>CM023455.1:130313532-130651733 GCA_013339765.2 Haemaphysalis longicornis | reverse complement strand
GACGAGTCAGCGGCAGATAGGGGTGGTATATGTTATCTTGAAGAGTATGAAGGCTCATACGAGGGTAAGTAGAGTGTGTTCGAATATTCCCTGTCGCCGATTTGCAACGCAGTGAGCATGCGCCCGACCTGGGTGGAAGAACATCGAGCAGGCAGGCGGTTTCGGAGTTGAGACCGTTTTCTTGAATGTGCATCCGCAATATCCTACACGTGTTGTAGATCATTCTTCCCATTCCCTCCTTGACCATATGTTTTCTAATCACGATTCCCCAAAGGAAGCAGGCACTATCGATTGTGATATTACCGATCACTTCCCTGTGTTTTTTACGTGCACAAGCAGAAAAAAAAACTGAAACCTTCAAGCATTCTATCTTTGATCGTGAAAAATTTTTGAACCTTGTATCAGAAATAGACTGGTCCAGCATATTCAGTGCCTCGAATCCTGATATCGCTTTACAGCAATTTTCTGATGCAATGATCAATTCTGTCGATGACTGCACAACATTAATAACTTCAAATAGGCGTTACACTGCCCCTCGGTGTCCTTGGCTTTCGCATTCCCTTCTTCTTGCCTTGCGTAAAAAGATAACCTATATAAAAAGATGAAGCGTAAACTTCTCAATTCTAATCTCCGAGCACGTTATAAACGCTACTCTCAAGTTCTGTGCTCGCTTCTTAAAGCCTCCAAGCGCCGCTAATACGACAACGAATTCAATAGGTGTGGTAACAACATAAGGAAAAATGGAAGTTAGTTAAGAATTCTTGAATAACGCTACTCAGCATAAGCCCATTAAATCCATTGCTCAGGGCGACTCATCATTTACTGAACCTGCCGATATTGCTAATGCTTTTAGCAATCATTTTTGGCTATATGCTCACAACTTCCCTCGTGCCCTTATTCTTCTGACCTTTTGCGTTGCCCCCAATCTTTTTTTTTTATCCTACTTGTTCTGATGAAATCGAAGCTACCATTGCAGGATTAAAGACTACCGGGCCTGGCTTAGATGGTATTCATGGGTTCCATTTAAAACTTGTACGTCGACTTGTTGCGCCAATTCTTTGTTATATGTTCAACTTAATTTTTATAACCAGATCATTTCCACAGGCCTTGAAAATAGCGAAAATTGTTCCTGTACTCAAAAATGGCGACGCGCGCTTTATGGATAATTATTGACCCATTTCTATTCTTTCCTTCTTAGATAAGGTTCTAGAAAAACTTATTGAGACCCGTCTTTCCCGCTACCTTAAAAATTTCAACTTACTTATCCCCTCTCAGTTTGGTTTTCGTGCTGCCCTATCTACTAACATTGCGACTGCATGTCTAACAGACAAATTAAATCTTTCATTGATCGCGGCGACGTTGCTGCTGCTGTTTTCATAGATTTCTCGAAAGCATTTGACACCATTGACCATGACATTCTTTTCACTAAACTTGAGCGTTATGGCATTACAGGTCCTGCTCTTACTTTGTTACGCAGCTTTCTTTTAAATAGGCAACAAATAGTTTCAGTTTCCACAGCAACATTACCCCCGGTCACAGTTAACAGCGGCGTTTCACAAGGCTCCATCTTGGGCTCACTGCTCTTTTAATTTACATTAATGATCTTCCTCGCTGTTTAACCTCTTCACAATGCGTACTGTATGCTGACGACACCACCATCTTTAACTCCCATCAAAACATGTGTACCTTAACCCAAATGCTCCAAGCTGACCTGTTTTCCCTCGAACGATGGTGTCTCCTCAACAAGTTATCTATTAACGTACTTAAAACTTGCTTTCTGCTTTTTAGTTCCCCTCAAAGAAAAATTTCCGCCATCCCTTCCCTGTATATTTCAGGTGATAAAATTGAACTTCGTCGTAGCACTAATTTTCTTGGCGTAATAGTCGATTCTCACCTTAAATTTCATGAGCACGTAATCTTCATTTCAAAGAAAGTTATGTTCGGTATAAGAGTTTTGATTAAAGCTAGACCATACTTCAACTTGCAAACTCTTCTAACTTTGTATTACGCTTTTGTCCACAGTCACCTAAATTACTGCATTCCTTCCTGGGGTGGTGCTTGTCATACCCACATAGCACCAATAATAACAGTGCAGAAACAAGCGTTACGCATCATTACATTTTCCCATCGACAAGCAGAATCTTCCCCGCTGTTCTATCAGCTCCGTGTTTTGCCCCTTCATCATATGTATAGGCACAGCATTGGTATTTTCTTTTTTAACATTTTGCACGATCACCTTGCTTTAGATATTCTCCCTCAACGTCACTTATAATCTCAATTCAACGCGCTTTGCTTCACGCCAAATCTGTTACTTCCGTGTATACACACTAACTACGGCAGACATACGATTCAATTCTCCGCCATTTCGCTCTGGAATTCACTAACCTCTGATATTAAATCTTCTAATTCGCTTTGCGTCTTTAAATCCAATTTAAAGACTTTCTTGTTAGGCCCTTCTGTTTGATTGAATTGTAACTGTAGTATCATGTCTTGTTGTTGATGTGGTATTCATATCCCCATTTTTGAATAGATTGGAGTTGTATTCTTTGTTTTTTGGTGTTCCTGCTTCTTAGTGTAATATTATTTCTTTGGTTTTCTTTGGTTTTTGTATTCATCTTTCTCCGTTCTATGCTGAGTGTTTATTTGCTGACATTGTATTGATTGATGATTGCTCTTTTTTTTTACAATCATCATGGGAGGTCCCGCCTGCGGTTCTTACCTTGGGACCGCCCAGTGCATCTGTACCCATTCACGTTTCATGTTCACGCTTGATGAATAAAATTCAATTTAAAAAACGGGAGCCTGCGGCATGGGCGTTCCCCTGCTATAGTATAACTGAATGCTCTGGTGGGGTGGAGGGGCGTGACGATCTGGGTAGATAACTAACAACTCGAATTTCCGTGGAGAGCACTGTAGCCCCTTGCTGTTGGCGTAGCATTCTACTGTTCGTATGGGGCTTGAAGGGCGTCCTGGATGTCGCCGGCTCTACCTGCGGCTATCCACAGAGTAATATCGTCCGCGTATAAACTGTGTCGGAGATAAGGTATCTGGTCTAGGGTTGGCCTCTAAAGCCATGGCTCCACGAGAAAGAATTAGACATACCTTAGAACATTAACTCGCATATGCTTCAAGCCGGAAACTATTGACCAAATAATTTTCTGGACTGCTCACACGCGAGATTTCACTGGGACATATCACAGCGCACTGTTAAAAAGGACCTGCCCATAAACCCTTTCGGGATCCGTTTTCTGTCTGTGTGTGATACAGAAGGCGTGTCATTCGACATGTTTTTGTTGATCAGCTTGCACAGCTTGTGGCGCACAAGGATGGCTGACAGGCATGCCGATCCCAATGCGCGGCCCACCAGAGAATATTTTATTGAGAGTATGATCAACAAACGTGAGGTATACAGAGCGCTAAGCGAACCACCTAAGTGGTTACCAATGCTATATGACCTTGTTCAGCTGAAGAGATTTTAAGCTTGTATTATCGCAAAGGTGGCGAATGTTCTGAAATTCCTGTAACCTGGTTTTTCGTTTGATACGAACGGTAGTAAAGAAAAAAACAAAGCTCGTGGCAGAGTGGTATGGAGCGCTACGTATTTATTTTGCAAGTCGCAAGTTCTAATCCCCGAGGGTACATTATTTTTATTTTTTTTTGCAAGATGATTTTTTTCGTTTTCGGCCGATGTTTTTTATACTGAGTCCACCATTTTTGGGCCGTAATGTTCACAGCTCCACGAGCGAGTTCGCAGAACACGCGCAGGCTGGCACTGGCACGCTAGTGAGTTCTCGTTAGCGTGCTGTTGCCATGAGCACCGCCTGCTTGCGGGCAGTGGGCACAGGCCAGAATCAACAGACCTTTGGCCTGGTGCGAACACGCTTTTTACGATACAGGCATGAGTGAGGCAAGCTCCAAATATGGGGGAAAAGCGCATGGCATTTGAGCGTCTGCGGTGACGCGGAGGGCGTTCATCCACTGCGTAGGCCTCGGCAAGCGATTGCTACGATTCCAAGCCGTCCTGGGAGGCTTATCTTAGCAATTTTGCAGTCGACAACATGGCAGAAGCGCGGTACGACGATTACTGAGCTACCGAGACTGCCCATCCAATGGTGCCGTCGGATGTCACGCATGTTGTTTTACCCGAAACCGAAACTTGTTTGAATGCTAATCTTGGACATCGTCCAATCACGGTGCACCTCCTCCCGACGTCACAGCCTTTAGTTGGTGCGGCCGCCGCAGACTGCCCATGGTAGTGTTTGTTCTTTCGGGCTTTATAAAATAATTACCGACTTATAAAACCGTATGAACAATTAAAAGTGTGTTAATTTCAGCCAGTCTACGCAGTGCAAGCAAAAACGGGAGCTTGACAAATTCACTTCAGTGTCCCTTTAAAGGTCTCGTCCAAGAATCATTTTAACGTTTGAACAGGCGGCTTAATCGAGGGACGGAGAGGCTGACAAAAATACAAACAAAATTTTTGCGTCGAAATAGCCCAAGAAAGACTGCCGTCTCTAAAAACAGAATCACCAGCACCCGCAAAGAGGACTACTCCGAGAGCGTCAGCCGTTTCGCAGCAGGGACGTGACGTGAGGCTCACTGAACAACCCTCAGCCCTGCTGCATTTTGGGAAAGGATCCCCATCTCTCGCCAGTCATTTAAATTACTGAAAACTGTAGTCTTTCCTAGCCTACTGGTCCGTGAAAGAAATTCACAGCCTGTCCTCTGTCACTGGACTAACTCCTTAGGCCAAAGTGAAAGAATTATTGGCCGCGTAGTGTATACAGGCAGTGCCATTCCAAACAATCAAAGCTGCTGGCATCACTCATTTATGTCCACATTACTCAGCGCAGAAAAACCTCACATATACTTGAGGCAAAGTGTAAGTACCCCACTTGTGGGGCCAGCTCCCTCCTAATAGACCTTTTTCCAGTAGCGTAGCCCTCTTGCGGCGGCCCCCCGAACCACACTTGGGAGATTATAGAAGAAGACGCCCCCTTCTTTTCCGCCTGCTCTGCGCAGTTGCGGAAGTTGCGGAACTTAATACCAATATTACTAACATACTTAAATGGTTCAGTGACTGGGGAATATTTTAAACGCAGAAAAAACATTGTCTCTTTTATAGCACGCAAGAAAGCGCCGTACAAATAATAATACACACAAGAAAGATAAACGTTGAAACATGTCACCTTCGTGCACACTAACCGGTAATTTCTCGGGGTACATACAGTGACAATATTTGCTTGTCTGCACTTCTAGGCTATGCTTCTTAAGACACAAACTGAGAAATCCCCCGCTAGCGAGAAACGCCGAAGTTTCTTTACCCTTATTGCACCTAAGCTTTAATTATCTATATCGGGACCCCTATATTAATCAGAACATTCACAAACTTGAAAGACTCCAAAGAGATGCTGCAAGATTTATTTTTCCTAAGTACTCCGCTCCCATTCTCCCTCATAGTTAATGTTGACTAGGAATACCCCAAGCCTTCAAGCCAGAAGACAGTGATTGTGCATTGATTTTTTTCCTTAGCTTAGCAAAGGTGAACTGTCGATATACTAATCACCGCGTTTGTCCCCGTTATAAACAATTCATACTAGACCCCATAAGAGGAATTGTTTCGGCAAATATTTTGCTGCTACTGACATTCGAATACTTTTTTTTTCCGCGTACGATACTAGAAGGGAATGAATTACCGACTGCATACGAGTCTAGTTTGTTCGCATGGTTCGTATTTCCTTGCATTTAATTTTGTGTACCTCCCTTTTTGGATGTATATGGCATGCAGTATTAATTAAATACATGAATAAATAAACAAAACAGCGCAACGTCCTAACCTGCATACCAGCATTTCGCCTCCAACGCATTTTTACCGCCGACACCAACCCAGACACCCACCCACCGAGGAATTGGCCATAATGAACAAAATCTGCGTGTACAGTGCTCAGCGATTGAAACGCGATACTCGGAGCGCGTGGCTGCCGTTGCCTGTTGCGTCACAGGTGAGCGCTTGTGAAAGCGAGCTGGTGCATTGTAGTATACGATGAGGGTGAGAGCGTTCGTAACGCATGCTTAGTGCATCCGGGAGACAGCCCTTCAGTGTGTGGTTCTTGGCGGCGCCATAGGCGTGCTACATGCCATGGCTTCAAAACGCTGCGCCTGCGTGCCGTGCGCGCCACGATAACACATCGCGATAAATGCGCATTCAAGTTCTTCTTATATACCACGCGCGGTGCAAGCTCACCCAGCTTCGCGCGGCGTGGCGCGGCACGCAGGCGCAGCGTTTTGAAGCAATGGCATGTAGCACCCCTATGACGCCGCCAAGAACCACACACTGAAGGGCTGTCTGCCGGATGCAGTCGGCATGCGTCACGAACGCTCTCACCCTCACCGTATACCACAATGCGTCAGCTCGCTTTCACAAGCGCTCACCTGTGACGCAACAAGCACCGGCAGCCACGAGCTCCCTGTATCGCGTTTCAATCGCTGAGCACTGTGCATAGATTTATGCTGGCGTTTTTGCTTACTGCCCTACTTTCTTCCTGAAAGGATTGCTCAGCCGAAAAGTTATTTTTCATCGAAAAGACGCCTTGCACGGCAAAAAGCCGCTTGCTATTTTGCAGCGTGAGCTACACTGGCCGAGGTTGAGCAGTTTCGCGTGACTCCTGGAGAGCCGTGCTGCGCATGCGCGAGAAGTGGCGTCACACGGCGCACAGAACGTTGCTCACCGCCTGGCGTCTCTCACACCCCACGCGCCCAGCGTCTTCGCCGACCTCCGTTCCGCGCTTGGTGGCTCGGTCCACTTGATGATCATGCGAAGGGTGGGCGGTTGTGGAACCGATGGCTCGTGCATCGCAGCAACACCGACGTGCGCCTGTGGAACCAGCTTAGCTCTTGGGCGATTGGTGACGCTGCGCTGGAGCCGCTTGATAAATATGCATGTGTCACATAATGCGTATACCGTGTGTGTGTCAAAGAAGCAGCAGTATGCATGATAATCAATATAATCCTAGACAACCAGGAAAGCTAAGAATAACGAGCTGAACCTTAGCTCACGCTAATTTTTTTGTCTTTGTACAGGCTTTCATCGATTGCATGCGTAACGTCTCACCAACTTTCAAAATCTTTGTCATTCTGGTTCTTTCCAATGCCTTTACCTTGACGATCTCTGTTGCGTGGACCATTCCTGTCACAAAGCCCACTATCACCTGCATCAAATGCACCTACGACTGCCTCGAGGACGCGAGGAAAGAAGAAAAAGAGCGAGGAACAAACCATGTCGCAGCAGCAGGTAGCAGCCGCCGCCACCGCGACCTCTCCGACCGACTCCGCTGCGGCGCCCTTGGGGGTGGAACCGAAGACGCGGGAAGCAGAGCAGCCTGCTGACAGTAGCTGATAATGACTCCGACAACGAAGCTGCCATTCCCGGCCCAAGCAGAGGACTCTTCCAGGGAGGCGCCCAGCGGGACCTGTTCCAGATGCTGGGAAGGGCCAGGACCGCCATCGCCATCAGCATGTTGGTCTTGGTTGGCATCGGGGCCGCCGTGCTGGTCGCGTACGCGACAAAGAGCGTCATATACGGCCGCATCCAGGAGGTATACGTTCTTTGTTTTTCAAAAGGCTCTGGGTGCGTTCCAATTTCCCCTTTATACTGGCTTCGTTGCCGTCTTAGCGGACAGCCCGCCATTGTTAAGCACCGTTCCAATTCGAACGAAGCAGTCAACGAAGACTGCTTCTAGGAGACGGCATCAAAGTCAGCAATGATGCAGGCTACGGCTGCGTTCCAATTCGCGGACAGCTTGGTAGACAGCCTTCGAAGCAGTCTAACGAGTCGTCTAAAGGAATAGAAATTGGAACGGCGCCGCGGTCCCAAACGCTAACACCAGCGCAGAGCGACAGCCTCGTAGCAGACATGTTGAAAAACGCAAGCCGCAGGTTTCGCAACTAATATTACCTTGTTATTACAAACATTACGTGAATTGAAAATTTCCAAAAAGTCATGTTCACCACTAGTAAATTATACTAAATATTTCAATTAAAGAACAAGCGCTTTTGTTCCAACATTAATGCGCAAAAAGGTGGCGCTGGCAAAAAGGTGACTGCTCCTGAATTTGATTGTTGTATTATTGTACGAAAACGGATCGAGGCGACAACAGCGCCACTACAGCACGGCGAGCAATTGGGAAAGCTTTCAAATGCCATCCGAAATTGTAGTGCAGCACGGAGGATTCTGAATGGCTTTCGAAGCACCCCATTTGAGTCAAATGACATTTGGTTCAAATGACATTCGGACCCTACAGTAGCCGGCGTATTGGAGACCGGTCACTGCTCAGAGGGCACGCCGAATAAATACACCCAGCGCCACCCCGCGGAAGCTTGAGCTAACTTTAGGTCGGTGAGAGCCAGACGGCGAGTGGGCGTTCATATATTCGGCACATTTCGGTTGTTTGTTTTGCGATTCTGCGATTGCTTTTGAAAGGTGTCTCGTGCTTGAAAACTGTTCTGGCAAATAGCTTCCCCATGTCTGCAGTGCTTGTGTGCGATTTCCGCACAATTACGGGGCTGAACTACTACGGTCGGCCTGGCGTGCGCGAGAAGTTAGAGAGATTGTACGTTCCCGCGCGCGTGTACGCCGTGAAAGAAATTGATGGGACAGACATCGTTGCGAAGTCCCATTCAGCAAGGGAAGCTTATTTACAGCGCCAATTTAGGTCAGGTATTAATTTTTTCTTGTATCGCAGCCTAATAAAGTGGACCCCAGCGTATACAACGGCACTCCACGACAGAAGCGCGTTTGTGTTGTTTCCTCTGTTCGCGCAGCCACACTACATTTACTTTTTCGGTTGCCCTTCTTCAGCTCGGTTGGTGTTGTCACTAAGTAACAACGGATTCCAAACGCTATTAGCTGATGACAAAGTAAACGCAGTTCCAAACAGTTGGAAATCTGCTGCGGAGCTGCGGTTGTCGTTACGAAGATTCCGTTTAGTTTCGGCTTCTATCTTGTGAGTAATGTTAGAGCTGTCTTAGCGGCTAATTGTGATACAGTTTGTTCAGGCCGTCAGAATTCTCCAAAAAGGTATTTCCTCCTCTTCCCCGTCGTCTGCTTAACCTCAACTTTCAGAGTACGCAAAACGCATTAAAAAATTACTCCTTCCCATCCTCTGCTTAAACAATAATAACCTCAACTTTCATAGTACGCAAAATGCATTAAAGAAGTCAGCGCGAGGGAATGCAACCTTGCCTTTGACAGCTTTCCACGCTCTCGCTTGGAATGCGTGGCCGAACTCTGTACACTTCGGGGAACAAAGTAGGGCAGTAAGCGGGATGCGTATTGACCTTCTTGACATTGCTTTTGGCAGCACCTGCGAAGTTCTAGTGAACATATTCTTGTGCCGCCTTTTGGCATCCATTCGGTGGCATGAATGTCGTTAAAAAATAGGTTACTGCTGATAAAACAATAGTGGCGGAAGCCGTAATACCTTGTGTTATGCAAATACTACGACGGCGTGCGATTCATCGCAGCGCGCGATGTGTATGGAACACTGAAAGCAAACGTTTAAGTTTTACGGCCATTTGTGTCTGCGCTGCGCATAAACCGTCATCGTACTCAAACTTTTACTCCTTTCACTGACAAAAAAATTCATGGCTTTCTTACTGCTAAAATTCATTTCTTGCAACGCTTATCCTCCACGGCTGACCGAGAAACCATGGCAGGCTGCCTTTCGCGTTTGTGGCAGTCCTTCCCGCAGCAGTAGCGGCGCTGCCACTAATTCTTTCCTGCAGCATTTGATCCTTTCGGACCCTGAAACTTGCAATTATAGCTGTGTTTCTTCAAAAACCTCCGCCACACACCATCGAACCGCACGCAGCGCGCGTTTTTACGTGCGCTGCACGGCCGGTCGCGACATCCACCGACCCAGAGTTGTCGAAACGGCGGCGAGAGGTGGCGCTGCAGTAGCGCGCAAACTCCAGTGTTCGGTGCCTATAACATAACTTCCGAAACAGAACAAAAGATCATTTTAAACACCGAAAACTAATGTCAGCTGTGGGTGTTACGATTAAAACTTAAAATGTAAAAAAAAAATAGTGGGGGCAAGAGCCAGACTCGAACCACCGCCCTCAGTGACGGGATGCTAAGGACGGAACCTCTACAGATGATGTGGCCTGTGTGAACCTATAATCTTAAGAATTCGGATGTCGGCGGACGGCATTCTAGACATGGCTGTCGCGCTAAGCGGGAGTGCCGTTGGACGGCACGCTAGGCACTGCGTTTTCAAAATGCAAAATGCATTATGGTCGTCCTTTGTCCATGTGTGCTCTCAAGCGCTAAGCACGGCCTTGTGCCGGCTTCAACTGTTAATTAGCCTTTCGCAGGAGATATTCTTGAGGAATAGAATAGGTACATTTTTTGTGATGCTTTTTAAATTCCTAAATAACTAGAAATATATCATAAAAATCACTGTGTTTACACGTTGGCGGGCTCATCTGAAGTTCTGTAGAACCCGTTGAGGCATGTCCGATGTTTGAATTCCTCAACTCAGTGAGGATACCGAATTTCTCCGGAGCTGTAAGAAGTAATAAAAAAACTGCGTTTTAATCCCACCTATGCTTCTTGGAGGTACATGACGTTTTGTACGGGCCGATATATATGTCACAGAATCAGGATTATGCGTCCCCGGCGAAAATCTTTCCTTACATACGTGCACCATTAAGTCCCAAAAGTGTCATGATACGCCCCCCTGTGCCTATGTCGGGAAAACGTTCCACCATGGCTTTGTCCCACCCCCAATGCAACCTATAGCATAGAGGGCGACACAAAGCCATGGCGAAAGGGCTTCACGACATAGGCCCGGCGGCGCGTATGGCATAGGAGGCGGTGCGTCAATTCAAGGAATTTTTGAAGGCTGCCGAGCTGTTGCGCTGCTGGGTGATTTCTTCTTGGTATCGCTCAAGACACTAGTGCCGGTTTCTGAGAATGATGGCTACATCACAGACATGCGCCGGACTACAAGGAAAACTTTACCGCGTGTACTTAAATTGTCACGCTTCGTGGTCGTCACCATAATCACCTTCCAGTCACTAAACTAGGGATAAACTTCTCCTCACTTAGTTCACAAGAGATCTAATTTTTTGACAAAGTACATGGAATGTCGTATGCGAAAGGATATTAGCGAGGACTTCACAAGCGATGCAAAGCGTATGTGGGCCTCATAGATGATGTGAGGGGTGTTGGTGTGATGGTAGTGAGTGATCCTTATTTGTGTCATACCAAAAAACGTAATCTTCCGAATATTAGTGGCAGTACATTGTCGCGAGACTGTCAAGCAGGGCTGTCAGTATTAGCATATTGAGTAAACATTGCACATTCACCCCCGCACAAGTTTCCAAGCCAACGCGCATCGGTCTCCAGGGGCCTAAAGGAGGCAACCAAGACCATCTTTTCCAGTAAAAAAGAGATTAGCTATTACAGGTACACGCATTACTCGCAGTGCACCCTTCGATGGATTAGGAACCTATCTGTTAGATTCAATGCGGTAGTTTAATTAATTGGCCTCCACATGACACTTTCAAAGTCATCCGTTGACATCACAAGTTAGTTTACAAATCTTAGGCCCACAAGTTCACACTCGCCATCTGAAGAGACAATTTCGCTACATTTTAGGACATTTTGATGCGCATGATGCTACTAAGACATCTGATGCTACTAATCAGTGGCTTCGACATTACCGTTTCTTGTTATGTGCTCCAAAAAACAACCTCCGTAGTTTGACTACTTTTGTAGCGCAGCCCGTATTGCTGCTCCAAATTGCCGGTTATCTATGGACGTCCCAAGCAAGGTCGAGCTTACCCTTGAATTATGTTTATCTGTTTGCTCGCTACATACACTGCTGCAGAACAGAATGTGCGCTGCGACGGCTTGCGCTCTTGTCCCTGCAAAAATTCAATTTTTTACTTTAAAGGGACCCTTCAACACTTTTTTCAACTTTTTTTGAAATCTTAAATGCTTGCAGAACGTAGTCCCCAAATACACCCAGTCATTAGATTAGGGGGTCGCAAAATACCTCAGCTAACAATTGCGGCTGTATGTCCATAAGATAACTTGGAGGCTCGTTCAAAGATTTTGCCCTCTTTCCCGGTCTTCACGTTCTTCAACGGCCTGCATTGCGTCACTGAGGCCATGTAGCGGCTGTTGGCCGGTTTTCCTTCAGTTGCCGCAATGAACGCTTTTCGAAAGCAACTTGAGAAATAAAACTACAGAAACAAAGCAGAAACGGAAGGCGTATCTGGTGCGACGAACAAATCACGCAGGGCCGCTCCGTGCTGGCGATAACTGTAGCATTCACAGTGCTTCCAGACGCGAATGGAAAGAGTGACAGGGTTTATCGAAAGTGTTGCCGGGTCCCTTTAATCGCATGCTTGGCCTCATCATTCACCAGCTTCGCGCATTTAGTCACCCTGATTGGACGCTCTGGCGCGTTGGGGTAAAGACCACCCGCGGCGATTTCTTAGAGTGTTCCGGAAATTCCTTCTCTTCTATACACACAAAAGGGAGGCAAAATGTCCAGCCTTGCATATATCGACACGATAGTGTTTCCTCGCATCAAACTATGACTGGGCACCCTGTGTTCGCAGCACCAGCGCATGCGGCAGTATCTCCGCGAGGTGCTCGGGGACATGAGCCCCGATCGCTTCCCTGGAGCGCCGTTTCCCCGCACGTTCATCTTCGCCTGCCAGACGGACCAGTGCAGCAAGGAGGGCAAGCACCTGCGCCGAAACGTCGCCTGGAGCCTGGACCCCTGCAGGCGAGTGCCCCTTGGACACTAGCAGCTGTTGGTGCCGATAAAACAAATGCAGGCGTCAAAAGGAGGCGGAGAAGTGCACAACAAAACAAAAATTACACCATCTTCCCGTAGGGGAACCCTGAGTAGTATGCGAAGCAGCCATGGGGTCGACTGAAGTTCCCATTAGTTTTCAGTTCGTCGTTTTCGTTGACGCTCAGCTTCGCGTGCCTTCGTTGTATCAGTAGCTTCTTGACGTAGTTTGAATGAGTGAAGGACATAAGGCGCGTTCGTAGCACATGCTCCCGTCTCTGCTTTGTAGCGCAGTGGGAAGAGCGCCACGTACCTCCCGTTGCGGCCAGAGAGTCGTGGGATTGAAACCGGGCGCCGCCTAAGTATTTATTGTTATAGTGGACTGCGCTGACGTCAGCCCAAACGCTGACGGGGCTGAAAAGACGCGCATGCGCAGTAGAGTCCGGACGGCGGACAACGACAACGAGGGAGGGAGGGACACAGCCCCGAGCATGAGATGCTTCTAAAAGAATGCCACGGACACAGACAATTTACCAGTAGGGAAGTATAAAACTCTACCAGTAATAATAATAATGTTTATTTCCGCCTTGTAGATACAGACAGGGGAAACTGCATAAAAAAGCTGACTAAAGCAGCTTGACGAAGCCGCAGCTTCCTTAATTAGCAGTATAAACTGAAAAGCGAATGACTGCCCCGGTACTTCTTCCCCGGTTACCACTGGAGGGCACAAACAGCAAATAAATGCAGCCCAGGCCATTGCTAACTACGGCGCTTGGAAAGGCCGGAATTACTTGGTGAAAGGATTATGGCTTTATTCTTGACTTTCATTTAGTTTTTCTCCTCGAGTGGGTCAAATAGCAGAGCATACAATACCCCCCCCCCCCCCCCCCCCCGCAACACACACACACACAAAAAGGTCAGTTTCATAAAATATATGCGGGAACTCACATTTCGGTTTGAAATGTAGCTGTAGCAACGTCGGAAAACGTTGTTGGGGGGAACTGAACCGGTGTATAGAGGTCGCGGTTGTCACCAGTTGCCAGTTAGTCGCAAAATACTTTCCATTTTGATCGGCTGTCGTGCTCACCTCACAGCAAAACCAGCTACAAATTAAATACGCGAGCAGGAAATGTTCCTTTTTCTCTCGCCGCCTGACTTTCGCTTCCATTTCAACTCTGCCCATGGAAGTCACAACCTTCACGGTCCCATTCGCGATTTGCGTAACATGTGCGGGTCCCCTTCTCCAGATTGGTCGAAATTTTTATGACTTGTGTTCTGCCGGTTCACACGCTAATAACTCTAAGACCTTGCGTTTCGGTTTTTCTTTCACTCAACTTGGTTCCATGCGAGGTGCTCATGTATCGTTTTTTCGGGAGCAGGGACTTCCACGAGTACGCGTGCAGTGGCGAGGCAAGACGGCCCTCTCTCAGGGAAGACGCTCTGGGCCACTTCCTCGTCGAAGTGCAGGCCGTACTCGGAAAGTGGGGGCAGCGTCGGTGGCTCACCAAGACACCTCCCATTCACGCCAAGGTGAGCAGGAGTATTCAGTTATGGCCGTTGTTAAGCTGTTCTCGCAGTTTTTAAAGACGATAGTCTTTCTTGGGCTACTCAAACGCATAAATTTTAGTCTGTGTGTCTCTGTGACTCGATTCAGCCACCCGGCCAAAGTGAAACAAAATCTGCGCAATAGTCTTATATACCCACAGCCAAATCTAACGTCTTAAATCCGGTGCAAATGTTCATACTTGTCAACATTGTTGAACAACAACAAGACATTACGCAAATATAAGGCAGAAAATCAATACATAAGTGATATTTGCACTGTTCCTTTATAAAAAAATTCATTAGTGCTTGATGTTTGCGAAATAAATACTACATCTGCTGCAGAAAAAAAATTCACTCCGTCGCCTGCTGTCGCCCGCGCCACTATAGCTTCTGGCGGCATTTTAAGAAATCAAGCGCCAACAGTTACGAAAAATTCCACCAGATAGGTACCACGTTACGCTTGGAACGCATGTGGAGAAGGGCAACGTGGTTCTATAAACGTTGAAGTAGGGCGCCTCGACTCCCGCGCGTCTCCGCCGTACGGCAGCCCTGCAATCGCGGCACCTGACTTGGAGCAGTGAAACGCGGTAAATTTAAATTGACTTGAGCAAACATTTTGCGCATTCACCCTGGGAGGAGCACGACGGAAAGGGAACAGCATGAGAGGTGGGCGGGAAAGCGAAGGGAGGCATTTACTTGACAAATGTCGACGAAAGACTTTCGTCTTTTGTCGACATTTGCAACAAAAGGAACAGATACGCAGCCAATTTTTTTTTGTCCTGCCTCTTCATTCCACGGAACAGAGAAATGGTGAATAATTTCAGGGCGAGGTAAGAGCCATCCTGAGTCATACATGGGACAGCTAAAGCTTAATGCATGCAACATACCACTTCTTGGGAGTGACAACTCAATACACGTGGCTAGTCTGATATTTCGCCTTTAGCAGAGCGCGGACACCCGAAAACTAGTCACGGCTGCTGTGCGCATGGAAGCAATTGCTCGCACAATGACCTAGCGGTCACCATAATAACAGAGATGTCGTACGGGAGCGTTTAAGGACGGCAAGATGGGGGCCGCATTGTGAAGAAGACCCGTGCTGGAACAGCACGCGATGTTCAATGACGTACTCGCGCTCTGTGCTACTACACCCCAGACAAGTACAATCGTACTCAAAGTGTAACTACTGGCTTGCTTTGTCCTACTTACTCCGAGGATTGGCGAGTGAATAGTACAGTTAAACCTGGATATAATGAATTTGATAACAATTCGCAATTTATCGTTACGTGCAGGTTTTCGTTGCATGCAGGTTCGGGTTGAGGCTCACTTGAATGAATTATAAACAAAACCAGAATGACAGACATCAGTGACGGTGAACTCATTCTTCAAGCAGTTATTTCACGATGAAAAACTGAGTGATTTCCGCCTTCTGTTTTCTCGCGAGCTTAGTCACTACTACTGCACTCCAGAGAAGCGAAATTTCTTACCCCCGTATTCACAACTGTAACTTCAGTATCACTTTCGCCTTTGGCGATTTTGTCGGGGCCTTAATGCGTTTCAAAGACCAAATTTGAAGTCAAAAGTACGACGGAAGCCGGTCTGGTCGGGATGCATTTTGAAGAAGAAAGACCAGGACGCCGACCACGAGTTCTTTCGAGTTGTTTCAAGGCTACCGTGTGGAAGCCGAAACGTTAATTCCTTTTAAACTCGAAAGAATTCGTGGTCGGCGTCCTGGTCTTTCTTCTTCAAAAGACCAAACTTATGCAGAAAGGACAGCCCTTTGCGCAAACTTGATGCTCTTATACGCACTCAAAATTGGTGAGAGGGTGCTAGCTGGGATACTGTACCGGGTGGCGACTTTGTTCTTTCTCGCCGTCGGAGACGGCATTCAAAATAGCGAGCTTGTCCTGGAAAGGCGAAACTTTCGTTTCTGGCAGCAGCAGTCATCACCGACCAACCGATACCACAGACAGCAGTGGAGACGCGTGACTTTACGCCGCCAGCCAGGCCATGCACCCAACCGGCACCGCACTCACATGTAAAAAAGCACCGTAGTTTGCAGTGTGAGTTCGCTATATTAGTGCATTTCTCTAGCCGATTTTTCAGAAAAAGTGCAAACGAAATTGTTCATCAGATTAGCGAAATCGTTACATCAAGGTAAGCCATCGAAACGCCTTTGTTAGAAAGAAGTCGCAAAAACATGGGGAGTTGGCAATGAGGAATTGACAAACTTCGTTAAATCCAGGAATTCATTAGACAGAGGTTCGTTACATACAGGTTTAACTGTATTACGGAAGGCTGACTGACGAAAGTACTAAGGCTGTATGCAGTACCAAGGCAGAACGTCAACTGCACCCAGAACTTTTTCTCGAATTTATTCAAGGTAGTACGCATTTAAATTACGCACTGACATATACATATACAACAGTGACATTCGAAATGATTTCGGTGAGCTAAAACATGGAAGCCCACGACAGCGTAGATCTACAGGTGGGTTTTTCTGAGCGACAAGCCACGCGAACTTTCTCATGTGCAAGAACAAACGTTTGTGCGGGTTAAATGCTGGGCTGACTCGATGCGTTGCCTAGGTTCTTGAAAACATCGTTTTACGGGATCTATCAGTCTAGTTCGCTCCATTCTGACCCCATTAACAACTTTTATTACTTCCTTTTCACGTTGAACCCGTGAACTTATTTTTTGCAATAAATGTTCAGATTGCGCGGATTATCACATTTAAAACAGAGCTGCACCAAGTTTTTTTTTTTTTTTAGTTTTGATTATATAGGGTTTCGCACGCCGGCGTTACACAGGCGATCAGGCACGCCGTAGTAGAGGGCTCTGGATTAATTTTGCTCACCTGCGGATCTTTAACGTGTAACAAAACCTCGAACAAAGGGCGTTTTGAAACGCTGAAGTTTCTTTGGTTACGCTGCAGCAAATGAAAGTGTACGCTACCAAATGTTTTTACGTAATTCGCAAATGTTCTTGAGTGCGATGCCGGAATATTCCAATGCAAAGCTAGTATTGGAAGCTAGACCTTGCTCTGCGCGGAACTGCATCCATTTGCTGTAATCGTCATACCCCGCTTCGGACCGTCGTCAGGTGGAGCACTTCTACAGCAAGTTACAGCTACAGCTTTAGCGTATCGTAGGGTTAGTTTACATACAAAGATATGCAGCTGCGAAAAACAGGATATTAAAAATCAAAGACAATGCGTAAAGAGACCCTGCAACACTTTCGATAAACGTTTTCACTCTTTCTTTCGCGTCTGGAAGCGCTGCGAAAGCTACAGTTATCGCCAGCACAGAGCCGCACTGCGTGATGTGCTCGCCGAACCAGATACGCCTTCCGTTTCTACTTTGTTTTTGTGGCTTCATTTTTAAAGTTGCTTTCTAAAAGCGTTCATTGCTGCAACTGAAGGAAAACAGGCCAACAGCCGCTACATGGCCTTAATGAAGTGTTTGTAGAACGTCAAGACCGGGAAAGAGAGAAACATTTTTCGAGCTAGTTTACAAGTTATCTGATGGACATAGAGCAGTAATTTTGGCTGAGGTACTTTGCGGCCCCCAATCTAAGTACTGAGTGTGTTGGGAGACTACGTTCTGCAAGCATTTAAGATTTCAAAAAAAGTTGAAAAAAGTGTCACTCCATCGCTCCGTCTGCGTAGGCGGCGCAGTTCTACCGCTCCTGTCACGGCTCCAGCCGGGCCCTCGACACGTTGGAGCACGACCTCGGGCAGTTCCTGAGCCAGCTCGACCGGACTCACCGCCTGCCCGAAGCGTGGGCCGCCGATGTGTCCCGCACGCTGCAGCTGTTCCCAATCTTCGAAATGGACGTTGCCAGACTGGATGACGTTGCATGCGTAGTGTTGCGGGAGCCGGAGACATTCGATTCGGACTTCGTCTTTGGCATGCCCAGCATCGCTTCCCACGCGCACGTCGACTTCGTCAACAAGCTGTAAGCACTGCATTGGCGTCCTGCATCTTGAGGCGGAAGTATCAGATCTATATGTTTTAAATTCGCGTTGTTAGGTCACGGAGCAACAATACATATACGAGGGGAAACGGCCCATTGCGGCAAGCGACGAGATAATGTCAAAATGAAAACCAAGGCAGACTGCAAAGTTTCGTAGCTGCGACGGCGAAGGAGAGGGTAGCGGCACCTGATAGGCAAAATTATAGCTGCCGCAGTTCATTCCGGTACTGCGCAGTGAATTGCCTATCGCGGTGACCGCGCAGTTTCTTCACCCGCGGCAGATGCCGCTAGCTTAACCTATCCCGAGCGCTTGTGGCAATATCTGGCCGCGCTAGCAAGCCTCGTTTCCCCTCATGTTCTAAGAAAACGTACAAAAGGCGTTCTTAGGTGCTGAAAATCGGAGCACGCAGCGGCAAAGGCAAAGAACAGCCCCGGACGAGGGTTCTGAAAAATGTAACTTAGGACGTCCAGGGGCCCAATTCTCTAAAAAAAAGGCTGTGCACCGCGTCGTTTCTGACCGTTTCCCATAAAACGTACAAAAGGCGTTCTTAGGTGCTGAAAATCGGAGCACGCGGCGGCAAAGGCAAAGAACAGCCCCGGACGAGGGTTCTGAAAAATGTAACTTAGGACGTCCAGGGGCCCAATTCTCTAAAAAAAGGCTGTCGTTCTGAAAAGACACGGTAGCGCCATGCAAATGCATGTGATTTTGTGCGGGGGGGAGGAAGAGGGGGGGGGGCGCCGCTTTGAGGGACAGAAAATGTGAGAGCACCACCTTGCGGATCACTGGAAACAGGGCGCGAAGTGACGCGCACTGCACCGCGTCGTTTTGATTGTGTCTTCGCGCCCTGTTTACAGTGCTCCTCCACAAGGTTTCCACATTCTGTTGCCCCTCAAAGCAGTACCCCAACCCCGGAAACACATGCATTTGCATGGCGCTACTGCGTCGTTTCAAAACGACGGCCCGTCGTTTTAGAGAATTGGGCCCCTGGACGCCCCTTGCATATGTTGCCGCGTGGAGTTACATATTTATTGCACATTTCTATCGCTGACGACGCACGAGGCCCAAATTGCTGGTGGGGATGACCGAGCAAGCTCCCCATGGCGAAAGAAGCTAAAGTAGTTTCAAGTGCCGTTCGTGGTGACCGTCTTCATGAAGAAGCTGCTGTATTCATAAAGCTGCGGCAGCGGCCCGACGAGACCGACACGAAAATGCAACAGAAAGTTCAACAGTAGATAAATAGAAGTTCCAAGTCTGACTTGGCTCCAAACTATACAATCTTAGGATGTTAGGATTTTGTCTCGCTGCGGCTCTTAAACGGCTTTTCATTCGCAATCGAAAAAATGCCAGCCAGAAGTATAAAATTAATGGCCGTCGAGGCCATCAAAGTGAATCCTTCATCGTTTTGCATTATTGAAGGGCATTTACGTGCAGTCTACGAGTTTCTTGTGCGGTCGAGGTCTTGGTGTGCATGTTTCACGCAGTGACCTTTCAACATTTTTTTTTTTTTTTGCCAAAGGCGAGGCGATCCCTCTCATGGCGCTTTATCAAGAACAGCAGACCGTGCGATACGACGTTTCATTGGCATTGTTTGTAGCACATCCGTAGCGTTAATGGCCGCTTTTTACTTTGGAATAAACTAGCTTATGCTCATTACGCAAAGACATGACAATGGTGAGCCAGTGATAGTGCATGCATAGTGACTGCTTCAGTTAGGTTGGCATAAAACCGATAATGAAGACCTACCGCGATCGTACCTGAAAAAATGGGTTCTTGCAGGAAGTGAAACTTCATCGTGTTGAGTGGAGACACGTACCTCAAAAAATTGTCCCGGTGTCTGCTCCTTTCGTTGCAAATGTCGTCGAAAGACGATAGTATTTGTAAACATTTGCCAAGAAAATGCCCCCCTTTGCTTTCCCGCTCACCTCTCATGTTGTTCCTGTTCCGTCGCGCTCATCCCAAGGTAAACACACTAAAGGTTTGCGCAAGGCGATTTGAATTTACCGCGTTCCACTGCTACAGGCCGGGTTCCTCGATGCCAGCGCTGCAGTACGGCGGAGACGCGCGTGAATCGAGGTGGCCGACTTCAAGGTTTATAGAACCGCGTTGTCGAGCTCCACGTGCGTTCCAAGCAGAACGTGGAACCTAGCTAGTGGAACCTTTCGTTGCTGTTGCCGCGTGATTTGTCATATGCCGCCAGGAGGTGGCGCGGGCAACAGCAGGCGGTGGTTTTCTGCAGTAGATGTAGAATATCATTTGATATCGAAAAATCAAGCATCCATGAATGTTTTAATAAAGGAACACTGTAAATATCCCTTGTGTACTAATTTCCTGTCTTATATTTGCGTAATGTCTTGTTCAATAAAAATGACAAGTATGAATATATAAACCGGTCTTAGACGTTCCATTAGCTAGGTTCCACCAGAGTCCGTCAATGCTTTGACAGACTCTGGTTCCAGGTTCTGGTTGGAACGCACGTGGAGCATAGCAACACGGTTCTATAAACCTTGAAGTCGGCCGCCTCGATTCACGCGCGTCTCCGCCGTACTGCAGCGCTGGCATTGAGGAACCCGGCCTGTAGCATTGGAACGCGGTAAATTCAAATCGCCTTGAGCAAACCTTTAGTGTGTTTACCTTGGGATGAGCGCGACGGAACAAGAACAGCATGAGAGTTGAGCGGGAAAGCAAGGGGGGGCATTTCCTTGGCAAATGTCTACAAAGACTATCGTCTTTTGACGACATTTGCAACAAAAGGACCAGATACGGGGCCATTTTTTTTAGGTACGTGTCTTCATTGAACACGATGAAGTTTCACTCCCTGCAAGAACCCTTTTTTTTTCATGTACGACCGCGGTAGTTCTTCATTATCGGTTTTATGGCTGTGAGTATATTACTATTGCGCAGTGTCCATTTTACTTTGACCGGGTGACTGATTCGATTGATTGTAGGGTTTAACGCGCCGACGCAACGCTGGTGATGAAGCGCGCCGTAGTGGAGGGCTCCGGATTAATTTTGACCACCTGGGGATCTTTAACGTGCGCTGAAATCTCGTACACACGGGCGGTTTTGCATTTCGCCTCCATCAGAAAAGCGGCCGCCGCGGCCGGGAATCGAACCCGCAACCTCGTGCTCAGCAGCGAAACGCCTTAGCCACTGAGCCACCGCGGCGGGTCCCGGTGGCTGGTTCGAGTCACAGACAGACACACAGACAAACAGACATACAGACAGACCAAAATTTCTGGGTTTTAGTGGCCCAAGAAAGACTATCGTCTTTAAAAATGAGGCGCTGATTAAGGCCGCATTGGACAGGATCGTCGGTTCTTTAGGTCAGTGCGGCGTAAAGTAAATAGCGCTGTCATAGTGGACAGGACATGTTGATGTGCAGTGTCCACACCACAGCTATTGGGACATAAAAAGTATTTCGGAAAAGTTGTGTTTGGCCGATTGCTCTGCAAAGGTTTGGACATTTTCGCATGTGGTTCAAATGCACAGCCATTTTTGGGCAGCTCCCCTTAAGGCCTGAGCAAGTGTCACCTAACATCCTGAATTCCGCAATGATTATTTAACTTTACAGATGCGTTCAAGAAACAAAGTACAGTGTAAAGAGGAAAGTCATGATGCATGCCATTTGTTTGAATAGTTTTCATTTGTGCTCACCTGCCTTAGCGAAAAGTAATGCGTTTGAAATGCGACCGAGTATACTTGAAGTGCACTTCAAATATGATTTTTATTTTTAAATATATTACAAATACTTTCAACAATGTACTTTCCGATTTTTTACGAAATATTAAAACACAATTTTTGAACCGTGAGAAAAATACAGTCATTCTTAATTATAAGTTCCTTCTGAAAAAATTAAAGATGCACTGAAATGTGCTCAAGGCGTTCCAAAGATGCTCCAGAGACATGAAAAACGCATTTTTTTCCTTAAATGAACATGGTGGAAATACGCTATAAACATAGGCGTGCCCACAGAGGGGGCAGGGGGGGCGGCCGCCCCCCCTAATCATCTGAAGGGGGGCGCCAAATTGGCCCATATTTTGCCAATGTAACACATTAAAATAAAAATTTCTGCTCAGAAATATTTTGTATGTGTTGCAATTCCATCGCATTGAAATAAAAATTTTATAAGCACCCCTCTTTGCACTGCGTTCGGACCGCTGGGCCTTCAGTGGAAAGAGGTAGGAGTTGCTATAACGGGGGGGGGGGGGGGGGGGGGCGCGCAGCGGTAAGACTTTGCCCCCCCCTAATCGAGAACTCTGCGCACGCCTGTGGCTATAAATACAATACAAAACACTCAAATAGTTCATTTACACAACTGAGATTCTCAGTGGTGGTTTCCCTGAGTGACAGTTCATGTCTTAACTGCTTGCATATCTTATAAAGTGTGAAGAAAGAAGGGGAGAAGAAATCCCTGGACGACGCCTTGAGCTTCGCCTGGGCCCTACGAAGCTTCGGCGGACCTCCAGACAGCAGGGTGAGCCCGCTCAGCGACATTCCCCGGAATACGGTAGCCGATCTGTCGACGCTGTCAAAGGGCGACTGGCATTGGGACCGGTTCCTGCAAGCCTTCTTCGTCGGCTACCTGGAAGTGGAAGACCACACATGTCTCATCATCAGGTACAGTCTTACACCTTTAAACGGGCACAAAGGCACCGTGACCCACGTGGTTTTCAAACGTTTTTGACAAAACCTTAATAGCATGACTGCAAGGATATGGTCTTCCTTAGCTCTGTAACGTGGTTATTAAAAACTGATTCCCATCAGATGATCACGTGGCTCTGTAACAGCAGTACAAAAACATGATGGAGCAATACAATTTTTTGGCAAGCTTGCATTTACAGATGAATAAGGAGAGTAGGCCGACGAGACTGCGGCACCTTGCGGCGACAGGCCTCCGCGTAGACGACGTATCCGCATACGCCGCATGGATACATGGGCGCCATCATCGTTCACTCTTTGACTTCATCCGTGAATCGAACATTTTCGATTTCATCTAATCACCATCAACTCATACCCCTATATATATGCCGGCAAAATAAACGTTCATAGAAAAAAAGAATGATCTTAATAAAGTCTGGACTTCCCGATAGGTGTGTGTATACGTCCACAGAGAGGGCGAGTCAGCGCTACACAGGGTTTGCCAGCGGTGTTCCTCAGGGTGGGCTTCTGAGCCTTACACTGTTCAACATCTCCACACTATGCCTCAAGAAATGCTTGCCACGGTCAGTAGAAATCTTCCTGTGTGCCGGCATTTCCATATGGAGTTCTGGCCATAATTTCTCAGTGTTACGGTCTAGACTGCAACGGGCATCCGACTCCATTGCGGCAGTCTTGTCAACCAGATGAATCATGCAGCAAAGTACGCCCACTGCATGTTAAACCATGTCTACATTGTTCAACTGGTCATAAAAGCTCGTCTAGAAAGCTGTCGCATTATCTTGTTTTCGTTTCGTTTTGCTGTTACCAAGTCTTATGATCATCTCATTGGAATAAGTTCTTGATGAACAAGTTAAATAGTGCACCTGGTCTTGCTCGCTCTCCATTTAACTTCGTGTTGTCGAGTGTAGTTTGGCCTTCGCGAACGCCCACTCGTTCACTTGGATGGCCAACAGCGCGCGCTGCATCACATGTGGCGCTGAAGAACCTGCAAAGAACCTACTTTTGAATTATTTATCTGCCATGAAATTTTACCCTAACGTGCCGAAAGTCCGACTAACACCACAAAGAAACGATTTGTATGTTTCTGAAATGCATTATTAACCAGTTAGCAGCCACGAATTGGAACGGTACCCGCGTCTACAAGCTTTCATCCGAGTTACAGGCCCACCTGACTTCCTTGCCGCGTTTGCTAGGCAAGATGCAATGTCACTTCTCTCTGGCTGCAGTTGCTATCTTTTCTCAATTTCGGTTTCAACATTGCCCCTTCCAGGTGGTGGCCTACGGCTCTCTGACGCATATTGCAGGCGTCATATTTTGTAACTTTCGGTCCTTCTTCAAAGGTGTTGGCCTTTAACACTGACATAGCTGGAAATGGCTATATTTGCAGTCTTCTTAGCCGTGGTCACGAGAATGTGCGCTCCCGCTACCCAAACAACAAATATCCCTAGTAGTTGATGCATATTTAAAGCAACATTAAAACCCACAATAAGATATTTTTATTTTAACACTTCAAAGTTCAGTAGACAGTTTTCATACAAATAAGCAGACCTTCAGAGTACAAAACTGCTTGGAGAATGCTCGCGCTATCTCTATGCTCTTCTTGCGACTCAAATTAAAGATAGCGCACCCGCATGCTGTCCTCGCATGGCTAGAGTAATGAGCGAACTGCTTAAAACACTGCTTTTCTTCGACAACCACTTGTGCTGCAACTTCTACTAATCTTGTCACAAGGATTACACTTCACCACCTCCACTACTTTACGTCTGTCTATTCCTCCGTGGCATCGGTATCGCAGGTCACCGTCGTACGCGAAGCACGTCTTTTCGGTGATGAAGAACACGAAAGCCGAGTCCGTGAGAGCCTACTTCAGCTACGTCCTGCACCTGCACCTGTGGCCCTTCTGGGCGCGTCTCGAAGGTGACCAGCGTGACCGGAAGCAGCAGGAGTTCGAGTCCCAGAGGACCTGCGCGCTCCTCACGTACCGCCTCTTCAACTTCGCCTTCGTGAAGCATTTCAACGACACGGCGCGCATGGGAGTGGTTGCCAAGGCCGGCATGAAGGAGGCCGTGGTCCGAAACTCTTACCGGTCAGTTCCCTTAGCCAAGCAGTTCGGCGTCCGCCTGCAATGGGCTGCCAAACAGAAGGTCGAAACATGTAACTTTATAGGCACAGAACTGGTTGTACATCCCGGTCTTTCGGTGCACCAAGTGGTGTTGCGAAGGCGAAATTAAAGGGGCCATTAAGATCGTATGAAACTTTCTTCAGTCTGAAATGACTAGCCTTTGGTAAATCACTCAGCTCCATTTCAGTCACGAAGCATGTCCTCTCACCAAAAACTAAAAAAATATTGAGAAACTTTAAACTTTTTGCTACAGTGACGCGATAGCGGCAGCAGTAATGCAACAGAGGCCAGCACTTACCACAAAGATGTCTATGTGTTTATCCCATAACTAAACACGTAGTTACCAGTGTGTCAAGTGCACGTGAGGATTCAAGTGATACTATCAAAGGGAACTAGAAGCCTTACTACAACAGCGCAGCCATGTTTCTTGGTAGTGGCTTTGGTGGGCGGTAGCCAATCGCACAAGCAAGACAACATTATGTGCGGTCCTAGAGAAATCGCCGGGAATTGGCAGGGGAGTCGTCACTGCGTCATATTTTTTAAAGACGATAGTCTTTCTTGGACTACTTAAGCACAGAAATGTCGGTCTGTCTGTATGTCTGTCTGTCTCTATGTCTGTCTGTCTGTGACTCGATTCAGCCACCCGGCCAAAGTAAAACGCTTACTGCGCAATAGTCTTATATACTCACAGCCAAATGTAAACGTCTAGGCCCGGTTTGTATGTTCATATTTGTGTCAACATTGTTGAACAAGAACAGACATTGCGCAAATATAAGACCGGAAATTAATACACAGGGATATTTACAGTGTCCTTTATTAAAAAATTCATGGAGGCTGGTTTTTCGATGGCAAATGATATTCTACATCTACTGCAGAAAACCGCCGCCTTCTGGCGGCGTATAAAAATTCAGGCTGCAGCAGCAACGAAAGGTTCCACTAGCTAGGTTGCACGTTCTGCTTGGAAACGCACGTGGAGGCACGGCCACGCGGCTCTATAAACACTCTAGTCGGCCGCCTCCACTCGCGCGCGTCTCCGCCGTACTCCAGCGCTGGCATCGAGGAACCCGGCCTGTAAGCAGTGGACGCGGTAAATCCAAATCGCCCTTGCGCAAACCTTTAGTGTGTTTTACCTTGGAACGAGCGCGACGGCAACAGGAACAGCATGACAGGTGAGCGGGGAAAGCAAAGGGGGGCATTTCCTTGGCAAATGTCTACAAAGACTATCGTCTTTTTACGACCATTTGCAACAAAAGGAGCAGATACGGCGGCCAATTTTTTCTTAACATTTCGATTATTTTCTCGAAGTTGGCAATAAAATTAGTATACTGTTATCGAGAAAAGTGGGTCTTTTTAATTGCCTAAACTTGTATTAGAGCGAAGCTTTCAATGTCTCACTGATGGCGTATGTCCGTGAAACGCACACTGCAGGAAAAATGGGTGAACAAACGTGCTAACGAAACGTGCCCTGCTGCCGAAGCAGTTTGGATTTGAGGGGGTTGTTGCATGGGCGGGGTAAATTACACAGAAAAATTAGGCACCCCTCCGTCTAACGACAACGATGGTTGAACGCGGAGCTTTCTTCGTGCGAAATCAAATGCCGCAAGGTAAAAGTCAAAGCAGCTGCGATCAAAAGTTCAAACTTCGTGCGAGTCAAAGTCAAAGCTCAACGAGTCCAAGTCAAAACCGTCTGTGACTCAAAGTCCGAAGTCACCAGTATGCTTTGCGTTCAACCATCGTTGTCGTTACATGGAGGGCTGCATGACTTTTTTTTTCAAAACTTGAATGATTTACTGCCTCTATAGATGCGTTTGTGCCGGAACCTTAGCTGGCTTCGATTTGATACGTGCATTTTACCACAAGCACTACGCCGGGTGTTTTATTAAGCATGTACGAGATGTAGAATGATGAGCTAACATAAGTTTTTCTTACGGGTTGAACAGTTTATCGCGGAAAAAACGATGAACGATGCTTTGTCCTTCTAAAATACGTTTCCTTAACGTAAGCGAACTTCTATGGTAAGGTAAGGTGACTGTTTCTCAAAGTGTCTTCTTTGTCTTCTTTTAAGGATGGCCCTAATCGATTCCCCGGACATCGCGAAAGACGTGAGGGAAACGGTGCTGGACAGCATTGCTGACACCGACAAGTCGTACTTCAACCACATGGCGGAGGTGGAGGCCTACTACAAACCGACGCAGCCCGTCTCTATAGATTGGAGACACATCTTGCCGACATACCTTGCCCTTAAGCGAAGCCTGGTATGTAGGGCTATATTTGTACCAAGTCTAAGAAGGCTCTAGCATGCTCTAGACTCTAGAGAATCTTCTATGGACGGCTGAGAATGTTTTAGAACAAGATTTGCCTGATACAGTAAACGTGCAATTTTTTTTAAAATCATTCTAATACTGCAAACCACTCATTTGTGAAGAACATCTTGGAGAATGGAGGAGCAGAGATATGCATTTGAATTTTCGATAAAGGTCGCTTTGTAAGCTGGCTATCTCACACAGCGTTTTTGGCGCGCACGCGGACACCATAAAATTCCGCATCCTGGCCATAGACGCTTCAATCAGACGGATGTCATGAGTGTTTTGCACCATATACAATACGATGTAGCTATATCGGCGCCTGTTAACACCCACAAAGTAGACATTGACAGTACACGCCTCCTTACGCAGCGGGGCTTTGACGAACTTCTTAAAAAAGAAAACAAAAACAAGGTCGTACAGCTGTCGAGCATGGTTATGTGGTAAACGGGCTTACAATTACCCTTGTCGCTACAATGAAATCATCGGCAATTTTTTTTTAGCTATTCCTCCGAGCCAAACAAGCCTTATCGTGCTAATCGCATCATTCAAAGCGTTATCAATCTGAGAAATAGCTTTCAAAGTAGCGCTATGCTAATACAATAGTGATTTGGTTGTCCGCCTTTAACAGGAGGAGCCAACAACGGTTGTAACTTTCTTGTAAGTCCCCTCCTATATACCCATAATTTCGCCCCGGTGTGAAAGAATCAAAACCAAGATTTTAAGATCATTCTAATCAAGAAAGCTGGCTCTTTTCCCGCACCATACTTCAGTCAAAACATTTCAGGAATGAGTCACCAAAGAACCAAAGAATGCACTTTTGAAAGATATACTACAGCCGAACCTCGTTAATTCGAAATCGAAGGGGCCCGAAAATTTGTACGAATTGAAAGAAGTTCGAATTGATGAAACCTATTTATATACACATAACTTTGCTGGCACCGCGGTGTCTGTTCGAAGAAACCGGAAGTTCGAATTAAGCGAATTCAAATTAACGAGGTTAGACTGTATAAGCGGAAAAGTGCCACTCTCGCCCCTATCAGATTAAAAATTATTACCCCTTATCGGTCCAACGTTTCCCTTTGCCAATGTTGCTTCACGCAGTTTGTTGCACATGGCTTGATTGCATTTTAAGTGAAGCCGCTTATTTTGTGCAGTCATGATATATGGGCGACCTCAAAAGCAATTTCCACGCGTATTAGTGAAATGAACATAAAGTTACTCGACCGTATAATTTGGCGAACGCAGAAAAAAAAACCTAATTTATTTTCTCATTCGGTGAAGTCACCTACACAGTGAATGAGACGATTTCGTTGGAGTGTATCATGAATAAATGATGCATGCCTATCTTATAAGAGATTACGTGCTTATTTTTCACGTTGAAGCCGGCTGGAAGGAACTGAAGCATGCGCCATTACAAACCTTATACAATATCCTTGCTTGGCAACGGCTACTGCACAGCCCTGCTTTCCCCGTGTTACGTCAGTGGTCCCCTACCGAAGAAGCGCTGTCCAATTAAGCGCGCGTTGCGTGCCTTGAAGATTTAATTTGGTGTATTCAATATATCGTTCAAAGTATCCTCAGCAAATAAACCGAATATTTTCAGTGCTGCTCTTCTACGGAGCTTACTTTTCAATACAGTGTTTTAGGACTCCATATCCTCCGTCCGTTCCGTTCACACCGTGTTTACCTGACCCCGACTACACCTGAGCCCGCAGGCAAGGGCGAGGAGGACGCACCCAACCGTAACGAATTCACGGGCATGGCGAGGGCCGGCCCGCGGAACTAATTAACCCTACGGCAACGAATGCGCACCTGCCCAGTCGGGTCCCGTCAACACGGTACGAAAGGAACTGACTCGAGCATACGGAGTGCGAAAACTTATATATCCGAGACCTCCAGACCACGTGGAGACGCTCTACGGGCTTGTCCTCTCTTGGTACCTGCCGCCATCTTACGGCATTGCGGCGTCGGGAGTGAAATTGAATCGGCACCGGATGGCGCGCACATCGCAGACGTAACTCGCTGATTTACCGACAGGTGGCGGCGCTGTGGCGCGTTCGGTGCGAACCATTTATTTCGGGTAAAAGAACGCGTCATCAATCTTATGCTACACGTGCGAAAGAACAGGTTACAATTACTTTCACACTACGGTAGAATTATGAGCCACATTTACGACATTACCTATGCCAAAGCTGTGCACGCGCCCAAATTTTTCGGTCCAGCCAGGAACTCTGTTGTGTTCGCGGCCCGTTTCGACCCCACAATGAAAGGCGAAGGACCCGCCTGGCACTGCACTACCCACTATTTTAAAGGCCTCGCCTCGGCTTCAGCCGGCCTGTCCTACGCAGGCGCTACAATCAAAACGAACGCAGCCCATAAGACAATTATTAAACCAAAAACACGTTTTCATTTTACTAAAGTTTCTCGTATGTTCCAGAACCGGCCGCAAATTGCCAGAAGTACTGGAATGAAACAGATTGATTTGATTGATTCTTAGGTTTGATCCGACGGTGCACACGCGATGAGGCGCGCCGTAGTGGAGGGCTCCGGATTAAATTTGACCACCTGGGGTTTTTTAACGTGCGCCGATATTTCAAACACACGGACGCTTTCACTTTTCGGCTCCATCAGAAAAGCAGCCGGGAATCGAACCCGCGTCCTTGGGCTCAGCAGGTACATTTAGCGAAAACATATAGTTTGCTAATAAACGCAAACCGTTCTAAATATGCGTGAAGAAGAGCCCTAAACCAAAAAAAAAACTGTTGTTTAGGAATACCCGGAGGCGCTGTCAACCCGCACGCTATTTGTGGTCGAAGCTGAGGACGGTCTTAACGACCCCTTTCTCTAAAATAATTTCATAAGGTCTGATTCATGAATTTCAATTGAAATCCGTTTTTACACCACCGTACGGAGCCGTTCCAGCGCCGTGGATACACCTCAGGCCGTCAGAACAAAGGCATGGGCCTGGCCCGGGCAAGAACTTATCTGAGCGTAGAACGTACCTGAGCCCGGTCCGCGGCCTCACGTGTCCATGATTCGGTCAGGCCTGAGCATGTGCAAACCCATAAGCTGTATCAGCTCTGACACATTAAATGCATCATAATGAGCAAGGCTATGTCTATGAGGCTTCGGATGGCACTCCAGTCGTGAATGTGAATAAGTTTATACCGGCTGACGTTCGCGACGAAACCATAAGAACGGGGTAGCCCTTCGGTTTCGCCCTTCGGGTACTTTTAACCCTAGTAGATGCTACTCTATTTTTAAAAAAAAAGTAATGTAAAAGGGCCTTTATGGTCCATTTTGGGTAATGTAACATGCCTGCATCTTGAAGCAATCTTAAAGATATCACTATATTTTACATTCGCGCAGCATCGTGGCACCTTTCTGGAAGTCATGAATTGTGCGCGAGATTATTCGAAGACATTTTTCACATGAATTGAAGAGATCTTGATCGGGAAGCGCGTAGTAAGAGTGCAAAACATCGCGGCGTCGCATGCTGTTAAGAACCCAGAACGCACCTTATCGCCCCGAAGCACTGAGTTTCAGTTTTGTTCATCTTACTCAGGAAGCAATGTCGTTGCGAACGACGCTTTGAGATCAGAATCAGAGAGAGAATAAGCTTTTATTCTTGAACGGCAGTGAGAGATGGTGGCGGGGGTTAAGGCCAGCCGCGACTTCTGTAGCTCTACGTACTAAGGCCTCCTGAGTCACCTAGCCAGAGCTACCCAACGGCTTTATTCTTTGCTCGTTGCTGGAGATTTGATCGACCTGTTGGTCCTCGCAGTACGAAGCAGTGGCTGGAGCAGGTGGTCGGGTCGGGAGGCCGCGTGTTCGACACCAATCTGGACATGGTATGCCACTTCGATCCGGAGACGAAGACCCTCGGCATCCCGTTGTCCATCGCCGAGTTGGACGTGGGAGGAAGAGAGTTTTTCTTGGACATATCTACAGTGGGCCTCCTTATGGCCAGGTCGCTCTACAGGATCTTCCAGGCAAGTGACAACGTCGACTCCCAATTGGATGGCGCGTCAGGTCCCCGAAAGCCAGGTGTTTAGAGAGAGAAGCTTTTATTAGCGTGGTGGCGGGGGTTAAGGCCAGCCGCGAATTCTGTAGCTCTACGTACTAAGGCCTCCTGAGTCACCTAGCCAGAGCTACCCAACGGCTTTACTTTGCTGTTGCTGGAGATTTGATCGAAGTCGAAGCAGTGGCTGGAGCAGGTGGTCGGGTCGGGAGGCCGCGTGTTCGACACCAATCTGGACATGGTATGCCACTTCGATCCGGAGACGAAGACCCTCGGCATCCCGTTGTCCATCGCCGAGTTGGACGTGGGAGGAAGAGAGTTTTTCTTGGACATATCTACAGTGGGCCTCCTTATGGCCAGGTCGCTCTACAGGATCTTCCAGGCAAGTGACAACGTCGACTCCCAATTGGATGGCGCGCCAGGTCCCCGAAAGCATAAGTTGCACGTTTAGGTAACTTTTAACCTACAAACGTCACCCCTGTACGCATTCGATTACCATGGCCGAACGGGCAAGTTGCAATAAGGGCACCGCATTCTCAGGCGCAGTTTTGAAAGTGGAATCTGCTGAAGAACTCTAAATGGCGTTAGAAGGGGCTGCATCAGCAGCTTGGGCTCACTAGTCGCGCCTATTTTAAGAAGCCCATTCATTTGATTGATTGCAGGGTTTTACGCGCCGACGCAACACAGGCCATGAGGCGCGCCGTAGTGGAGGGCTCCTGAATAATTTGGACCACATGGGGATCTTTAACGAGCGCCGAAATCTCGTACACACGGGCGTTTTTTTTTTTTTTTGCTTTTCGTCTTCTTCAGAAAAGCGGCTGCCATGGCCGGGAATCGAGCCCGCGTCCTCGTGCTCAGCAGCGCAACGCCTTAGCCACTGAGCCACCGCAGCGGGTCTAAGAAGCCCATTACACTTCCTACTACCACTGAAGTACTCTATGGGATGGGCAATAGTGCGAATTAAATAATGTCACACATTAACATTTTGAAGCCTGTTTGGCCGACCAATCGGTAGTAATTGCAACCGAAGGATGCAAAACAATCATACCCAGCCTCTGCTCTTCCGATCGTTCTAGGTGTTGATTACATAGCAATATATCTGATAGACAGCGACCTTGCAACATTGTTTCCTTACCTTTTCGAAGATATGAAGCCAGGATAGCCACACTCCGTGCCGTCCGCAAAGGCCTAAGAAAACCCAACAGCGTGGCCAGTGGGGCGCACGTTTATGCCGCGCGCGTGGATGACCACCGCAGGAGAGCGCCATGTGGTCGGAAGACCTGGCGGACCTGCGAGTTTGCCTGGAGCACCGCTACGGAAACCGCACTGGTGGGGATGACAGTGGTACCGAGGGCCGCCGCTGCCTGCGCACCAGTGTCATGGACCACGTTGCTCTCCGGGCGGTCCAGAGGGCCTACAAGTGAGAGCCATTTTACTAATAGATTCATTCATTCATTCATTCATTCATTTATTCATTCATTCATTCGCTCATTGACTGTTTGATTGATTGATTGATTGATTGATTGATTGATTGATTGATTGATTGATTGATTGATTGATTGATTGATTGATTGATTGATTGATTGATTGATTGATTGATTCATTCATTCATTCATTCATTGACTTTCTGAATGACTGATTCATTCATTCATTCATTGACTGTTGGATTGATTGACTTATTGATTTATTAACACCTATTGATTGATTGATTGATTGATTGATTGATTGATTGATTGATTGATTGATTGATTGATTGATTGATTGATTGACTGTTTAGTTTATTCATTTATTCATTCATTGACTGTCTGAATGATTCATTCATTCATTCATTCATTGACTGATGGATTGATTGATTCGTTCATTCTTTCAATGACTGCTTGATTGATTGACTTATTGATTTATTAACATCTATTGATTGATTGATTGATTGATTGATTGATTGATTGATTGATTGATTGATTGATTGATTGATTGATTGATTGATTGATTGATTGAGTAAGCGGCTGGCAGAATCGACTAACTCTACCCAGTACGATTCTTAGTCATCATGCTGGTGCCGAATACCGCGGTCGTGCTCTCCCCACTAGAGCCCACATTCTGGCCGTCACCCTGTACTCCTCGCAATGCCGCTTCTGCGAGGCTCTGGGCACCCTCTACCATATCATGTGGGGCTGGTATAAGAATCCCCACCTACCCCCCGTCCCCGGCCCTTCCCCTCCACTAAGGACTGAGAAAGAGCACTGTCCAGCTCGGACACTGACAACCAGCTTTGGCTGGTGCAGAGAGCCCAAGAACCCGGACGGACTCCAGGGTTTCTGGAATGAGAACACTTCCCCAGGGCGGACTGCCTTAAAGTGACGTTTATTCCTTCTCCTCCGCTTCCCGCCACCTCGCAGGACTGCGGTGGTGACCTACTCCCCGCAGAAGGAGCGCCTGCACCTGATGCAGGACGTCGAGCTGCACTTCCCCGACGTGCCCACGGTGAGCTCGGAGCAGCTCTTCTTCCTGCTGTACGCACAGTCCTTCTGCGAGTCGCACGAGGACACCGAAACGGTCGTCAAGCACGCCTCGTGGGCCCCGGCGAAGGCTCGGCTCAACGGGCAACTCGCGGACTTCGAGTCGTTCGCCGGGGCGTTTAACTGCCCGCGGGGGACGCCCATGAACCCCAATCACCGCTGCACGGCGTGAACGTTCCGCAGTCTTTTGCACTCATTTGTTTTTGTTTCTTCTTGTGGCAGTCTCTTGTTTCACGGCGGGCATTAAAAGCGAGTCTTTATTGCGTGAGAAGTTGGCCTTTGATGAGCAGGAGTTTGTGCACGTGAACACTGAGTTTTAATTCTTAAATATGTTTAGCGCAAGAACCAAAGACGGTACACCGGAAAGGAGAAGGGACAAGCGCTATCTTTCAACTGAACTTTAATCACCAGCCGGAGCCGGCAAATATAGAAAGAAATGGAGCATGCGCAGCATGCGCCACAGTAGGGTATCCCAAGTACGCAAATGTGTCAATCACCGAAACGCTCGAAAAAAATTTCTCTGAGTTAAAAAGGACCACCGACGTATCACTGATACAGAAAAATCCTTTTTCGAGCGTTTCGGTGATTGACACATATGCGAACTTGCGATACCCTACTGTGGCGCATGCTGCGCATGCTCCAGTTTCTTATTTACCGGCTCCGGCGGTGATTAAAGTCAGTTGAAAGTTAGCGCTTGTCCCATCTCCTGTCTTGTGTACTGTAATCGGTTTTTGCACTAAAGATATTTAAGAATCATGAACCAACTAGCCCCCCAACAAGTTTTGTTAAACACTGAGTTTTGCATGACCCTATGTGGACACCGTAGGCGTGAACCCGACAGTGGAGGAGTTGATGTGTACTCAAGGTAATCCCTCAGTGTGCAAAAAATAGAGCACAGACAGATAAAAAGACAACAAACTAGCGCCTTGTTGTCCCCTTGTATGGCAAGCACTTGATTGTTGTGGCTTTTTTATACGTGATTTATTTTTATTTATTGTTTGCGCTGTGAGCACCATGGAATAATAGCTAGCCTGTACTCTCACGATTTTAGGTTACTGAAGGGTGCAGCTTACCTCTCGAGGGAAAGAGGTTTTGAGGACTCAACCCACACATGTATAATAAACGGGTTGAGTGGAAAAGCCATCGGGGTGAGTCCGTTCTATCTAATGCCAAGGGTGTGTTGAATTGGTTTGTCCGGCTTGTCGGCGGGCCATAAGGAGCTGAATAGGTCCCCTCCGCGAATCCCTTCGGTCCGCCCCTGCTTTTCCCTCCGATGGATTCTTTGGAAGTTGTATAAACGCGGGAGCGTTGAGGTAAGCTGAACCCTTCAGTCCACTCAACCTTTGCTTGTGTAGATGTGCACTGTGCTTATTAAAGCCGCAGAGCTGCGCATTAGTCGACTGGTGGGTGTGCGTCTCAACGCTTATAGCAAATAGCGCTCTTTCCTCCCCTCTTTCTCCCGCACCGACGAGGGCGGGGGATAGCCTCCCCCCTCCCTCTGCCTACCACCAGTCGGCCGAATTAGTAATGTTACCGCCTCTTCGGCCGACCGATCGGTAGCACAGGCTCTTCTTGCCGGGACAAGTTCGCGGAAAGGGATGTGTTGAACTTCGGCGCTCGCCTATGGTGTCCTGTCTTCATCGATGATGTTCCCGATACTACTACTGGATGGTTTATACTCGGGAACAAGTTAAGAACGGCAATAGCTCATGATTGTACTGTATCGGGCCGCCTAAGCGACGGACCCGGATGTTAATGGGCGCGCGCGTTTTAAAAGGAAGTTGCTATGAATGCGTGATGTTGTCTGTCTTTTCTCGCGTAGTTTGTTTGTCATCGCTGCAGCAATTTATGAGCATAATAAGTCCAAAAAATCACTTAAATGGCTCGTGCAATGTTCAAAGTATTCCCACTTCGCTCTGATATAAATGCACGCGTATCAAATGCATTGGATTCACCTATCTTTTGATTATACGGGTTATCTGTTTGTTATCTGGCGTTTGCTCTTTAGACAGTTTTAATAGCGGTCCGCAAGTTTCCCCGAGAAACCCTTCGAAGGAATACAACCTCGCATAACCCCGGATGTCGTGATCACCGAGCTCGGAATTAGAGTCTGTGAACTTGTTTTTGTAATGAAAAATGGCAGCTTCCGTTGCCTGCAAGAGTGGTTGTGAGCGGGTAAAACTCGCTCCACCAAAAACAGGAACGCGTGCTGCTCTGAACTCAAATTCAAGCTTTTCGGCAAGAAGAGCAGATGGTCTCTCTTAACCGCCTGTCCAGAAAAGCTCTAGGCAGTTCCCGGGCACTCCAAACTGCTCCCGCAACAGAGCTTCTGTGGGCACGAAAAAATACGGAGCTGCTCAGGGGCAGCCGAAAAAAAAAAAACGAGATTGCGGACTTCGCTCCAGAGATGTTAGTTTTCATAAAATTTTGAGGGGCGTGAAAAAAACAGGTTTTCATGTGTTTTTTTTTTCAGAAAATTATAAAAATTGAAAAAAAACGATTCCGCACAGGATACATAACATCAATTTAGATGTCTCATCAAACGTGAAAAGTGACCGTAGTTGCTGATGGCTCCACGAATGAAACCAATTTACGGTCGCTGTAAAAGAAATAAGTAAATAAAATATACTTAGAAACTTATTTGGGTACGAATGGGATTTGAACCCCGGTCGCCAAGAGCCACATCAAAGTGTGCTAACTACAGCCCTAATCCTGTACCGTGCCAGGATGGAAGAAGAATTATCCGGATGACTGCCGTATGACGTGGAGGCAACGCAAACACGATGCAGCAGGGCGGAAGTGTTCGATAATCGCTGGCTTTCGTCTTCAAATCACCTAAGAAACTCAAGCGCCCGATAAATTTTTCCGTTAACCCTGAAAAGAATGTAATTGTTTCATTCTGCATCACAAAAGTCCCAGCAGAGCTTCCGCTCTCAAAATCTGCGCACGATTTCACTTCAATGCATTGATTTCAGAAAGCGTTTCCCTCACTGCATCTTCGTCACATCACAACAATTTCCCTGGAGAACCTGTGTATGTGTTTTTTTTTCTTTTCTGAGTATTATCCTGATTCAAAAAACGAAAAAACTTTTTTTTTTTCAAATGCTTTTTTTTTCAAACCCTCACATCTCTACTTCGCTCCAGCCTGCCGCTCTTTCAAAGGCGCAGCTGGGTAGCGATAAGGAGTATCCTTATCAAGCTCTAAGCCCTTCCATATTTGCGCCCTGGAGTGGGTGTGTCTCCGTGAACTCTCGGCACGCGGAAAAGACTCGATTAGCGTCCATACACTCTTATCTCACTTGACCGTGACCTCGTTAGATAACTCCACGTGCAACTGATTGAATCGACCTGTCGAACGCCATCTGGAACGGGAGGCCACGGCGCGAATAACTGCTGGCTTTACAGGAAAGCGTTTATTGGGCGTAGAATATCATATTAGGATTCATTTCCGCCATACTGCGGGCTGGTCAGCAGCCACTACCAGCTGCTCTCCCGAGCTCAGCTCTCTTCATCATCGACTGACGGCTGGAGGAAGATGTCGCTTGGACTGGGCAAGCGTGCAGTTCGACCCCCACCAGTTCGTGAGCAGTAAAGTCCCTACAACCAATCTTCAACCACTAAGGTCCATCGCTTCATTGGTGGCAATATGAGGTGGTGGATGCAGCCGTGCTAAAGCCCAACCCTCACAAATGTCATAGTGGCCCTTTTTGAAAAGAGGTGTCAGTACAGTAAAAGCTTGTTAATTCGAGCTCGGTCAATTCGAACTGACTCCCCGGTCCCTGCACAGCCCTGTATATTTCAAAGGGGAAAAACTCCGGACAATTCGAACGCGTCGGCATTTGGAACTGTTAATTTGAACTGCGATCCCCCGGTTTCCATCGCTTCATGCAGAAGTTGATTACCACCAAATTTACTAGAGATGAAAAAATTAGCAGTGGCTTAGCTCGGCTATGCGAGGATATACGTAGCGAGAGCTAAGGTTCAGCTGGCTATTCTTAGCTTTCCTGGTTGTCCAGGATTAGCTTGATTATCATGCTTACTGATGTTACACATGTATATTTATAAAGCGGCTCCGGCGCAGCGTCACCAATCGCCCCAGAGCTAAGCTGGTTCCACAGGCGCACGCCGGCGTTGCTGCGACGCACGAGCCATCAGTTCCACACCCCGCCACCCCTCGCATGATCATCAAGTCGACCGGGCCGCCACGTGCGGAACGGAGGTCGGCGAAGACTGCTGGGCGCGTGGTGTGTGTGAGAGACGCGGCAGCGAGCAAGTTCTGTGCGCCGTGTGACGTCACTGCTCCTCGCGCATGCGCAGCACGGCTCTCCCGGAGCCACGCGAAACTGCTCAACCTCGGCCATTGTAGCTCACTCTACAAAAACAATGAATCAGGAAAACAACAGCGTAGCACGCGTGCTACGATGCTGCGACAACTTATTTCGCTTCCGCATAACTAGGCTCATCAATTTCGTTCGCTGTTCGAGCTCCATGAACACTATTTACAGAATCACCTGCCACAAACGTGTAATAGCGCCTAATTCGCGATAACGAGCCAGAGATGTGGGTTTTCTTTGTGCCTTCTGCCCCGCACAGTGTGGTGGCAATGTTCATTGATTGTAGCGCCCGTCCCTTTGAAGTCCGCTTAATTAGAACAATTTTATGGTCCCCTTTCGAGTTCGAATTTAACGCGCTTTTAATATATTGGGCTCCTCATTCGGCCGGGGTGCCTCACCATTGCTTCGGTTAATGGTGTTAGGAAACAGTGGTCATGATTCTCACCACATTCAGAGACTAACGGTGTGTCAAATTAACTCTAACTCTACTTTCGCCCCTGTCCCTCATGGGTTAACGATGCTGCGCATCCCGCTCCCATCTTTTATGGGAAACCGGTAATCCGAAACTATGCAGCGAAGCAGTTCATAATGTCTAGATGATGACGCCGTGCCGTACGAACGTGCTTGCCAACAATTTTTTTGGCTTGAGTCCAGGCATTTCTCATATTTTACATTATAATGTAATCTCCCCCCTTCATGATAGTTTTCCTGCTCACTGGCCTGAGTTTGCTACTAGTGTTCAAAAATACCAAAATAATAATACTATCTGAAATACAAATATCTTAAATCTAAAATCTCGTGCAAGAATACGGATGTTTTTATAAAAATTATTTACGCAGAAAAAATGACTTCTTACACCATTTTTGATTTCTTCTCTGCTCGAGTCTGATGCATGACAACTTTTCGCGTTTTGTATGCGCTATTACCGGCGTCTTTATTTTCCGTAATAAGCTCGTGAACAGTCCGAGGACTCTGGCTCTTCTTTCCAACCATTATTCCGATGGCGTTATGTTTATATTAGGTGACAGCGCTTTTATTTCTCATGCAGCACGTAATACAGAAACAGTCGATTTTACGGTCTCTATTCGGAAAGAGTTGCTGTGCTTGTTAGGCGCTGTGGTGCAAAATAGCTATGTGCATCCGTTCACTTAAGTGCAGTTCACATGCAATCATTTTTCACTGTTCTACCCACAAAGGTCAGGAAATGAACCCTACTCATCGCTTGTTATTTTTAAAGCTTCCGATGCAGACGCCAACAAGATGGCGTTGTGAGTGCTCAGTAAAACAAGCATTTTAGGGAACCCGTGCCGTGTGCGCCTTGTACTGCAATCGTTCCTGGTATTTTATCACAATGTTTATTGCGTGTTTAAAACACCGCTTGGGTTTTACATTGGTATATTGTCGTAACAATAAAAATTATGAGTACTCAAAACAATTCCACAATATTTCTTACAATCACACATCCGTACCGCGGGCACCGTCGGAAAAGATAAACTTGCATGTAAGGTGGAAGTGCAATCATTACATAAAGATTTGCTGGCTGTAATGTGCGCGGTTTGCGGCGCCCATCAGAAAACTGGGTCGTACTTACCCTCGCCGTTTACCGAGCACGTGAGTACGCGCCTCACGAGGAGCGCTTGGCGTCGTCCAGGCTTTTGCGTGGCACTCGGAAAAAAATACCAAGAAAATCGTTCACGTGCGCCGCGCCTGAAAGGGGGAGCAAAAAACAGCTCGAGCTACAGACGCCCAGCTCGCGAAGCCGCGATGCAGGAGGAAGGCGATGATATAGATGGATATGACGATGACTGCTACTACAACAGTGAAAAGCGACGACGAAACATGTAAATAAACATTTCAAACTTAATGCAATGCGTGGTGGTGTGTCCTTCTGTGCTTACATATAAAGAGATCCTCCGGCTTCTCTATGGTTCAAGCCTCGCGCGACTTAGTGCAAACTTCGCCATTGTTTTGCATCAGGATAAAAAGCAGTGGCAGGCTTGAAAATCAATATCCGGGAAGAATAGCTTTGCCCAAAACATGTGGGTGGTATAAGAGCGATTCGCTACGAAATATATTAGGGGCAAATAAAGCCTTTCGGTGTGGAAAGTGCCGTGCTGTGATTCAGGTGCGCCAGGGGGACATTTACGATTCTACATAATAACGTTGCTTAGAGCTATTATATAAAAAAGTTGTATTCCTAACAGACTTTTCCTTTGAAATGTGGGTCATAAATGATTGTAACAAAATGTTTTCGAACTGATTGAATAGTCGAGAATACCTTTTTGGGCTCTGGTTGCCTGCGACAGAACCAAACTGTATACGCGTTATCGTACCAATTAACAAAATCAATCAATGATGGCAGGGGGCTTAAAATTTCGAGTGAGGCGAGAAATTATACCTAGTTGTTTAAAGCGGGTGTTGCAAATAGACACAGCTTATTCTCTGAAACTAGTCTGACAATCAGTAAATCCTGGTCCGTGATGACGTTCACGTAGGAAAAAGACACGGTGCACATGTACCCAACCTGTACGAGAACAATTTCGGCGCTTTCTGCTTTGCCAGGGTGATCAACTTTTTTATGCGCTGAACCCTAAGCAGTTTTCTGTACACCACTGCGTGGTGCCAAAAATATCCCTCTGAAGATTTATACATTCTTCTGCTGATTAAATTCTCGAAAACAGCTTGACGCCTTTCTGCGAACAAACGCACTTCACCAAAATATGCACAGCTAACAAGATCATTAATATAACATAAACAGAAAGCGGGCCCAGTACGGACCCCTGTGGCACTCCGAAGGTCGGAATAAAAGGTTGGGATCATACATCATGAATACGCACATAATTTTGGCGCAGTGGTGAAAAAATGAGCACCGATTTACATGGCCCAGGACATCCGTTTTAGAGCTCTGCCTTTCGTGCAAGCAATTTATAATGGACTGTGCGGAATGGTTTTGTCCCAAACAAATATAATGTATCAGACCCTACTGGAGACTGTTGGTTTTTAAAATGCAAATATTTATTTGTAAATGCTGCAGTCTCTTTCGAGACTTCTGCAGGGTGGGTACAGGTAAGTAAATACAAATACATATAAAACAAGGCAAACAAACAATACAACAGAAAATGCACTAAAATAGAATACATATCTTATTACAAACTCTTTTCAAAGAAACATAATGACTGCTGTGTAACCACTTCGTTGGTGAGGTCGTTCCAATAAACAATAGTTCGAGGAAAAAAGGAATATTTGTAACAATTATTTCGAGGCCTCAAGGGGGTTATTGAAAACGCGTGGCGGCGTCTTCTATTATAACCGGATGAATATTTTAAAATACGACAAGTGTCAATGCAGTAATGCCCTTTAATTAATTGAAAGAAGAACTTCAGACGGAAAATCCGGTTTCCTTCTGAGACGGGCAACATCTCCCTATGTTCAAGGAGAGCTGATATTGCGGTGCGCCCATATGAATGGTAAATAAATATTGCAGCCTTTCTTTGCAACCTTTCTAATTTATTAACATCGGACTTTATGAACGGGTCCCAGATTACTACCGCATATTCTATCATTAGTCGGGTAATTGTATTATATGCAAGAAGATGTACGTTTGTTATGGACGATTTTAAGGAACGCCGTAGAAAGAAATAACTTGCGTAGTGATCTATCTGCGATGTTGTCTATGTGTTTCGTCCCGGAAAGCTTGTTCGATATCCATAGGCCGAGGTACTTGTAATGTTCTCTTTCCTGCAGACGACGTTATTAGCGGTGTATTGGTACATGGAGGGGAAATTTTTGTGGGTTGTTTTCATGAAGACAGTTTTTTTTTTCGAATTGATAAACATCTGCCACTCGTTGCACCAAGCCATTATTTTCTCGAAACCATTATTTAGACTTCACTGGTCGTGTGGAGATTCTATCTTTTCATAGTACAGTGCAGTCGTCTGCGTACACCTTAACATGAACAGAAAGGTCAAGAACGATGTCATTAATACAATAAAAACAATAAAGGACCCAGTACTGACCCCTGAGGTACGCCAGAATCAACCGGTATACAGTTGAAAAAAGCGTTATTGATTGCAACAAATTGGTTTCGATTTCGGAGGTATGCAGAAATCCAGGCAAGTAATTTATCATTTCGTGTAATATGTCCTAATTTGTGCAGAAGCTTCTGGCGCGGTACCTTTATCGAATGCTTTTTAAAATCCATAAATATTACGTCAGTTTGTTTTCCTTCATTGATTGCGCTCGCAAAGTCATGAACGGTTTCCACTACCTGAGTAGTGGTCGAGAATTTCGCCCGAAATCCCTGCTGCATATTCGTTATTGCCTTGTGGTTTTCTAAATAGTTAATTACATGCTTGTAAATGATATGTTCCAGCAGTTTTCATAATGTTGAAGTGACTGAAATCTGGCGCTAATTTGTATACACTGTATGTATGTATACACTGCTGCGACTTCTATCAACCGGGTCCCATTTATCAGAACATACTTAATGTGCGATCAATTAGAGAGGACATTTTTATACATGAAGTTAATAAGATGATTTGCAGTCGGTAGCACCCTCCAAAAACGGGTCATACATAAGGCACCAGCAGGACAACATTTCTACACTTTTCAATGGTGATTGCCTCCCCGAAATAAGACTGGTACCAAAATTAATCCAGAAAAAAATTAAAAATATCAAAATTTTGTAAGTTTTATGTAGTTATCTGCATTCTTTCAAAATATGCAGAAATTCGTAAATATTTAGGTACAAAAATGCTGTTCTGGCCCACCCGACAAGGAACATGCGCCGTTGAATAGGTCCGAACACGACTCAGTTACAAGCTCTAGTTTTCTCATGTTCAAATTCTGAAATGAACTCGCAGTTGACCCCCACCCTTAGCAGCGCATTCCCCCCTTTGTCCATGGCAAGCAACAGTTGCATTCTTTACTGATTTTAATAAATACCCCAACTATTTCCCGCTCAGATTGAATTTCCAACGTGTGCACCTTTACAAATTCAATTTCCTACATCTATGCAATTATACGTTTCATACTTTAACAATCTGCGGAATGTTTCTAAAAGCGGCGGTTCTGCGTGCGTTCTTTTTTTCCCCGTTATTAAACGTCTGTTGTCGGGGGAAAACAAAACATACCAACGCAGGATATACCTATGTACAAACCACGCACCCGGCAACCGGCACGGCTTTTACAGTCAACGGTAGCGACCTGCCGGAAGATCCGACAGATTGCAGGCGCAGCCGACGGCTGCGTCGAAAAGCCCAGATGGGCTGTGACACAGCCTTGAAGCGAGAGCAAAAGTTGGCGAGCGCGTCGTTTCGAGCGGTCGCACGCACGGATCCAAGGGCATCTCAGTCGTTTCAGGGGGCCCCCAGCTTGCACGCTCGCTCATTGCTTTCTTTTCTATTCCGCGAACCGTTTCGGGTACGCGTAAGCTCACCACGCTGCCTCGCTTTCCCCTTCCGTTTGGCGTTCCCCGTCGTTGCCCAATCAGGCTACGCCCCCAGCTAAACACAATGTGTCCGTACTCTGCAGTTGCGTTGCCAGAGGAGGCACACGACACCACCGCGAGGAAAAGGCCGCCAACAACTCAAATACTATGAATTCGACTGTTTCAGCTGGTGGTGATTTCATGTTAGCCTATTTTGTAAAGCATAAAAGTACCTTACCTTTCGTGTTGCAAAAGAATGCCATAATGCCTCATAAAAGAACCTGTGATGGAAACTGTCAGCACTTCTTTATCTCTGTGATGTTTGTGTACTCTCGGCCGCCCAGAAACGGTGATTGGGTTCTTTTCTTCCATTTTTTTATTTCTTGCTGCCTATACGATGCAATCTCGTGATGACACGTGTAGTTGCGACATAACCTAAGGGTCCTTAGCCCTGAGCGGTGATTGAAGAAGTCTGCGGCAGTCTATACGCATAGCAGCTCCGTGTTTCTATGGGCACGGACTTCATCCTTTACCGCTCAAATTTATTCAAACGCAAATCAATTTAACGCAAATGGAAGTCCGAATTAACCTAAGTGACACCCAATCTATTTAAATCTCCATATAAGCACATATCTGCGCATCGAAGTAAATCGATATTCTGGTGCATTTCATTCAAAAGCAGCAAAGTAGTTCCGCAAAGTGGCACCTTTGGGGATTTTTGTATTTGTTTTTTTTCGTCATTGATATGTTCTCAAAGCAACCGTATTCGGGCGTTACATTGCCGTTCTAAAGGGCTTCTGAGCCCTCAAAACATATATGGTCACCAACGAAGTTGGGCCGGTTATGAAGATAGGTTTTAACGATGGTGGTGATACGCAATTAGTAACAGGCCGGGTATATGCGGCAATACTCCCAAGCAACGAAGTATTACACTGTTAAGGTCTTTAGATAAAAAAAAACAAATTGGTAATGTTATAAAGCATAGTTTGAGGATTACAGCCTGGTTGACAACACGTGCGACATTTGGAGCGCACGTATCGTTAAACGTTCTCGTTAAGAAGGAGCAGTTAAACTGCGGCGACCCCTACATCCTCCCACCAATCTGGTGCCACATAAGTATCCAGCAAGGTGAGATTGTGAACTTTGCAGCTCATTGATATCAATATCATGCTAAATGAATCCTCATACGAAAATATCCCCTGGTCGCTGATCAGAAAAACAGATAAGCTGGGTGTTTTCGACCATGAACAGACGTGATTAGTTGCAAACGATAATTGACATTGTGTTAGGATTGACAAGACTCGTTCAATGCCTTATCAGATTTTGGCATCCATCGGCTTCGTCTGTGCAAAGTGGCGCTGAAGAATTATGGCACGCAAGACCAGTGATAAGCCACAAGCTATCGTGACTGTTCGCGGAGGCCAGAACGTGGTTTGTACTGCACAGCTTGTAGTCCCGACATCCAACAAGTGAACTGCGTATTTTAGTGGCAGTAGATGTATATAACTTCAGTAAGTTCAGTGGCGTCGCCAAACGTTGCCCACCATTTTAGCGTGTGCAACGATGGTGGTGCATTACAACATACCCTTACACTGCTTAATCCGACGCATTAGACGAACAGCTATAGATACATTAGCATCGCATGACACCACAGGCTTCTAACTACCGCACTAGCTTATTCAGAAAAGGCAGCTGGGCAGTCAGTTACCATGAGCTGTGCACTCGCCCACAGATGCCGGCAATGGTCTAATTAGTGTCGCATCATGGCGGCGATGGGAGTAGCCATTGCTGATTTCACACAACCGGACCAACCGCTTCCGCTCACTGACTAGCCAGAGCCGCTGGTAATTATTGATAGCAACGCTGGCTAGTCATTGAGCGGAAGCGGTTTTTCCGGTTGCGTAAAATCAAGACAGACTGATCAGTTGCAGTTCCCAAGCGACACCAGCGAGGATTGCTGTACTGAATGGGAGCAGTCTGTATTGATTTTTACTCAACCAGCCAAACCGTTCTGGCTAGTCAGTGAGCGGAAGCGCATTGGCCGGTTGGGTAAAATCAACACAGACTGCTCCCATCACCGCCATCATGCGACACTATTTAGACCATTGCCCAGATGTCAAGGGGTTGCGCTGCTAGCCCCTATACATTCACGGCGGCTGTTTTTCTCGCCTTCTGTTAAGTCTTTGCCTTGTATGCCTATCGCCAATACGCAAAGTTATTGGCCTTGCGCTAATGGCCACTAGCTGTATTTGTATGAGACGCCCTGTCCAGAATATATTCAGTCAGCCTGGCATTATGAACGGTGCACGCAACTGCTTATAGAAACCCCGTTCACCCTTTCCGATTTTTTGTTTGCCCCAGTTGTTTGCGACGGCTCTTGAGATCGTTGCCAGAATGCCCGGATCGGCCGTGCCATTTGACTTAAGATAAGCGGGTGAAGTATCCCGATGAAGCACGAAGCTGGGGTGCTTTTCTGCTTCGGTGACCTTTGCTCGCGGGAGTTAAGAATGACGGATGGCCTCGTACATAAGCCTGATGAAACCCCCAGCTCTTCGGTTCACTGTAATCATTGAGAATACCATTCGAAGAGTTCTCTAGAGTCGTGAACGTACAGCCATCTGCGAGGAAAAGGATTGGAAACCGGTTTCGATTGACTCCTAGGAGGCTGGAACGTGAACCGATCCTCGCGGCAACATTGAATTTACTCTGGTGTTCGCAGGAGCAGGTCATATCTTCGGGCTAGTAGTGGGGGAAAATCAGAAGGCAGCGGGGTTTTCAACTGTCTTGCATTTTTATATAAACGTTGTCGTTACTGTGTCGACAGCGCTTGCGCCAGTACAATCGCTTGAAGGGTACTCAAAGGCCCCTTAATATTTGTATTTATACTCCCAAGAAGATGTCTAGTTATGAAGATGTCTAGGAGATGTCTAGAAAACGTCTAGTTGATGTTTTTCTTTTTTTATCAAATTACGAAATTGCGGTGAATAGAAAAGTTTACTATCCTCGTCCTCCTCATCATCATCATCACTGATAGGAGCTGACCCCCTCCTCGGGAAAAACCTGGATCCGCCCCTGACCTTAATCTACACTGAACTGTAAAGACGAATGACACATGCCACCAGCTGGGGTCGGCGAGGGCTTCATAAAACAGTTAGTCGAATTGAATTTGAATTGAATAGTTTATTTTTCGGCAGCACAAGGGATTGCCGTGGGGATGTGGCAAAAGACGACATTTGGATTCGCTTGGCGAGGCCGGCCACAGGCGGCACATACGTACGAAAAGCAGTTTGTTATTACCAAACACAAAATACGTCGATACAAACACAAAAAGAAAACATCCGGCTTTTATGCAGTTCAAAATAGCCTTGATGATATATACATACTTTACGTGTATTTTTTATAGCATGCATAGCACTCACAGCCTCGATAAATATAGAATAAACGTTGGCGGCGCATGAAGCTTGTTATTACAGATAATTTTCAACAAATCACCAATTTTAACAAATCAATCAGAGAAATTTATAGCAATGTTTAACAGACGCACAGAAAGCCTCACCGTTAGTGATTCTCCCCACTACGAGAAATAAAAGGCTGGCGTAGAAATAATATTGCTACGAGTAAGATGCAAGAACGATAGTATATTATATTTCCACGTATTTGCAATAGGCGAGTAGGAGGAGTCTCGACAAATTGGGCAAGCCGGCCTTCTTCTTATTCTTTTTTTTCTTCTTCTTCTTCTTCTTCTTCTTCTTCTTCTTCTTCTTCTTCTTCTTCTTCTTCTTCTTCTTCTTCTTCTTCTTCTTCTACCTATTTCGCGGTTTTTCTTTATCATTCAGAATAACTGAGTACGCAGTTAGTTCGCCGCTGACAATACCGCAGTTAGATGCCCCTCGTGGGTACCTACAAGTTCATCATTGACACTTTAGTGATCAGGACAGTAATTCCCAAGTTAGATAATTAATTACAAATAATTAATTACTCTCATTACGAAAAAAATACTGTCCGCTTCTCCACAGTACCACAAAAATTATTCACTAGGTTTTCTTTGAGTAACTCCATCGCTCTTTTTTTTAAATCTTGGTGCATGATAGCTGGGACACCCTGTATACCTGTGCTGTAATAACTTCACGTTCAGCTGTCGCCTAGATTCGCGATCCTTCGGTGCGGTCGTCGCTAGATCTTTTTTCTAGTTCCTGGATTCAGCAACCCGCGCTTCGTCCTTGCGCATCGAGCACCATCTGTGCAATGGACCTTCCAGTAAGACACCTGTTTGCTACACATGAGAGCAGCCTTCGCTGGCTGGGTTAGATGCTAATCTGAAAATGTGTATTCTACACACTCGGTAACTCTTTGGCTGAGGCTTTTGTGCTGTTGAGCCCGAGGACTCGAGTTTATAACCCGGCCGTGGTAACTGTTTTTGCAGTGGAGGCGAAAATAGCCAAGGACGTGTGTTAGAACCCAGCCGTCGTGGCCCATTCCTCCAACGCAGGCGACAAAATAAAATGCCCTCGTGTCGAAATATCACGCACCGCACGTTAATTATCACCCGGGGGACTAACTTAATCCTTGGCCCTTCCACTATCACAACCCGTGTTGTCTATGAATTGTAATACCCCAAATTAAGGGGAAAAAATGAATATTTTTTCCCTGGTAATAGAGACCATTACATCGGTGACAAAGTAGTTGCACAAGTAGTTCAACAGTTAAAACTGGACGTAACGAAGTTGACAAAACATCGCAATTTTTCGTTACACGCAGGTTTTCGTTACATGCAGGTTTTGAGTTAAGGCTGGCGTGAATGAAGGAGAAACTAAACGAAAATGCTAGACATCAGTGATGGTGAACTCACCGCTCACGGATTTATTTCACGGTGAAAAACTGCATGCGTGATTTGCGCCTCCTGTTTTCCCACAAGCTTAGACGCTACACGGCACTCTAAAGAAGCAAGGTCACTTGCCCCCGTGTTCCCAAACGTAACTTAAGTATCACTTTTGATACTATTCGGTGTCTTAACCAGTTTCAAGGACCAAACATATGCTGAAGGGGCACCTTTTTGCCGAATCAGATGCTGTTTTCACGCACTTCAGAAGGCGGAGACAGAGAATAGCTAGCTGGGGTACTGTACAGGGCGGCGACGTTCTTCTTTCTCGCCGGTGGAGACGGCATTTAAAATTGCGAGCTTGTCTTGAAAAGACCGCAGTTCTCGTTTTGCGGCAGCTGAACTCATCGCCCACGAACCGACACCGCAGGCAGCAGTGGAGACGCGTGACCACGCGCCGACAAGAAGGCCTATAGCATCCGACCGACACTGCTCGCACACGTGAAAACGCACGGTAGTTTGCGGTGCGGTCGAATTTCCTAAATTAGTGCATTTATCCAGCAAATTTTTCAGAAAAAGTGCGAAAAACAATGGCTCATCACTGTAGCGAATTCGTTTCATCAAGGTTAACTGTCGTGACGCCTTCGTTACATAGAGGTCGCGAACTCATGAGCTTCAATGGAGGTGGCAATAAGGAATTGAAAAACTTCGTTAAATCCAGGAATTTGTTACATAGATGTTCGTTACATCCAGGTTTACCTGTATACAAAGTAGTGACGAGGTAGCTTGTAGTAGCACTTTTAATACGGAACAAGATGACCCGTGGTCCAATGGTGATTGAAATGGAGGTTGAAGGGCAATACGGGGGACAGAATGTGAGTTTCTTCGAAGGGAGTTCTCCATGAAGATTGTGAATCGGTCTTTTTTGGCTGACAAAGCCACCCATTGAGGTAACGACTGCAGGTGCGATGCATTGCCACTGCAATACCAACACCTCGCAACCCGTCGGTTAGCCCTCACACTTCGCCTTTCAACCACGTCATCGGGTTGGGCCATTTCCTTTTATTGTCCCTGGTGGGCAAAGCAAACGCGAATTCCCTGGCTCCACGAACACGCTCCGCCGTTCTCCCAGGCCTGACGCGTTCAGCATGAGTTCACTTTCGGTTTTGAAACCAACGACGCGCCGTCAGCAACAGTTGTATCCAGGTTACATACGCGTGTGGCATGATGCCGTAAAAATGTACATGTTGCATCTGCGTAGTCGGGCAATTACTGAACGCATACCAGCCGTGCCTGTCAAGTGTTCTGCGCTGTATTTTTCTCTACAACACGGGGGAAAAGCCTACGGGTCGAAAGGCGGAAGGTTTCGAGGTTAATTTGCTGCTTGGTACAGCTGCAGGTGCCGGATGTACACGCATTGGAAAAGGCTGTGACTCAGGGCATGTACACGGCGGAGACGCAAGCAGAGGCACTCGCGATACAGCTGGGCAGCCGGTTTACGTCGCACACGGCAGATTGCATTGCTACCAACTGACGCGAACCTGACACCGGGTGCATCAGTGGCAAAGCAGCGTTCGATGAGCTGTCCGGTGAACTTGAACTTGTATCCCTCCCGTAAGCTATTTGCGAATGGAAGAGGGTTATTGCCCGAGCTTTCGTGCTGCCTTGCGAAGGACGTTACATTACATCTCAACAAGATGGAAAGTTGGGCTAGTTGGTACGTATTCATGATGGAACGTAACAGCGAAATAAACGACGAGGGACACAGAAGAAAATTCACAAGACGGGCGCTGACTCGCAACTACTAATTTATTAAGAAGGAACACAAATTTATAGCCGACACGTAAAATCTGATTTGGGGAAGACAAACGAAATTTGAAACCTCTGATAAAACCACGTAAAGGCCTGACAACCGCTCACAGAGTTAGGTGGCATCTAAAAAAGCTTTTTCCTCCTCGTACAGCGTCAGATAAGGCTCACACATAAAGACCAGCTGACACGAGGAGTTTTTCAAGCTTATCATATCAACAAGAGGTGAAGCGGATGTGTAAGCCAGCCTTCTCTGACGCTGTACGAGGAGGAAAAAGCTTTTTTGAGATGCCACCTAACTCTGTGAGCGGTTATCAGGCCTTTACGCGATTTTATCAGATGTTTCAAATTTCGTTTGTTTTCACCGCATCAGACTGTACGTGTCGGCTATAAATTTGTGTTCCTTTCCAATAAAATACTAGTTGCGAGTCAGCGCCCGTCTTGTGATTTTCTTCTGTGCCCCTCGTCGTTAATTGCGCTGTTACTTTCCATCATGATTACATCTCAGCCAGCTTCGCATTGTGGTCGCTGCACCGGCATCCCAATTAGAGAAGTGCAATGAAAGCTCGGTCTAGGAAAGATGATAAGATAAGGCTGATGAAGTAAGGCGACAAAAGGAAGCGGGAAAATATCAGGCAGCTTCACAAAAGGTCGCTGCACCAGCACTGCAATTAGTGCCGTACCGAGAACACAAAGTTCAATGTAGGACGAAGATAAGGCTGAGTAAAGAGAGGAGATATCAGCTGCCGTAAGGCGACGTGAAAGAAAAGGGAGATGGAAAGACAGGCTGTTGTCGTCGTAGAAGCAGTTATTAAATTTGAGAAATAACAACAACTTAAAGGTTAATGACCGACTCTTGCCGGAAACAAAAAAATTACCATAGGTTTCCCTTCTGTGTAATGTTAATTTATAGCGCAGCAATTAAGAGATTTTTTGCGGTGGTGTTACTCATCATTGCGATGTTATATATGTCTTGAAATTCTCTCAAGAGAGTGAGGGAATAAACAATTAGCAGAAAATTAGAAGATTGGTGTCATCATTTCAGGACCCAATCGCTGGTGCCAGCTGCCAGAGTCTTTTCCACCAAATGAAGCTGTTCGTCCGGATTGGAACTGGACAGCACACTCAAAACACAGGCACCCACAACTATAATCGAAACGGGCTGGGCAGTCGCCACTTCTGCAACGCCCTAAATTCCGGCAAACGTGCCCACCGGAGCAACTTATTACACGGCGCTTACATGCTATAGCATGTAAGCATGCTATAGCATGTAAGCATGCTATAACAGCATGATTTAACAGCATGCAATAACAGCTTGCTATAGCATGCTATACCATGCTATTCCATGCTGGGGCTATAGCATGTATGATGGGCCCACAGCTACCATCATCCTCCATAAGGTGAGCAGTAAAATACCTACAAGGAAGGGCGTCAGACAAGGAGACACAATCTCTCCAATGTTATTCACAGCATGTTTACAAGAAGTATTCAGAACATTGGATTGGGAACAGGTGGGAGTAAGGGTTAATGGAGAATACCTCAGTAACCTCAGATTTGCTGATGACGTTGCCTTGCTAAGTAACTCGGGGGACGAATTGCAAAGCATGTTTTCCGCACTGGACAAACAGAGTAGAACCGTGGGCCTGAAAATTAAAATGCGGAAAACTAAAGTAATGATCAATAACCTAGGGACGGCACAACAGTTTGGGATAGGGGGCGAGGTAGTGGAAGTGGTAAAAGAATATATCTACTTAAGCCAAGTTGTGATCCCGGATCCCAACCATGAGGCAGAGATCATTAGAAGGATCAGAATGGGGTGGAGTGCATACGGCAGACATTCTCAGATAATGAATGGCAGCCTACCATTGTCCCTGAAGAAGAAAGTGTATGACAGCTGCATCTTCCCGGTACTCACCTACGGGGCAGAAACTTGGAGGCTCGCTAAGAGGGTTCAACTTAAATTGAGGACGACTCAGCGAGCAATGGAACGGAAGATGAAAGGTGTTACATTAAGGGACAAGAAGAGAGCGGAGTGGGTCAGGTAACAAACGCGTGTTAAGGACATATTAGTAGAAATTAAGAAGAAGAAATGGACGTTGGCAGGGCATGTCATGCCAAGGCAAGATAACCGTTGGTAACCGAGTGGATCCCTAGAGAAGGCAAGCGTAGCAGGGGGCGGCAGAAAATTAGATGGGTAGATGAGATCAAGAAGTTTGCGGGGATAAATTGGTCACAGTTAGCGCAGGACCGGGGTAATTGGAGATCCATGGGAGAGGCCTTGGGCCTGCAGTGGGCGTAGATAGGCTGGTGATGATGATGATTACATGCTATAGCGCTCCACCGGCAATTTCTCGGCGGCGCTGTGGGCCGCCTACGCACTTCTGGTTACCATAGCAGCGAACCTCTCCCGAGACCCCCTCTAATGCGCGCTCTCTCCTCGTAACGATAGTTAAGGACTTGGTTAAGCGGTCGGCTCCTGGATAGAACAAGCTAGAAGGTGGCCACTAGCGCCACCTTTTAGCCACTTTAGGAAGCTGAGTTGTGGTGTCCTATGTGGGCGGACTCGTATTCAGCGTTTATCGGCAAAATCGCTACCACATACCTCCCCAATAAGCGTATACCGACGTCATATGAATTTACCTCCCAGGTGGGTTTTTTTTTTCATTTTTTTAGTTAAAAAGCACACATAAAGAGCTCAAGGTTCAGAAACACATTGCCCCTCAAAATTTGACACCTGCGATGATTAGTCATCGTGAAATAAAATCACGCCTTTACGGACATTTCTTTAGTGTCTCCTCCAGAAGCGCAGCCACCAGTCGGACCCGCCACCTCCATTCTCAGCAGCACAACGCATTTGCGGCCAAGAAAGCCACTTCCCTTCCTGTTCCCACTTACGCAAATCGTCCTGTCTCGCCTGCCGATCGAGACACGGACTTTCTTAAAAGCATTTAATGCCGACTGCTACGCGAACTGCATACAAATGATATGACTGCCGGGGGGCTCGTTAACGGAATCGCCGCTACTGCAATTACCGGTATCACGCGCCCGACATCAGACTGGCCAACATCGACGATGAATAATTGAAGCGACAAGACGGGTGCAGTAGTTTTATTTGGTTGGCCGGCTACAGCTTTCAGCGGAGGCTTCAATTTCGCAATGAATACAGAGCTCGCAACGGCAGCGTGACTGAATTATATTAACGCGAAAGCGCCAGTTCACCCGGTAGGTAGCAAATCCGGCTGCCTCCTCACCGAGACGGCACTTCAAATGGCTGAAAAACCGCAGGTGACAGAATGCTTTAATAGAGGGTGTATGCAGTTCAGAAAAGTTACATGCTACCAAAACTCTGCCGAGGCTCATGTATACCCTAACGTTGTTTAGAGCGAATGAAACTTCGGGCATTATTGAGACAAAACAAGTATATGGCCGAGTGTACCAGCTTTCCTTTAGTTAACAATATGCGTTGTAGTGCATTTTACGATAGTAGATGAAAAAAGCCTTTGAACAGGGAGTATATAGGTAAGCAGGTTACAAAGTACGAAAAATGTTATACCGGTTCCCGCATGCCAGCATTGTTCAAGGCAAAGTAAACCTTAGGCATTTTTGAGGCAAACCATAAGTACATATACATCCGAGAGTACCAGCTTTCCCTTAATTAACAATAGACTGTGTATTGAATTTTACGATATCAAATGAAAAAAGCATCTGAACAGGAAGTATATAGGTAAACATTTACAAAGTATGAAAACTGCTAGCCCGGTTCACGCATGTCAGCCCTGTGCAAGGCAAAGGATAGGCATATTGAGGCAAAACGTAAGTACGTAGCCGACAGTACCAGCGTCCTTTTAAGAATACACGTTGGGTGGATTTTACGATAGCAAAACTAAAGAAGGAACTGGTTGAAATGATGTCGAACACAGGCGAGACAAAAGGAAACACAAAAACAAAAGATGTCGGCTCGAGCTGTTTCAATTTAAACAGAAACAAAAGATAAAGAAGCCAACGTGTAATACTCGTAAAATACGCTAATTAATGCCCGATGTGCGTGTTATCACATTAAATAATACAGTAATACTTCGTTAACTCGAACTCGCATATCTCGAAAAAAAAATCGGCTAAGTCGAAATTTTCCGCGGCACCGAACCATTTTCTATACGTCCCATGTGTTTGTTGCCCTTTATTTCGAAGTATTTCTGGGCCAAACTGCGGATATCTCGAAATCCTGACTGAGAGTGGAACGAAAATTTCGCCGCCACGGACCGCTTCACAAGATTCGCACGATTCTGCCGCGCCCAAGTACCTCGATCTCGCTTAGCAGCGCCTGCCATAAAGCCGATGTTTTCCCCGAACGTTAAGTCTGAGCTTAGAGGCATATCAACTTCGTCAAGCAACCCTGTGGCACGTCATTTGACGGTAGAGATGGTAGAGACAGTGTACTAGAATATAGAGATATGTCGCGCGGGGAAACACCACTGGCGAGCAGCGGCGGGGATGATCGGCTCATGCAATGCGTCAAGCAGTTAGAGGACTCCTTACTAGGCCCGAGTGCGACCGCAAAGCAGACCAGCATTACGCAGTTCTTTTCTGCTAAGTAAAATTGCAGTGTCACAAAACCCAGCCGGGGAACGTCTCTGGTTTTTTTTTTTTCTATTTCACACCTTCATGAAAAGCAAGATCGGAGGCCGCTGTTTAAGAGCTGTAAGTAGTAGCGCCTCCTTTGCAGAGAACTCGATATTTCATTGCAATTCGCGCAAATTTGCTTACCTCGAAAATCCGCTTATCTCGAAATATTTCCAGGTTTTTACTACTTCGAGTTGACGAGCTATTACTGCAATAAAGGCAACAACGCGCGCTATCCTAGCAGCTGTCGTGCCAGCAGTACGAACTCATACCTCGGAGATGGATATCATCGAACCATTACTCTCCACTCCATACGCGCTATCTTGTGTCCACGTTTCAGAACCACACATGCTTTCTCCTTAAAGGCTCTTTTTACAGACCCGCTTCACAGTGACCAATTAAGAGTGTTGGATAACGCAACAGGAAACGCTCTCACTTCATCTAAACAGATTTAATCGGTAAAAAGCCCTGCGTCGCCGCTATCGCTGCATCGTGATAAACACTGCGCAAAGGCCTTACCGCCAATGGAAGATAACTTGTTTGGAGAAAACGCCGAAAAAAGAGCAAAAGCGAAAAGCGGGGCCGGCGCTTTCGTATTAGCTGTTTGCATCGTCGTTGTTCGGGATAAGAACTATATTTCTGTTATCCACATGTGTGCTCTTGTAAAGTTCCGGCTACAACCGGGCCCCCGCCGTCGTTAGGTTACTGAAGGGGTGCGCTTATCAGCAGCGTACATACTGCGCTGCCAGTATGTACTGCGACGGCATACTGCGACGGCAAGGCCATGCGCGGCCCTTTATTGGAAATGTAGCCTTGCGGCCGATAAAGCCGGGCACTGCGCCTAAGAATTCACCGTGAGGGACTCGAGTCAGTCTTAAAACGGATGTATTTTGTAGCGTGAGCTACACTGGCCGAGGTTGAGCAGTTTCGCGTGGCTTTTGGAGATCCGTACTGCGCATGCGCGAGGAGCAGTGACGTCACACGGCGCACAGCTGGCGCGTCTGCGCCGCCGCCGCCACGACGGGATTGTATTGGATTGGGTTGGGTTGGATTAGACTGGATTGGATTGGAGTGGAAATCGTTTTAGCAGCAGTAAGCATGATAATCAGCTAATCCTAGACAACCAGAAAACCTAACCAGCTGAACCTTAGCTCCCGCTACGTATATACTGGCACAGCCGAGCTAAGCCACTGCTAATTTTTACAGCAGAGGAACGCTAGATAATGAGAGGCTCCAAGTGATTACAGAGATCTAACGCTTTGTAGAATGCAGAATGACATAGTGGAGAACCGACGCTGCAGGATTCCCGTTAACTCTTTCAGCCCTGCTTTTTTTTAATATCGAGGAAAACCGTTCTTCTGTGTCTTTTACTAAATTTTAGGATCCCAGAAGGCAACAAATAGAAAAATGAAGCTGGAAGTAAAAGTAATGACAGATTTATTAATGAGACAATTAATTATGACATCTGGCAATTAAAAGAATGATGTTGAGCATAGACATCACTTCTGCACATTTTTTCTAAACGTTCTGATTGCATGAACCTACAAACAAAAATTAGCTTTGTATTGCGTGTATTTATAGATTTACAAGCTTGGGAATAAAACCGAGACCGCCTTTTTTTTCAGTGTCAATGTGATCGTGATGGTGGTGTGCGAGAGGATATGGCTCGTACCCACTCAGGGGGATGGGCCAGTAAAAGGGCGCTCACCTAGAGAAACTATATAGACAGTAATTAAAAAAAAGATAACTTTGTCCCCACCCGAGCTTTTTCTTCTTTGTAGCGTGCAGCTCCCCTAAAATGAAACACTGATATCTAATGCAGTAGTCATCACTGAAGAACAATTTTCAAAAAAACTAGCAGTTCTTGTTTCGTTATCTACGTGCTAGGGGAACTTTTATGGGATGGCGTCGATTGACACCGCCAGGGCCGAAAGGGCTAACACCTATATACGATATTGCCGTTGAATAGGACGCAAAGTGTACCTGTATCTAGGCGAACAATTCGTCCGACCATTTGTGTGTACGCCACGGCTTCACCATCGCGATCCATCATCGTATCCTTCTCCTCACTTTCGTGGAACTGGATGGCGGTCATGCTCATTGTAGGTAGTAGTAATAGTAGCGGTAGCAAAAAAACGTTTTATTGAGCCGATAAAGTTGGAATGGTTCCTTATTCCAGGTGATGAGCTGGAAGCCTTTGCTCTTGAGGCCAAAAGTATCTAAACGTGCAGATCGCTGCTGTTCGCCAGGGTTATAAATGGGCCAAGGACCACGCAGGCAGAGAGACGAACGCTGTTTAAAGACGTCGAAGACTATATTAACACGAAAGTGTTTTATTCCGGGATGCACAAAGATTTCCATGACGTCATATCCGTCACGGAAGTGACGCCAGCGTATCAAAGCAAGTGGCCTGTAAAGGGTGCACCCCTGCACACAGGGTCTTCTTGTGGGGAAGCAACCTTTACTACTTAAGAGTACGTTATACTTAGGGTTGTTCGTTTTTGGGTTTTATATTCTAACACGAAAGTGTTTTCTACCGGGATACACGAAGATTTCACTGACGCCATATCCGTCACGGAAATGACGCCAGTACACCTTTTTCCGAAGCGACCCGCCAGCAGGACGTCGCTCGGCGAGCACACCCACAAGACAGCCGCCGACCCGCAAATCTTGCTCATTTCGCTGCAGATTTCGCTGCACATTTCACTTTGGCGTTTCACCGATTCCTATGACAGAGGAATCAACCACATTTTTTTAACAGGATGACGGACAAGCACAGGACGGCAGGATAATAGACGGAGGGAAAAGGTACAACACAGTCTGGCAAATAGGGAAGCCAAAGAACGCATCGCAGTGACTAATAAGTAAACGGTCTCACGTTCCGTTAAGGTACGTTTCTGGCAGCCCAGACGAGTAGACAGACGACGACGAAGCGTGTAGTCCGCGTAAGTCTCGAGTTTCCTGTAGTGCGCCCGCCTCACACTCTGTGTTTCTTTCTTTCCTTTTTTTTGCTTTCCTTCTTTGTCGTTCCCCTGTCCTGTTTTGTCTATTGTTTTCCTTGTTATCTATGCCCTGTGGCAAAATGGCGCAATAAAAAAAAAGTATCGAGCACGGTCACGCTGAACGGCAGCACCCAACAGCAAGAACGGAGAGTCAGCAGTCGGTGCACCAGCGCCACGATGGCAGTGCCAGATGTGCTCTCAATCCTTGGCGGAGGGTAACGACGGTCTTGCTGAAGGTGGCCCGTGGTCCAGGCGTCCCACGGGGTCGTTTCCACGTAACCGCTCCCTGTTCCGCCACTTGGCTTCAAGCCGTTGTCATTCCAGCTTACGCCATCACTCCCGTTCGCTCCACCTCATTGTCGTCGCTGAAGCTCCGCTGTCTCAATTGTGAGGTCAAACGCTCGCGTGGCCATTCATAACAAACAGGTTCTCCCACAGCTCAGGCAGAACCTGGAATAGAATTGAGGTGAATGGAAGAGGAGGGTCGTTGGGGTTATGCTTGTACTCTAACATGATAGTTACGTGGTGGCAGAAGTGATGAGGCGATCCATGGTTGATGGGAAGTGGTCTATTTACAAAGAGATGTGATCGGCCTATTTACAAAATGTACATGGCGGCCATAAGATAGCGCGCGCCAGGACTCAGCCAATTCGTCGCCTTCGTCGTCTCCTGAGTCCACACAGTATGGGACATTGCCCGCCTATATGTGTCCCGTGATGAAGAGTGCCAGGTTGCAAAGAGAACTCGCATTCAGCAGGAGTTCGGGTAGGGTACATACGATGGAGGCGAACTGGGTGAGTAAATGTATTGCTTTGTAGTCGGCGAAGTAGTGATTCTTCTTCTATTGAGAGTATGGTGGACCCAAGAGGGAAGCACGTTCCAGACACCCCGTTCTGGTTGGTTGGTTGGTTGGTTTGTTCGAGCATTGAATCATGGCGCGTACCTACGCGGGAGATTGGCCAAGAAGCTGCCTGTAATGATTAGCCTGTGACCCGGTTTATTTTAGAGAGAAACAAAAGAGCAAAGAGAAAAATATTGAGATAAGAAAAAGCAATCTTTGGATATAACAGAATTGTCAGCAAAAAATCACGAATGAAGACGTAGCTGTAAGGCGATGGAACACACTGTGAGCGAGGCAGTGGGCGCACTTCGTCTTTTCCTTCACCCCAGCTATCGCCCTCTGCCTGCGCCCATCTCCTTCTTTATTTATAACACACTCCCCCCGGCCAGAAAGGGAAGGCCTGGCCTTCAAGCTGAGCCTTCGTATGTGGCGCCTAAGTATAGTCGCAGTGATGAGGCGGAAATTAATGTTGTCGGACTGTTCGCCACGGCAGGGATTGGAGCGATGATTCGCATCTGATGTCGCGTCCCGCAGTTTCTCTGATATTCCCTCTGAAGCAGGACCACGCGCTGCTTTGCAGTGATGGTACTCGCTGATTCTCTTTCCGTGTGCATGGTCTTTTCCTCGGAAACTGACAAGTCCCATGCTTAAAGCTTTTAAATCGTGCGTTCCCACTCACGCGCGGGAAATTAGGATTGTTTGGCTGCCTGGCCACTGTGGATTAGCCCTTAATGAAGCCGCTGATAAGTTAGCAAAAATATCATTGGCCTTACCTATTCTGGAGGTGCTTCCCCCATTCGCTGGCGTGGTGATAGCCCGTTATCGACAATACCTGTTGGCCCAGGACGTCTCCGATCACGGGCTGCCCATTTCTCCGGAACTCGAACATCTCAGGTTCCGTTGGAAACGAAGCCTCTGCCAAACTCGCTTGTGCGAAGTTTCGATGACCTCGTTTCGTTGTGGTGCTCCCCACTCAATCGGTTCCTATGTCGGGCAGATCTAAGCTGTGAATCTGTGATGATGATAAGGTTCTTCCTATGATTTAGGGCTAAGGCGATGGCGAACTCTTCCGCAATCCATGTTGACGAAGTCTTGATTGTTGCACGAGTGAGGAGGGTGGTCTTGGTAGTGACAACGGCTACTTGATGCTTCCCGTTGGGATAGGTGTACTACCATCCATATAGAAGACGTCTCTACGTTTTCCATTGATGTTCTCATGCGCTTAATTGGCTTCTCGCTTCGGACAAAGGTCAGGGTGCATATTTTTTGTCAAGGGGCAAACCCGGATATCACTTCTCCAGTGATCAGGAAAGGTCTGAGAGGCAAGTGTATTGACATGGGATGTGGATACTTGATACTTTTCAGGGGGGCTATACCCGCAAACATTTGGGGGAGGCGGAGTGTGGGCTTGATAAATTGCCGGCATTAAGTTCTGACACCGTGTTGTGAAGGCTCAGTTGTAAGAGATGGGTCGATGAGGTGTTCATGGGAGGAATCAGTACTTTTTAATGCTTTTCATGTAAACCAGTAATTGGTGTTCGTGTCACTTTTTGTGAAGATAAGTTAGAGTGTGACATACGTGACACGCCAGATGAGAAGTGCTTGGAACAGTCGGACCATATCTTTTTCCTTCATGCCACGGCGGCAGTAAGAAACGCGCCGAAGCATGTGGGAGACTTGGTTAAAAGCCTTGTTCCAGCTTAAAGTTCCAGAGCAGGAGCATTTTGCGGATGATGGTGAGTTCAGATTTTTGGTGGAAGCACTGAACTCCCACTGAGGAGGCGTAATTGTGAACGACGTCGGTAGCCCGTTGAAGGTAGTCTTGGATGTGTTCCGTGGAGTATGTGCCTGTCCCTACGGTGAAGTCGTCTGCGTAAAGCGCGTATTATATGTGAGCGATGACGTCAAGTTCCTGTGGCAAAAAGTAGTGGAGAAAGAACTGAACCTTGAGGTGTGCCCTGATCCCCCAGTGCATGAACTATGATTTGACCGTCTACCACAGGAATAATAGCTCGTCAATGAGTGAAAATCTCCAATGTATTATTAGTAATGGCGATGGCCGCAACCCGTTTGACTGAGGAAGAATAAAATAGATCAAATCCAAATATTATCAAATGCCCCGTTTAAGTCCAAGACAATAATGGCTTGGGGGAGTAACGAGTTGCTGGAGCACGGGCCTGTTCTTTAATTCGAAGAAGAATATCTTGAGTACTAAGATGTTTCCTGGAGCCATACATGGTGTCGGGTATAAGACCTTTTTCTTCATGGAAAGGTTGGAGACCCTTTAGTAACACTCATTCCACTAATTTCCCACTCAGGAGGTCAGAAACATTGGCCTTAGGGTATCGAGATGACGGTCCTTATTTCGCTTATGTATGAATCGTCCTTCAACCGTCCTTCACTGGGGAGGGAGATGACCTGAGCTCCAGTGTGAATTGATGTCGTAGAGATCCAGTGAGCCGTCACCCAGGATGACACGAAGCTGGTAAGTGGCTTGCTCTGGTCACGGGGCGCTATTTTTATTTCACTCGGACAGAGCTGCTTCCACTTCGTATAGTTTGAAATCCTTATCTACGTCATTGGTTGCCGATTCCGTGTAAGGAGATGGGGTGAAGTGGCGGAAGGTGTTGAAATAAGACAGTGATAGATGAAAAGCGAGGATACAGTGACAATTCATTGTCGCCCGTTGCAGGGTGGTATACATCAATCTTCATCTCCATCATGAGTGATCATGAATACACCGGTCATTTTTTTATTATTATTTAGATTATCTTGGCTTGTTTCGACTGTGCTGTGCGTTCCCAGTTTGATAATCGTGTCGGCTCCGAAGTTGAGAGAGAAATAACTTTATTTGGCGGGAGGTATTAGGGCGTAGTGGGAGCAACCTTGGGAATCGCGACGACTTCAGAGAAGTTGGAAAAGCTCTACATGTGCCCCTACAATTTCCTCGGACTGGGAATTAACCCTGAGTTTTTTGCGTGGCGGCTTTCATCTTTTGACCGAAGGGACACAGCCACAGACTTGGCAGTAATGAAACTACGGTAATTAAATTACAGTAATTAAATTACTTTTTGCTGTAATGAGTAATGTACCGAATTACTCTTGAGTGCGGGTAATTTAGTAATGTAATAAATTACTTCAGGCCAGTAATTCCATAAAAATTACTCATTATGTTCCCAGTTACTTCTGACTGCGATATAGCCTGTCCGCTTCTCTTACGTCATAAAAAGTTGACCTAGGAAAGTTTACCAAGTAGAGTTTTAATTCCCAGAGAGTCTCTGGGCATTGGAACTCCACGAACGCGAAGGAAAGAACGCTTTAATGAGAGCTCTGCCTGCTTTCTCGCACTTCTTCGTTCCCTTTTCATGCGTTGCAAAGTAATTTTAATGTAATTTTATTACTTTTGAAAAGTAATAGGACTGTAATGTCATTACTTTCGGCCACCTGTAATTTCTCATGTAATTTAAATACATTTTCGAAAATTCTAGGAAAGTAATGAGTAACGCAATTTAATGACATTTTTCAAGTAATTTTGCCATCTCTGCACAGCCACTAGGGTGGTCAGCAAACCATCACGACACACTCGAAGCTTGTATGATATACTACGCCCACTGCACGCGTCCTGCACTTACCTGCACGCACATATCACCCCGACTGTAATTAACCATTGAGTGAAGGTACAAACTTCTCGTAAAGGTTCTTTTCACAGTTCTCTTCAACAATTCTCTTATCTAACGCAGCAAAATCGGCAGCAGTTTCATCCCCTGTAAGTATACCTGCAGGTTAATGAAACCCCGTACAATACAACCACGAAACATTTTCTCCCAATGTTATCTATGAAACAATCAATCGTGACTCCTGGCCCGTGATAAGCCCTTCAATGCCAAAAAGGCATTTCGTAAGTTGAGTGCTGGGTAATAGGATAAAAGTGTGTCAATGTTGGGAATACTAAATACAGATCAGATAGTATTTTCGGATATCTTGTTTTGGTATTGAGGCCTATCATTTACGTTTACGACAAAAAATTACAAGGCCACATGAGCACTCTTTGTTATGTAGTGATCGCGAACGCATCAGTCCAATCTCCGAACGTGTACTCTGTTATTATCACTGTCATTCTATCTTTGCGTCTTTTTTTCTTCGTTCGGTTAGTATGACTCGGCACGTACCCCTGCTCGCATCGCTAGGCAGAAAGGCCACTTAGCGGGCACGTCCTACTGCCCTAATTTTCTACTTCTTCCATTCACATGCTAAAATTACTCATGCAGGCCCCAGTAAATGTCCCCAATACAGGTTTCTAAGACGAAGGTCTAAACGTATTAACCACATCCATATTTGTTCTCTTCTCGAACCCCTCCCAATACATTAGCAGGGATTTATGAATCCGTGGCATTGTTCCATGGTGAGTCTATGAAAGATTAAGAGCTCTTCTTCTTTCTTCTTCTTCTTCTTCTTCTTCTTCTTCTTCTTCTTCTTCTTCTTCTTTGTAGTAGAATATTGGCGGCAAGCTCGATAAGGTTGTTGTATCTCACGTCCGAGTCTAGAGGCCCTATTCTCGACTGCACAAATTCCCAGGCAGTTCGCCATGTTTTTTGCGTAAACACGGCGCAAGCAATCACTGACGTTATGCACTTATAGCTATGACGACATGCACTGTAATTTAACGCTTCACTCATAAAGATCGCAACCAAGGTATCTAATATTGCGCATAAAAGATATAGAAACACTTGGCACGTACTATAAAAATTAAGACGGTAGCTGAGGCTGGCAAGATAAACACATTTCTGCAGGTCAAAATTGGCGTCAACACCACAAGGCGATCGAGTAACGTTGATCCAAAAGCGACCGAAAGGCAGATGTTGAGCTAAAAAACATCGAACAATTTCTTACCATATCAATTTACTTCTTTCAATCGCTTTTAGTAACATAGTTGGGCTCTCTGCTTCAATGCACGCTTTGTTGCGTTATCACCTTCCCGGCCGCCGCCGCCGCCACGCTATCGTCTGCTTCTATGTTACAAGTAATGGCGTGATCACAGAAAAAGACGGCCGCGACCATCGCTTGTATGACATATAAGAGCAGCGAAGCGCTACGCCTGATAACCGCGGAGCGCACCGATGTCGCCTTTTCACTCATTCGTGAAGCTCGACTTCAATCAGCGCTGTAATAAACAAAAGACAAACTTTTCATTGTTATTTTTCTCTTGAGTTCGATCATGTGACCCAACAGCTTACTAGGAGAAGTGTGGCCAAAAGCCATGCATTGGGTTCTCTTTGTTGTGGTCTACGCAAAACAATTGATTTTTATGCCAAACATAAAAGCAAAATACTGCACGTCATTTGTATTCTCCGTGATCGCTGACTTGTAAACAGTCGAAACCATTATTTCTTTCGGTAGAAAAGATGCTTTAAACCGCGCGCGCGCGTCATGCGAAACTGCACCTGCTGCAAATTCCCGGACATGTCGCGGCGCCGAAGGTCGGCGAAATTTTTTGCCCTATTTCGCGGCAAAAGCAGCCGCCATTTTCAAGCTTTTACGTAACATTACGTCACTTTTACGCTGGATGAAGTTGCCAATGTGTGACGTGATCGTTCCCGCCAACTGTTTAAATTACGTCACGCCTTCTCAGCCATTCACAGAGAGGGTGTGTATTACAAGCAGTATTGTTGCTGAATAGCAAAGATAGGCCTATAATAAGTTGTCGTGTCCGGGGCATTTGGTCTAGTTTTTCAGCCAGTAGTATTAACTCTATGAGTTTTTCATTGCCGGCCAAGAATTATGCGCTTTCAGTAAAGAGAAATAAGGCAAACTTTAGAACTGCTGACAGTAAACGTCATGAAACGTCAAAATGACAAAACCACACATAACCGCTTTGTAAACCGGAAGCACATGACCAAAATTGAAAGCCAATCATAAAAGACTTCCCGCAAATCGCCCAATTCCCCGGGAATTGTGCAGTCGAGAATAGGGCCGTAGGTATGACGCTTGATGCGCTGCGCTGAAAGAGCAGGACGATAGGTTTGCCAGTTGGTGGTGATAATTCGCCGTGTTCCCGGTCGAAATAGACCTCGTTAATGGAGCCACGAAGAGATAATAGAACTTCGTTTAATTTGAAAGAACTAGGATTCAGTATCTCACTCAGCTCCATTACAGCCACAAAAGATGTTTTTTAACGAAAAAAAAAGCAAGAAGTATTTAAAAACTTTCAAATTTTGCGCCACAGTGACGTGTTATGAGCAAGAATAATGTCATACGGGCCAACTATAAAACGTAATTTTCAGTGCGTTAACTGCACGTTAGCATTCAAGTGATGCGGTCAAATGGAACTAGAGGCCCCATTACAGACGTCCAGTCATGTGTCGTCGCGACAGGTCAGTTAGGCGGCCGCCAATCGCACAAACAAGGTTCCGTGACGTCATAGAAAAGTTGCCGGAAATTGGCTAGGGGGTCGCGACTGCTTCACACGTTTTCTTTAATATATCCGTTATTTGTTCGAAGATTGCGGTGATATTGGTATCATTGTTATCGGGACTGAGCAGTCTTTCTAATAAACCCAACTTGTATTTTGTCTTCATGGCTCCTTTAAGGGCAAAGTTTCTTGGGGTGTGGTTCGGTTTATCGTGAAAAGCACTCATGGATAGAACTGGCTCAAGCAGTTTGTGACTGTGAAAGATAACAACCTTTATTCTGGTGTTACTAAAAAAGCTTCTTTGTCGATCCCTGTACACTCGAAGCTCTGATACAGGTTGTTAGAGTTGTGAATACAGTAAAAGCTCGTTAAATCGAACTCGGTTAATTCGAACTTCTGGTTAATTCGAACTGACGCCCTGGTCCCTGCCCAGCCTTGTATATTTCAATGGGGGAAAACTCCCGATAATACGAACTCGTCGGTATCTAGAACGGTGATTCGAACTACGATCTCCTGATTTCCATCCCTCCTCGCAGAAGTCGGCCCAAAGTGATTACCATGTGTTCCAAATCCAAACCAAACCAAATTTACTGGAGATGCAAAACAACGAAACCGAAAAACAACAGCGTGGCGCGCTCTGCGCTCCTGCCACAGCTTATTTCGCTTCTACAGAGGGCTCCGCGCCACCGGGGCCAGTGCTATTATTATTTACGAAACATTATTTACGAAATCACCTGTTACTAACGCATAGTAGCACCTAATTAGCGACGAGTCCAGAGGTGGCGCGATTTCCAATAATTCCAGTACCCGCGCGCTAATTCGAACTCCGCTTAATTCGAACAATTTTATGGTCCCCTACGAGTGCGAATTAACTAGCTTTTACTGTAACGACTCCAGGTACCTCAAAATTAATCAATGAACGTGTTTTATTAGAGTTTGAGGCCTACATGACGCCAAGATCCCACTTATCTCGGAAAATTAGGTGCCTAGAACAAGGACCTGCATGTGACTCCAATGATTATTCTAGTACCATGAACTTGCCTTTCGCCAGAGCGCCAAGCCCTAGAAAGTTCGTTCTCATAATTAAATGAGATTGGTATAATTTCGAAACTGGGAATTTTGTGACGCAAGCAAAAAAAATAGTGCGCCATAGTACGCCAAGCCCACGACAGTTTTGTCCCTGCCAACCTCCTTCCAGGGCCCTATTTTCCTACATCCCCTATCATCAGCAGAAAACTCTCCTTTTTAGGGTCGAAGACCTTAGGACCTCGCTTTGTACAAGGCTTGGCGTCCATGTACACAGTGTTGCGCTTGCGCGAAGAGCATTGGATTGGATTGGATTTGTATTTTAATTGGATTGGATTAAAATGAATTGTATCGGATTGGATTGGATTGGAATTTTATATACTGTACACATGCGCGAGTGGGCAATGCCACGGGTGATTTATGGTGAGAACGATCCCCAGTGCTTCGCCCACTCGTCATGATTCACTTCGTGAAAATGCGTGAATTTTTTTTATCCAACGAAGAGCCTTCTTTTTCTGTCCCTCTTTGTTGCGGAAATATATTCTTAGATATTTTAAAAACTACCCAGCGAATTACCACAGCGTGCCAACAGCTCCTATATTTCTGAAACGCGACGTATTAAAGGCTAGTCGGCTTTGTTAGTTTAATTTGTTGCAATATTTACAATGCAACCAATTGTACTGGTCTTGTCTACGTGACGACTGTCGTGCAGCACTGTGACAAAAAACGGACAAATGCCAAAAACAAGTACAAATTACGCTAAGCAAAGAATTACGTGTCAGACACTTGTCGTACCTGCTAGGTTCGAATCTAACATAAACATCGGGTTTCTATACGCGCGCTTAAACAGCACCAAAAAAAACGTATTGACGTCATCACATTGTGACTACAACAATCGATACTATATACTTGTCAGTTTCCCTACACGCTGCGACTGTTAGTAGTCCCGTCTTCTTTTGTCACGGCCATAACGACATTGTGTTTGTGTAAACTTATATGATACATGACAGATGTGCCTATTGTTGCTGTAGCATTCCTGGATGTTCATGTGTGATAAACACTTGTTTTGTATTATACTCTATACATGTTCTCTTCCGGGGCCTAAAATTACTTTAGCTCGTTTCCTTTTGCGTGAAATGTAAGCATGCACGCCTGTGGAACTGCAGAGAGACGGTTCCCCTCGTCAGGCGACATAGCCTTTCGTCTTTGTCCTCGTAGCAGGCTATATTAGGATGTTTAAATAATGAATGAATGAATGAATGAATGAATGAATGAATGAATGAATGAATGAATGAATGAATGAATGAATGAATGTGAGTTACAAGTAGAGCGAACGGATACATTATATCTGCATTTTTCCACTGTTTTCTATTTATGATGCGTAATAAGGGCTGTACGGAGGTTTTCACCCCCCAGGCAAGCTGGTACTCCCAAGTTTTTACTCCAACGTCACGATTAGCCAAATCAGCATTGCTCTAAACAGGAAACAGTAGTTACGTAACTATCGTGTGGCCATTCGCGTCTTACTATTTTTTGGACTTCCCGCATTGGATGTGAAATTAGCATGGGCCGAAAATTTTCTAACGGAATCGGACCAAACTTGTGCTCTAATAGACGTAACAGTCGTTCGCTCTACGCCGGCGCAAGCACTGGGAGCTACCTATCCGGTCGACCGTGGGTCAGATGTGTTGGTCACCAACCTTAAGCGAACCTGTGCGCAGGTTTCACTGGCCGAGTAAATCAGACAGCTGTCCATCACATGGCCAACAGACGGCCATCCGCCAGGGTTGCTTGGTGAGGAGCGCTCGAATGTTGAGGGTTTTTGTAGTATAATTGATACCACCGGGAATTCTTTGATCTTCCTCAAACATTCCGCGTTCCCACACGAGGCTGTTTTGCAGCGTCAGCGTGCAGGGCATGCAACGTTCTCGAAGAATAATCCGTCGTCCCTATTCTCGAGATCTCATCGCCGTTGTAAATGTGTAAATGTGTAAAAGTTTACCTACTTTAAGCACCTACGAAAACGGAGACAAAAAAAAAGAACGTACAGTTATGTACAAATGAAATGAGAACGCGAAAATAGGATTCAGAACACAAAAAAGCGGAATTTCTTTCCATGAAAGTGAAATTGTCGCATTGCTTCGTAATGGTGACCAATTTTGGAAATGCGACTCTTAAATATACCCCGACCACGTGATTGTGTGGTGTCCTCGAATCATAATCTTAAATTTTACGTGTGCAGGTTTACATTTTCATGTTCCATTTCCATTTGTCCATTACTGTATTCGTTTCCTAATGCCGTGGGTGTCATTGCAGACATTGAAGACACATGCTATGCTAAATAACGTATGGGTTTGGGCTAGTTGGTTCATTATGAAACGGTGAAACAGCGCTTAAACGAAGTAAGTAAAAGAAGACACAGGCACACGAGACACACAAGAAGAAGAGCGGAAAAAGCCCCTGAGCGTCATTCCATGCATCCACAACGTATCCCACCGGACCAAACTTTGTTTGAAAAGGTGAACACACCTGGCCGCTACAAAAGTGCGATGCGGGACAAAGCACGGGAAGCGCTTCGTGGCTTGCCGCGACAGCGGCGTCTACGAGGTTCCCCAACCAAATCAAACGCTCACGGTCCCAACAGCACCTGAATTGAAGGGCTACTCCACGGGAAGGAAGGAACTGCCACGGCTCTCTGACACGCTCACAAGACACCAAGCAACCCTAATAAGACAAGCTCAAACAGACACCTTAGGACACTCCAGCTAGACTACAGAAAATATGGGGAGATCCTGACACACAACCCCCCACTTGCTCCACCTGTAACGACGTACTCGACCAAGCACATCCTCTGGAGCTGCCCAACCGTACAAAACACTACAAACATACCCAACAAAGGATGGCTGACCGCAAAAAGCACCACCGAAGAGCAAAGGCAACTGGCGGCGTACACCAGGCAACGGCTTGAAGACGTCGCCAGAGGTCCTCTGGAATGTGAGGACTAAGTAGGCCTCTTTCTCTCTCTCGCATGTGGTCGCGTGTATGAGGGCAGAGCTGGCGATGCCCGAACGAGCACCTGAAACAGCATGCGTACTCCCTCAGAGTCGGCACAGGGAGCAATTTGGCAACGCATTGCAAGGCCTGTAAGTGCTCCCTGCATTTGAAGCACCCGAAGGTGCTGAAGATGTGTCGCGATACACGCTCATGCGAAATCTACGAGGCGTGGGAGATCTCCCACCGTGGCGAAGACTGCGTGAGCACCCCTTCGGTAGCCTTGTGTAAAAAAGAACTTGGGTACCTAACATGTCATTGGAGTGAGGATGGCTGAGCAGATGGGCTTGCACTTTGTACATTTGTTTGTGCTTCTTTTTTTAACGCACGAGTGTGAAGTCATCATACTTTTTCCCTTTTATTTCCGGAAGCAATAAATATTGCTCAGTTGATAGTTGGCGCTCGTGTCTGTGTCTTCTTTTACTGTCTTCGTTTAAGCGCTGTTTCACTGTTTTACGCTATGCTAAAACTCTGCAATATAACGCCAGTGCGCCATCGCGGCTGGTAGCTATTACATCTCTCTCGGGCGATGGCATGAGAAGCAGTAATGGTTTCAACGACATTCTTCGCTAATGAAGGTCCCCTAGTCGCTTTTCTTTTATTGTTTCTGTCGGTGATTCCCCCAGTTAAATTGTATTGTGTGTGTGATTATCGTGTCACCACTGATATTAGGGCAAAAATAATGGTGCTCAGTACCCGAAAACTCGAAACCACAAAAAATGCCAAGTGGCAGTAAAACATAACTTGGAAGTCTGAACCTTTCAAAAAAACTGTGCTTGATTTCTCTGTCATAGTAATCGGTAAAACACGAAAGTTAAATGTGCAGCGAAATCTGCAGCTGAGCATGATTTGCGGGCAGGATGCTGTCTTGTGGGTGTACTTGGCGAGTGACGTCCTGCTGCCGGGTCGCTTCTGCAAAGGTGTACTGGCGTCATTTCCATGACGAATATGACGTCAGTGAAATCTTAGTGTATACCGGCATAAAAAACTTTCGTGTTAAAATATAAAACCCGAAAACGAACAACCCCAAGTATAAAGGTTGCTTCCTGCAAGAAGACTCTGTGTGCAGGGGTGCACTCTTTACAGGTCGCTTGCTCCGTTGTGCTGGCGTCACTTCAGTGACGGATATGACATCAGCGAAATCTTTGTGCATCCGGGAATAAAACACTTTCGTGTTAATAAAGGGCTTAAACGCCGCGAGTAAGTCTGACACATGCGTTTACAAGAACGGGGATGAGTTCACTGACATCTGCACGTCCTTGTTGAAGCAGTTAGGGGTTTGCGCAGGGCTCGAATTTTCGAGAGGCGTCTAAAAATGTTAAAGAAGGTCAGGTTTTTGGGATGACGGGAAGTGAGAGCTGGCTGTCTTCATTGCCAATAATTGGTACGCAAATTTAATTCTATGCAAGCAAACAATGTGAACATTTTTAGGTTATGATTTATTGGAATCGCTCGTTGTTAGTTATGTTTAAATCGCTCTAGGCTCCGAAACGGGTGTAGGACAATACGTTCCCGGACAATCTGTACCCGGACAATATGGTCCCAAGTAGAAACCCGGACCAAAAGGTCCGAAGTCAGTCCTTCGACACCGTAAAAAAGTCATGGACATCTGTAGCGATTACTTTTTAAGTGAGTGACGGAAATATCAAAATTTTGCAAATTTTTTAGCGTTATTTTTGAATTTTCAAGGTGTTGAATGAAGCTGCAGCAAGATGGCAAGGCACTCATCGTGTACATACTGCATGTTTTCATGCGGGTGTCGGCCCGTTCGTCACATATCGTTTTGTCATGGTCATTTGGTCACATAGGAAACTTCGTCACAGAGGCGCGAATACAAATTTGGTCTCTATTTCCTGTTTATTTTTATTTGTTTTATATCCATGTCAGAATATAGTGTTCAGTGAGGTATAATGAGCCGCGATTCGATGTGGCTCATTCACGGATACACTATACCCCCATGTACTATTGTTGCGCAAAATATTTTGCATTATTAACCTCTATTGCTTCTTGTTAATTAATGTGAACACCCCTCATAAATGAACGCGGAATGGCTCACGATTGCACTAAAAAAATTGTTCTCAGCCAAAATTGTAACTTTCATCTTGCAAGCTTCTCTTAGCATGCATTTTCAATGCAGAATCTATTCGTTGACCTTAATACGAGCATAGGAATAACCGTTGTGCAAAGGCATAGGTCCAGTTCTGTTCCTGGTTATTCAATCGAAGTGAAAATCAAGAGCAAAATGTGGCCAAGGAGGGGCAAATGTGCAAGGAGGGGCAGTCAGTGAAAAGTGCAAGTTCTACCGCAAGATACCCAGGAAAGGCGGGAAAATGTAACAACAAGGAGCATTGGAGCAAGACGGGATACATTAACCCGCATATCGCATCAAAACCGAAAAAAAAATTGCTGTGGCTTAACTCAGTTACGCCTGGGTGTGCGTAGCAAGAGGTCGGGTTAATGTTATCGTTTAGTTTGGTTCTCTGTACGGTTACGACGCTCCTCGGGGCGTGCGGCTCGTTCTTCCTCCGTCTTCCGTCTCCTCGGCTCCCTGCCTCCTCTTGGTTTCGTTCCTACGACAAAGCCGGGCTTCTTTCAGTCTCTCCGACTCACTTTCCATATCTGATGAATCCTACCGAACCGCCCCTTCTATACGATGCAACGCCGGCTCCTCCTCTGTTTCTGCAACGCGGTTTCACCGGTTCCTCCTCTGACGTCATGCCAGAAGGCGCGGCGAGCGGCGCTCCCAGCTGTGGCGGTTGCTAGGCAACCGCTCACCTCGCGCTGCGGCCACCGGCCACAGCAAAACGGTGAGAATACGGCCATTGTAGCCCTCGCTACAAAATTGCAATTCACCATATTGTCCGGGTTTCCACTTGGGACAATATTGTCCAGGACCAATTTGACCGGGGCCAATTTGACCTGGACAATATTGTCCGGATCCCCTCCGAAGCAGCATTCTGCCATCCAACCGTGTCTATAGCCTTGTCCAGGAACAAACGATTCATGTTGCACTCTTTAAAATGTTAAAAAAGGACATTGTAGCGCGGCAATTCTTCTCAGAAAATGAGGCGTACAGGAGGATTTCTGCATAAATTTCTGGCCGCCCTACCTATACCTGGGATGGATGACCCCGCGCCCCCACTGCAGATTGCATCGCAGGGCTGGTACCTCAGTGTATTCGCGCACTAGGAGACGTATCTGCCGATGATAGCGTGTCTGGAATTTTTTATATTGATTGCCCGTATCAAGAAGGCAACTTATCAAGGAATAGATATCAGTGGAAGAGCAAAAGAGCGCAAACAAAAAGTTTAAGCGAACAATATACGGATCATTGCTTTAAGTTCTCAATATTTGTGCATTGCAACTCCCGTCCACCCGTCGCGGTGGCTCAGTGGGCGTTGCGCTGCTGAGCACGAGGTCGCGGGTTCGATTCCCGGCCGCGGCGGCCGCTTTTCTGATGGAGGCGAAAAGCAAAAACGCCCGTGTGTACGAGATTTCGGCGCACGTTAAAGATCCCCAGGCTGGTCAAAATTAATCCGGAGCCCTCCACTACGGCGCGCCTCATCGCCTGCGTTGCGTCGGCGCGTTAAACCCCACAATCAATCAATCAACTCCCGTCCATTAATGTATTGCTGCTAAGGGTTTGCTCGACTAATTAAAAGATTAATTGATAACATGGCGTCATTAAAGCACAAGGTTGAGCTAATGAAGCCGATGATTATGATTATAACATCTTGAAGCCTGCGCCATGTTACCACAAAAACACTCTGGCTGCGGCCATAACCTACTTTCTCCGGTAGAGCTGCCAGAATTAAACTTATTTGTCGAAAGTGTACATAAGTATGCGAAAAAAACAATTTAGCTCCAACGCAATGAAGGATGACGCAAATTCTTCAGTAATTATGGCGTACTTAGCAGATAAGCATGAATAAGGATAATATAAGCAGGAATTACAAAAGCAAGAATTAATTTTCAAATCTTCTCCTTCAAACCGCAAATATGTGAGACCCCAAAGTGCATTGGAAAGTTCATTAAACGACTCCTCCACAAGCAATCGTCTATAGCTGCCGAGAAGCGGCGGCAATATTGAAAGACGCAAAAAATAACAACAAAATAGCTTTGACCGACTTTGGGGCCTGGCCTGTACACAGTTCAATGGCAGGAGGCCTTGATATGAAGCGATCAAAATTCAACCTCGGAATCCGGCAGCGTAGCTCAGTGAAGGCCACGACGCGAAGCGCGACGTTGCATCGCGTCGTGCTTCGCGTCAATGCGAAGCCCGAAGGAGAGTATTCCGAGCGAAATTGAAATGAATGAATTCTTTGCTAGGCAGAGGCCCCCATCTGGACGAGTATCTACTCAGCCTCAGACTACGAAGCCGGCAATCATGTGAAATAAACGTTTTGAAGATAGCACAAACAAACAGCAGTATCTTCTTAAAATTTCTTTTCCTAGGCGGGTCAATTGCCCGCGATTTCGCCCTAATGGAACGTATCCGTGAGTCACCGTATATCCATTACGGGCCATTGCATAAGGCTTAGGAGTGCTTATAGCTCCTCGCGGACCACTGTGAAGGCTCAGAGATTTGTTTTATTGCTGAGCCTGAGGATAGGGGTTTCGTCCTGGGAACGGTGGCCATTTTTCTGAAGGAGGTGAGAACGGAGAACGCCGGTGTCTAGAGATTTCTGCACACTCGCGAAATAAGTAACCTGAGAGGTAGATAAACCGAAGCTTTATAAGTGTAGTTCCAGCTCGTAAAACCTCCAAGATTTCAAATCATTCATTGCGCAAAAAAAAAAAAAAAATATGATGATGAATAAAGCTGATTTTTCTGAGTAGAGTTGCTGTTACTCGAGCACCCGCAAGGATTAATATTTGGTGGTCAAAATTAATCCAGAGCCCTCCACTACGGCGCGCCTCGTCGCCTGCGTTGCGTCGGCGCGTTAAACTCTACAATCAATCAATCAATTAATATTTGTGTGCTATATGTGGCTGTCGAAAACACAGAACCATTATTATTTTTCGTCACGTACGTAAGCGAAATTCATCACTTAAATTTACATTTCCTTAAAGCTATATATATTTATTTATATTTATAGTATATATATTTATATATACTATACAATATACATTTGCCTAATTTTTATATGACATATACAATATAAAATGAATTATATGAACCTCATATAATTATAAATATTTATATATATCTTGAATTTTTAAAATTTCTCCTACTTTTCCACCTTTTTCACGACAAAAATTATTGATGGCTGGCTGCGAACCTCGCTTAAAAAAAAGAAGAAGAAAACAGACAGATTCCATGTATGATTCCAATTCACCGTAATTGTACGTGTTTGTGGCGCAATTCGTATTACTCACACTTATGTCGCAATCCAGTTAAAAGTTATTCGTGACGTTTCATTCTGCCAGAAACTTCGAGGTGACTCAAGACTCAAGTGCTCGATCGCGCCCCGGATGCGCGCCGGCTACTCTTATCAGCCGCTCCACTGACGCAATTGGCGGATAGCTTGTGTCACTTGGGGGCTACGCGCAACTAGTTAGCCGGTGTCTTATCTCCGACTGTGCGACCTGCCGTGTGTCACAGCGGTCACAATACGGCAGCGTCAGACGCCGTCTGCTTCCCGAGCGGTGCGCGCCGACCGTTGCTGCTCCTAGCGTAGCGTACGTCGGAGCGGCTCCAATAAATCGTCTCCAGTAGCTTCCTTCTCCCGTCGCCAGGCGTCGCATGGGCAGACATGAGCCCCATGGACGCGTTCTGTGGTTCTCGGTTCTGGGTGAGTAATTATTGAATTTTTCCGCCCCTAAGAAGTGCCTGGCCGTGTTGATTAACCTCTGTTGTGTGCCTGCGAAGGAACGTAACACTACCGTTTAGTTTTTGAAAGATGTTGTTCGATCAAAGCGTCGTTGTGTGTCGGGCCGGCTTTGCGGTGGGGCTGAGCTCTGCATTGGGCCGGTGTAAGTGACCGCCCGGAGGAAACTTCGGGGAACTAGATGTCGATCTTTTTGAAAATTTCGCCCTATGCGTTTGGAGATTGCGGTGCGCTTTGCTGCGCGTTTATTTTCTTTCGCGGTCGATTCACCTTCGAATCGCTGCACGAGATAGCGCACGTGCGTCGCTCTGACTACGCTTTCTGACACATGACCGTGCATTTCCTGCGCCGTCTTTCTCCGCTTAAACGCCCCCTTGCCCGACGGCGACGGCTTTCCGTCGAGGTAGAGACATCCGAGCTGGTTTTCTGTCTTGCCGCCGGCGTAGCTCCGTAGTCGCCTTTGATTTATTTTTCGTCTGATCTGTCAACATGCTTGCGCATGCGTGCAGTCAGTAGCCTTTCGTTTAATTGGTACTAATTTTTCGGAACTTGGCTTTCTAGGCGTTGTTTGAGAAGCCTTGTTTCAGTTCGTAATAGACGTTGTTTGAGGATCCTTGTTTCAGTTCGTAATGACCGAAAGAAAGAAATCGTCGGCGTGGCTTGAGGAAAAAAAAGGCAATGTGGAGATCCGTAGTATCGGGCCTCCACTGCGCAAAAGCGATCGGCCGGTATTTCAGCAGAATTCCAACTTGGATATTCAGCGCGCTGTGGAAGTTATGTACGGCCAGTCGGATACAACAGGTGTTCGCCGAGTCACTTGCACGTGCATCAATTCTGCCTCTCATTTCATTTTTCATTGTATTTTCCCCGCTCTATCCAGAAGAGCCGCCGCGCGTTGCTCTGTTTTGAGTGAAGTCACCACTACCGCTCCGAGGAATGGTTACAACGACCGGTTTGCTGGGCAGCGCGCCCAACAAACACGTTTGCGGATTCCGAAAGCATTGCGTGTTTCGCCCGAGTAGTTTTGGAATGGGAAGATAATGTAAAGTCGATTCCTTGTGCGAAATTCGATTCAGAAGTCATTTTGGCTCGCTTTGCGGACGATGCCATCTAAAAAAGTTGGGCGCACAAGCAGAGACAGGATTTTAGTTGCGAATGTACCCTAGCCATTAAAGTCGCCATTAAAGTGCGTGACGCAATTGTGGTAAACAGCGCTCTTTGAATATCGTCTATAATCTGCCAGTTCATTCTTTGCATAGCCAGGAAGTGCAGCTTCATAAAATTGTAATAGCATATATGCTTTACACATTTTATTATTGGAATTTTTATTTTGCTTCATCTATTAAAAGAAACCTATTTTTAACCTCTTTCTTGCAGTGGTTGCCGATTAAACAAACTTCCAAATGCACTGATGTAACTCAAAATTTCACTGGTGCAATTTTAACGCTGTTTTAGTAACATTGTCTTCTTACATCGCTCTATTTTGCTTTTTTTTTTCCCCTCTAAGAATGGCACTGACGCGTTGTGTGTACTGTTTGAAACACAGGTGTTTTCTTTTCTGGAAATCCGGATGAATGTTCGCAATCATTGCTTTATGTCTGCTTTGTGAAAGCTCTTCCCTTTGTACTCTATTGCTGTACCAGGAAATGCTGTCAAATTTCAATGCAATCCCGGCCAATGCTCTAGTCGTCCACAAATTTGAAGCTGCTCAACTGCTTTATCCGCGAGTTTTACATGAACGCATTATGAGACACCACTTCGTGGATAAGAGAAGCTATGTTCTATTAAGTCACACAACTTCTTTTTCCGAGAAATGAGTTTAGGCATTTATGGTAAAAGCAATTAATGACGTCGCACTAGTCCAAGCATGTCACCTTCTTACATGAAGCCGCATCTCTCTTGCAGACGAATGTTTGATAGCACGTTATTATGCTCACTAGCTGATAAAATGGTTACGTCACATGCTACTTTGATTTCTCACGGAACCACGTCATAGTTCACTGGATAGTATTTGTCCGTGAGGATGTCGTGAGGATATCATGCGGACCTTACACTGTGAGATTAAATAGGTACGGCCTGAACCGTAGGCCACTTTTCTCGGAGATAAAGTTTTTTTTGTTTTCCTTATCGGCGAATGTTATGAGGGGGACTGCCTACAATTGTGTCAGAGTGTCAACGAACTGCTTGTATTCTCGGTTCTTTGTTCTCGAGTCTTGGCCTAATGACCTTGTTTAAATTACTTGTAAAGCAGCATGGGTCTTTACGTAACCCTCTGTCGTCGTTTTTCTCAGGGTTTTTAGGGGCAATGTCAAGTCTTTAAAGACGGTAGTCTTTCTTGCGCTATGTAACCGTGAAAATTTTGGTCTGTCTGTTGGTTGCTTGATTCATTGACTGTAACAAAAGTCAAAGAATGCGTTAAAACAAGCTATATATAGGGAGGACTGTTCTACTGTACTGAAACGACTGGCACAGATCATGTCACATTATTCAGCGCAAAGAAGCTTCAGGCATATGTGAGGCAAAATGTGTAGATACCATCCGAGAGTACCAACGTTCGTGTATTTGAGATGCATGTTCGGAGTGATTTTCGCGATAGCTAATGAAAATATGGTGTCGAAGAGGAGCAAGATAAAAGCAAACACTAAACAAAGATGTCTGCTTGTGCTGTACATAGCGGAGAAAAAAGCAAGAATAGATGCGCACTGTCAACACGATGGCAATAGAGCAGTGTGACTGCAAGAAAATTGAATTGAATTGAAAAACTCGCCATTGCATTGATCGTGGGAGTAGCAAGAGGGGATAGGAAGGGTGTGAGTGTGGTGGTCAGAAAAAAAAGGAGAGATGGTTATGTGGCAGGGGTGGCGGAAAATTATCATCTTTTGACACCATTTACGGCAAAGCAAACAAATGTGCAGCCCATTTTCGTTTGATGAATTTCGCTTGGCTAAAAGTTTAGGTTTGTAAACTTCAAATGAATCATGTTGTTAGGTCAAATTATAATGTAATTGGAATGAATGTATAAGTAACGAGCACCCAAACCTTAGTGAGGCCCTAACTTTCAATTGACATCGACGTGTAGCCTTGGCTGTTCAAAGCCAGTGCAGTTCTGAAAGATTGCACCGTCCGCGCTTTATGATGAGCAGTTTTTAACACGTGCCTTTACAACCTAGTAAGCATGATTACTTGTGCAAACATAGCGCTGTTCTGCTGTGTCAACATTTATTTTTGTGGCGTGGCCTTTTGCCTTCCTCCGACAAAAGAAATGTGGTGTTTTACGATTGGCACTTTCGTTTTGTTTGCCTTGGCCAGTTTGAGGTTGCGGTCCGACGTAGCGGACGTGCCCATTCAAGAAGCCGGAGGCAAAGCTTCCCCTGATAAGATGATGGGGGTTATCAGTTTACCAAAGCTGCGGGAAATTGTTCGGCAATCTGATCTTGTTCTGACATGTTCGAGAGCAGGGCCTTCGTGCCTTGATTTTTCTGCGAATTCTGGTTCGGGACTAGCGAGAGCGAGTGCTTTATCGTTTGGCAAACTTTTATTGAAGAGGCATAATCCCTGGCCAAAAATTCTTTGAACCACACATTGCTAAAGTGTATTAAAAATATTTCAACAATTTTCAGTAGGCGTAGGGAAGTTACTCTACTAAACAGCCACATTTTTGATGTATTTAACCATTTCCGCCCTGCTGTCCTATATGTATGGGACATGAACGAAAAGACTTCTAGCGATTTGAGAGCAGAACCAAAACAGCCAGTTTTCTGGGAAATAGTTGTTCGAGGATGCGTCTTTCGATAAGTGTCACCTTTTCTCGTTCCTTGCTAAAACTGAACGCTAGAGAAAGAGGAAGGCATTGCAGGGAAGGCCAAATTGGCGTCGGGGACCAAAGTTCTAGTTTGATGACGTGGCTGCAAATCTAAAAATGCTTGCACTGCCGGCATTATTCACTGCTTTCCAAAAATTACGAAAGCAAACAAGAAATGTTGTTCTGCTGTAAATTTAAATTTTAATAGCCTGATGACATAATTAGATGTCATGCATCACCAGCTCAATTTTTTTGTTTTTAAGCTTATAGGGTCCAGTTCTAAGAAACACGCATAAAAATCTTACGACGGAAAGAAAAAAATTCAGGGCTGAAAGGGTTAATGTGCAAAGGCACACGTGTGTTGGGGAGCTTGTAATCAATTCAGAGTCCTACACTACAGTGCATCTTGTAGGCTTAGTGTAAGCATGATTCCATGCCCTAGTAAGGCTTTCCTACGTTCACTTCCTGGACATTAGCCTGCATCAGTACCACACTAAAAACAGAATCAACCCTGCCAAATGTCGGCATAAGGCGACCGAGAAACCGTAATCCACTCAAGATAACGTTGTGTTCGAGGCGAGCTTCTTAAGAGCAAGATAGGGCTGTGTAAAAGAAGGGAAAAAGATCCACTCGCATTTCGAGTGCTCTTATCGTGTGGTGTGTTGATAAACAGAGTGGGTTCTCACTCGGGGCTCCTTTGTGAGAAATCGAATGCGCTGATCTCTGCATTTGCATCCGTGGTGTGCTACCGAAGCTTTCATTTCCAAACTACAAACCTTGAAATGGGGAATATCTCTGCAAGCATCTTAATCTGAGAAACGTTTTTTGTATGTTTACGGAAGGAGATCAACTGGGCGTTGTTACGTTTGAAGCACTCCGTGTCACTCCTCGCATAATAACTTTATTGGTTACTGTATTTCCTCGTTAGTTATTATTTTACACTAATGCAAACATTCTATCTAGTAGGAGCAGCTGAATGTCAAAAATATTAAATGCAAGTTTCGTTATTTCATTACAAAAATTTGTTAGGCAGCTTTGAACATTTATTTCCAGCTGAATATTCAGGGTATACCAACATTCCGACTTGCGGACTGCCAGAAGTGCTATAGCCTTAAAATCGAGCATGGGGTAACGAAAGGCATTTCGATGCATAGGAGAAATATTTGGTGTTCAGTTCAATATTTAAGGCCACAGTTTTTTAATGTGTACTTGTTTTGATTGGTACATTTTGCTTTTTGAGCGGTATGTTCTGAAGTTTGCATTCATAAATAGGAATTTAAACCAGCAAGAAATTGCAGTTACCTGGAATTGCCGGCCATTTTAGGTTGCTGCGATTCCAGCATGCGATTAACCAAAATTGCCTGCATATACATAGGGCTCTTCATTTTCAGGTTTTATAATCTTTTCCAAATTGGGGGTGTAAAAATGGGTTTTCTTTTAAAACCATTCTGAAATTCAGGTTTTTTTTCGGGTTAAATCTAGAGATGTACTAAGTAATACTAAGTGTACTAAGTAATTTGGTGGGATATCACGAGCTTTTTTAAAAACTCTAATGTGTTAAACTGGTGTTTATGGCAAGCTGGTAATCGGTGGGGACATCAGGATTTTCTAGAAAAGGCTCCAAAATTTGACATTTGTTTGGAAATGAATAATCATTAATGATGAAAGTAAAGGGCATTGATAACTTCTAAGAAATTAAACATTTTATACACTAACAGCTGGTCATCAATTTTTCACTCATCCTTGTTTACACACATTATCATCTGCTTGCGCAACCTCGCGGTCTTCATTCGAGACCTGTCCAATCGTTGAATGCATCTCAATTTGGAGAAAGCTCTCTCGACGTCGCAGCTTCTGTTAGTTAGGCACAACAATGGCAGTGCGGCATTTGCCAGCCTGCAGTAGCGAGCCGTAGAATCACGCCAATACTCAATGAGTTCAAAAACTGTGTTTGTGGGGCTTGCTTCCAGCAAGTGCTGGTTGGGAATGGCGGACCTTTCGGCGCATGGTTGTGCAGATTGCTAACTTGAAAAGGTCCATTCGGGGAGAAATCTGGGTCAACCCGGTTCTGCTGAAACATGTTCGGAGTGTAAAAATCGGGTTTTATCTGAAAGCGAACGACCCTACATATACACCGTGTGTTCAAACTTGGCTGCAAGCCTCTTGAAAACCTTCAGTTTTTTTTTGTTGTTGTTTTGTTTTTGCACCGACAGATTTTGTTTCGATTCCCGAAAAGGGTGACTGGCAAGCTTTGTGAATTCTCTTGGATAGGGAAGCACCTTGTAAATTCTTGTCTTGGAAAAAGCACAAAATCAAAGCCCCCATTCTTACGAGGATGGTTAAAACGTAAAGCTTTCTCCCATGTAACCTCAGTCGTAGCAAAAGTCCGAAATACAGACTGCTTCGACTGTGTCAGAATGGTGCTATTGTATAAACGTTGGCTTCATAATGCAAGGCACCCAGATTTGATTCCAATCGTGAGAGGTGTCTTTTTCTTTATTGTGCCTTCGCTTATCGTCATTGTTTTTTGAAATCCATTGTGTAAAGTTGGCGTCCCTCCAGTGTATTTTACTCGAACGAACAATGGCATCAATGAGGCCTAGAAACCTTCGCTTGAAGAAAAAAAAAAGATGGGTGAACAGCACAGAACTGGAAGTAGATATTACGTCAAGTTTTGCTGATGGCTATCAATCTGCACTCACAGTGTGCTGGGAAGTGATGTTCAGGTCAGGCTGGAAATAATTGGAGGTGAAAATTTTTATCAAGATGAAGTGAGCTTGTTCAGTTCAGCATTGGGCTGATGACTGCTTTGTTTGCCTGTTGCTTAAGACCTAGCATCAGAGATAAGTTCTTTGCAGATAAGTGTGAGGTCGGCCTCTGTCAATCTTTCTTTTGGTTCCCCATTCATTGTATCCCGGCATTGAGTGCAAAGTTATCAAAATGGTCGTGTGATCAAGATACCAGAACTCGTTTTGGGCTCGGGTAGGGTTCAAATTTAATCGGAGTTTCTTTGCATGCTTCATATAGTTTAGGTTCCGCTTCAAGCTGTGAGTATTTTCATTTTTGTAATGGCAGGATAAAATCAATAATGGTATCTTTAAGTGGCTTGACAGCACTTGTTGCACTGGAAATTTGTGGATGGCAGTAAGGTAAAAAAAAGTGGTACCGTATTTATTCGAATATAAGGCAAGGTTTTTTTTTTTCCAAAATCCATAGTCTCAGTCATACCCCGCCTTATATTCGAAGCTCTCTCTCTCTGTTTCTATATATATATATATATATATATATATATATATATATATATATATATTTGGTGATTTTTTTTACTATCCAAACTGCAGCCGCGCCTTATAATCGTGACTGCCTTATAATCAAACAAACGCGGTATATGCCGCTTCTGCACAATCTGAACTACACACACATATGCACAGTCGCACATGCACATACAGCAGCAAGTTAAACGAACGGAAGTTAAATGATTGCTCAGTGGTTGTTTACTACTACAAAGGTGTAAAAGGCTGCAAATGTAGTATGTAGACTGTATTCAAAATAATGGCAGCCTGTATTGAAATTGTCTCCTAGGTGTGTTTCGTAATCGGAGGCACTCTGAAGTCGCTTATTCAAGATGTATTCACAGTTTGTGCTATGAAGTATTAGTATAAATGTTTAATTGGCGCTGGATGGGTGAGGGAGCAGGGAGTTGAGGTTGTGAAAGTCTTGAGCTGATCACCCCTGGTGGTTGGCATCTTTAGTCCGCGATGCCATTGCCTGCCATGGAGTTTTATACTAACATATACAGTGGAACCCCGTTCATATGTTTTTCACCGGACTGGGAAAACAAAACGTGAACAACCAGGAAAACGCAGCAGTGAGGAAACCATCGAAAATGACGAAAACAGCATAGCTTTGACATGCAACCATGTATTCTGCAACTTTGACTTTCGAATCTTAAAAAACTCGAGCTGGTAGGATTGCTGCCTTTTCTTGATCGCTGGAAAACACCACGCGTGGCATGCAAGGTCCCCTAGCGAATGTCGACCCTCTTTCCGCGCTGGCTGCTTGTCTACTGAGTTTAGTGCGTCGAGCTTTTCCTGAAGGGAAAGCGCCTCCCGTTTTCGCGATGCCATCAAGGCACGACAAAGTTTGCATTTGCAAGTTCAACGGTGTTCTCAAAGCTGCTTGAAGTGCACGATGACAACGAGAGCGCGTGCTATTGCGGTGGTGCTTTATGGCCAACACACACTTCCGGCATTTTGAAGTGAAACTTCCGTTGTAAGCACAGTGATGATGGTGATAGCATAGAGTAACATAGGGCCATCTAGTGGCAACAAATTGCACTGGCGTGCAGCTTTGTGCCGTCGATTCCGTTGCCAAGCCTGGCCAAGGCTCGTCATACGTCAAAATGGCAGGCCACGCATGTTGCCCGGGTGGCTTCGTAGTGTCAGATTGCGACGCCTGATCCCGGAACGTACTCTGAGCCACAACATAACAGTGAGGATTCTGATACATGGGGCTCTATGTGAGCTGCACCAGGACTAGACAAAAACAATATAGCAGCCAGGAAAAACACAGCACTGAGGAACGTAGAGCGGGGGGGGGGCACTGCTGTACTAGAGGGAAATCTGGCACCACTGTAGGTGGACCACGCTTCGCGAGCGTTGTGACGTTCCCTTGCGACCACAGAGCAGGCACGTTCCACTTGTCCTTGGCACGGCTCATGAACAGGCTGAAAAGTTGCCTGTGGCTTTAAAAAAGCAACAATTTTATTCTTAAAGGTTATTTAAATGTGGTGAATTATGATAAAAATGGAATATCAGAAAGTTCTTTTTGTCAAGGATTATTTAGAAGCTTTATTCTGGATGAACAAGAAAGAATTGTTACAACCATTGATTTGGCTTCAAGTGCAAAAAGAAGCCGTGTGGCTAGGCAAGTCAAGTAGGCGAGGAATGTCGCTTGCTGCTATGGCGGTGCCTACAATGGAAAGCGCCTGCAGCTGACACATTTTCCTCTTGTATATATTAGTATGAAACTGCGTGGGCACAAACGGTCCGGTCACCAAGCCACGCTGGTTTCTCCAGGGTTCGCGCTGGTTCAGCAGGACCTCCCACTGTTCTGGACTATAAACAAAAAAAAAAATGCAGTAGTTTTGGTGAAAGTTAAATTTTGCTAGCCCTTCTAAGCAGAGGTTTGGCATGTGGTGATCATCAGGATAGCAGCGACACTGTTTAATGCAAAACATCTGGCTAATTTTAAGCAACAAAGAAAACAAGGTCACGCGGGCTCTATATTAGGTGTCTCTGAATGTTCATTTCTGGGGACAGGTTATTCGTGGGAACGAGCTTTTGCGATTGATGCGAGCAAGCGGCAACCATTGTAGTAGAATTGGTTTTAGTGGCCAGTAGATCTAACCCTCTTTTTATCTACACTTTTCTACTCTGAAGGTGCTATATTGGTATGGCTTATTTACTGCCTTTCCAGCTTGCTATTATGGACATTGCAGGAGCTTGTATCATACGAAGCACTATCGATAACGAAGTGTCTGCTGCCCTAACGTGGCGGAAATAGAAAGGCGCTTGGCATGCCAGTCCAGCCTGAATAATGGTGGTTGTCGTAACGTGGTATCGTTGCTGCTATTAACAGTTCGGAGAAAACCACGAAGGATAAGCTGGTACAAAACATCCGAGATAAGGTTGTTTTTTGTCTTGCCTGCACACCTGTGCCATCTCTGGCAGACTGCAGCTCATGCGCACTTGATACGGAGGTGTAGCGCGACATTGGTGACGGCAATTTGGATGTAAATTAAGCCACGGTTGATTAAACCGAGCGTTGTTTGCCGGGCAGCTTCCATGCTGCCGCTTTAGGCAACACTAATTGTCTGGGAATTGATAACGAAGTATAGGTGCGACATTATTGGAATCTTTTCTCCTTGCTGTGTGTGTGGTATTTTTCTTGTAACCGTGCTGAAGTTTTAGTTTTTTATAGTCTGCTACCCTTTTGTTCAAAAGAGGCTGCTAAATAGAACTTTGTTTTAGAATGCCTGTATTGTCGTCGGTTTTGTTTAAATTGTTGTATTGCTTATGGTGAGGAGGAGCAAGGGGGTATGGTATTGTTGGAAAAAAACTTAAATGCTGAACACCCCCATCGTGTGGGGAGCCTTTAATGTATAAATTTTACTTCAAGCTTCGCTAACTTCTATTCCAGTGGTAGGGCTTCTGCCTAGCCGGGCCATACTAGCCGCATGTGGTCTGGATTGGGCAGATGGGGATTTGGGGCCGAAAATGGTCAGAAAATAATTTTCTGGAAATTTGCATTTGCGGCATCCACAGCCATTTTTTCTATCAGTCTGCACAATTTCCTCATCAGAAGGCACCATATTTTATTTAAATGGCAGTTTAAACTGAACTCTACAGATCAGTTTGCGCAGAACTCGATGGTGGAACGGCAACACTAAGCTAAAATTCGCCCTCGGATATCCTTGCACCCAGAGCAGGTATAACTGTTATTTTTCTGTGCTTTAGATACGTAAAAGTGTGGAGGATGCAATGCTGGAAACAAATTTTTCAAATGGTGGCCTTGGAAAATTATATTGCATTCAATTGACAATTCCTCTGAGCCATTTCTGGCAGAGCACGGGAGGAGTGAAGTTTAGTGTGTTGTAAGATGATCAAGAAATAGCTAAATGAAAAAATTCTTCCAATGTTGTATTCTTATTCATTTGTCTTCCTGGCCACTGGGTATTTGCCATTCTGTATGGAGTGGTTATTTTGTAATTGCGACCCAAAATAATGGCAGAGTTAATTATTAATTGTCTCAAAAAATAATCAACTTGCAAAACATCTAATTGCAGATTTGATGCACAAAGAAACTCCATAATAATGTGCAGCTTCATTAAAATTGGCTTGTAAAGAAAAAATAGCTCTAGGCCAGTCTGCCACCTTTATCAAGAACAGAAGACGCTTGTGCCCAAAAGAGGCTACTTTGGATCCATCTTGACACTAGAACAACGCACTTGATCACAGTGCCAGTTCAGGCTGTCAGTAATGGCACAGATAGCAAGAAGAAAGGCATCCGGTGTGTACCTGCATCTTATCTGTTTGCACTGTTCTTTTTGTTTAGTAGAACAAACAGTGCAGAGAATCGGCTTGAAGAGCAGCTCTGTTGCTTTTTCTTCCTTTTACAGCAAACAACCAAAGCTTTGTATTGTGAGGCAATGGATAGATGTTATAAGACACTTATGTGTCTGTCTCCTTGCATATGAACACGAAGAAACTGTATTGTAAAGCCTGCGGGAAAGAACAGCACCTTGCATGAATCATGAATGTAGTGAAGATAGTTTAAAGGGGCCAAGAAGACAAAAGACGAGTTTGGTTCATTAACCCTTTTGGGCCTGGTGTCCTATATTTGGGACATGAACCAAAAGACTTCCAGCAATTCAAGAACAAAACCAAAACAGCTAGTTTTCTGGGAAACATATATTCAAGGATGCCTCTTTCGATAACTGTCACCGTTGTTCGTTTTTTGCTAAAGCTGAACGATAGGAGAGGAAAGCATTGCAGTGTAGGCCAAACTGACGTTAGGGTTGTTACCCCAAGGACCGAAGTCATGGTTTGAGGGCATGGCTGTAAATCTAAAAATTCTTGCAAAAAATGTTTTTTTTTTTGCTGGAAATTTGCTTTTTAATTGCCTGATGACCTAATTAGAAAACATGCTTGTAAATCTCTAATCACTTGCATCACAAGCTCAATTTTTTGTTTGTAAGCTTATAGGGTCCAAATATTAAAGAAAACAGAGAAAAAAATTTTTGATAGGAAGATAAAAAATTCAGGGCTTAAAGGGTTGACCCTGTGATGCCCAGTGTTTCTGAGGAGCAACAACTCAGACAATATTTAACACCATCTATAGACATACAAAGGATCCGGGACCTTCAAAAATTAAAGAGAGGGCAGCAAGTACTTCCGTGTGCTAAAAAAAATATTGTTTACATGTGTCAACTTCGCATCGAGCCTGGGTGGCTCGGTGGACTAGTGACAGGTAAACAAAATTGTGCAATTTCGTTGTTAATACAAATGATAGCAATGCAAACTTTACGTTATAGTCCTCACTTGAACCATAAATCATGGTGATCAAGGTAGCTCTCTTGTTCAAGCGATATATGGGCAGCCAGTGCCCAGTATGTCCTCGTGTCCGTCCTAATGAACCACATTTTTTTTCTGACTTCATATTTGTGATGTCGGAAGTCCTTTTAGATCATAAACTTCTCGCGCTCTTTAGCAGCAAAATAATGAAGTTTTAGGTATGAAAGGGTTAAAAAGAATGCCTTGTCCCGATAACAGTGCTACCAGTTTTATTACAAACTTGAAACAAACAAGTGAGTTGTTTAAGAAGATAGGTAGAAGCAGGGGTGACTTCCCAGACATGTCAAGTCTCTGTTGTCACAGCAATGGCCGCCAACCAAAGCCACTGCCAAGAAACATGACTGGGCAAGTGTAGTGGGGCCTCTCGTTCCATTTTAATCGTATAACTTGAATGCTGACATGCAGTTAAAGCACTCACGAAAATGTTTTTGTCCTGGCTCATAATTTCTCACTTCTGCCCACATCACGTCACTGGGGTTCGAAATGAGAGTTTTCCAACAAGTCTCGTATTTTTATCAGTTAAAAAGTATTTTCCTGTGGCTGGAATGGAAACAGTCACAAGCACAAGTGACGGTTACGTCTTTTGTGCTTGTCTGTTTTTTTGTGCTATGCCAAGCTGTGGCAAAGATGATTGATGTTCATGATGATAGATACTGGTGTTGATGAGGATGATGATATCAGTGATCTGCCACTCCTGGCTGCAGTTAATGTTCTTGGTGACGATGAAACCACGGCTGATGTTGATGATGGTGCTGCTTCTCTTGGTGACATGTCACTTCTGGCTGCCATTGATGCCGATCTTGGTGGCAAAGATGAAGTGATGTTCTGGACCAGGTCTTGGCTGTTGATGACAATGATGACTGTGACCTGCCACTCCTTGGCTGCTCTTAATGTTGTTGGTGAGATCTTGGCTGCCGTTGATGATGACGTTCTTTATGACCACGATCTGCCTTCACTTTCTGACCCCGGCTGCCCCTTCTCTTCATCCCAGGACTACAACCAGACATGGAACACGACGGATCCGGACCTGAGCATCTGCTTCCAGGACACCGTGCTGGTGTGGGTGCCGTGCGCCTTCCTGTGGCTGTCGGCACCGGTCGAGACGTACCTCCTCCTCAAGAGCAGCAACCGCCTGGTGCCCTGGACCTGCACTCAACCTGGCTAAGCTGGTGAGGGGTGCGCCGCTTTCCTTCGTCGGAGACTGTTCTTCAGGGGTGGAGGAGTGCAGAGGTTGTACAGTAAAAGCTCGTAAATTTGAACTTGAAGGGGACCATAAGTTAGTTCCAATTAAGTGGAACTTGAATTACTGGCATGCGCTGGAATGTTGACCATTGCGCCTTGCTGTGTGGGTAGAGCTCAGTGAAAACCAGCATCTGCACTTGTTGACATTAATTACGTGCAAGGGGCGGGTGACTTTGATGAAGGGCGGGTAACTTTACGGGGGTGGGGTGATTTTGATGAGGGGGCGGGTAACTTTTATGGGGGGTGGGGTGACTAATGAGGAGGCGGGTAACTGTTAAAGAACTGGGGTGACTGATGAGGGGGTGGGTAACTTTATGGGGGGTGGGGTGACATTATGAGGGGGCAGGTAACTTTGACGGGGGTGGGGTGACTTTGATGAGGAGATCGCATAACTTTTGTTGTTGGCTGCGGCGACTTTGATGAGAAGGGGGCGGGTAACTTTTAAGGGGGTGGAAAGGTGGGTGACTCTGATGGGGCTGGTTGCCAGAGCGCCGTCGGGTTCTGGCCCTACCAGTCAAGTGCACTTCGCATCTCATGCACGCCTGATTGGGTTTCGCTCTCATTTTGTGTCTACTAAATTGGGTTCAGTTTCGGAACGCATTGTACTGGATACAGGCCGACTTCTATCTCCAAGAAGTGGTGTAGGCCAGGGGCCACTGGTTCGAATTAAACGTTGTGATACAGACGTATTAAAATTATTTAGTTTTCCCCATTGAAATACTCAATGTTGTGCCACGACGCGGGCCTCAGTTCGAATGAACGAGTTTTTACTGTACTGCTAATGAGGAAAACGAACTGCTTGAACTGGTTTGCGCTGCTGCCCAAGTTTTTGTTCTTTTGTCGCTCATGCTGGGATTTCTTCTACGTGTGCTCGCAGGCGGTGACGTTTGTGCTGTTTGTGATCTCCCTGGTGGAGTTCAGCTATGCGGGCCACACGGCCCTCTCGGAAGGCATCGCCCTGCCCTCCGTCTACTTCTACACGCCCTTCATCAAGCTCGCCTCCTTCGTGAGTGGGCCAGCCTCCGGTGTTTTCTTGCTGGCAGTTTGTGTTTTTCGCAGTGACGCTGCCTTGCACTAGGTTCAGTTCAAAATTGCATGCATCTGTCGGGTTTCGTTGACGAAGAATCACGAGTGCTCGTTTTAGAGCTAGTGTTAAATGCTCTGTAGCTCTCACTCCGAGGTGGGCATCTTTAAAAAAAAAAGGTTACAGTGAAATCGACCACTAGACGGACCCATGTTTCGTTACTCATCCTAATTAGTTCAGAATGAAGTTAATGGAAGAGAATTATCATCACTATCAACACGTGGTCATTTATGGGGGAAATATTGTTACAGAAAAAGGTTGCAACTCTTGTTTTGTCTAAACTACTTAAACAAATTATGTAAAAATTATTTAGTATTCACTATAAGGAAGTTATAAATATCTGTCTTCATTCGGCCAACATAGCAAGTTGCCATACGTAACTGCAAGTAAATACCCACCAGTGCAGCTTTGCTGGTCTTCCGCCCTAACAGTAGTAAAAGGACTCTGAATTTTTTTTTTGATTTCTGGTTACTTTTGACATCCAGGGCAGTGGTGACAGATACAAGAACGGTGTAGCTGCTAATAATTAACTAGACTATCCAGTGCAGGGTACCAACTATCTGAAATCCGTTCATTAAAGCTTACGGATTGCCTTTGGCTTAGATGTTGCCAGAATCGCATTTTGTCTGTTCAGATTTAGCTTGAATTTGCTGCTGTTGCTTTGCTTGTACGAAGCACTTAGGGTTCAAGCAGTGCCATGCTTTCTTCAGCTTTGTGAAACTACCGTTAAGCACAGCGAAAACCAGATGAAGGACGTGACAGACTATGCGTTACCACCACGTCAGCTCAACAGATGGCCAGTGGCAGAACAAGAGTTATACCCCTGTCCAAATAGGCCTATTTAAATGCACTTACAGAGTGCACTCGGGCTCCTCAAATGACACTTTGGCTGCGTGCTGCTAAATGACGAAACAAAGTGCTCTTGGCCATCATGTCTAGGGTTGCCACCTTTTCCCGAAAAAAAAAAAAACGGCCCTTGGGGGAGGGGGGGGTATAGAATTTTAATGTGTGTTGAAAAATTTTTGTTGAATGCAGTGCCATTTATTGTAGCGTTTTCTTAGAGAGAAACCAACATAACGTTTGTACTGAAAGCGATTGAGAGCTTGGTTATTGCTCCGTATGTGCTTCACTGAAAAGAAATAGCAATTGCTGACCGTGGCGGCAGCATTTCGTTGTTTTGTTCCTCCCTTAGGTGCCCCTCCATCTCAGGCAGCGAGCTCTCCCCACATATTTTCTCGGCTTGCGTGTCTTTGCACAGTTGTCGACACATATTTATCGTCTTAGTTTTTCAATTGACGCTTATAAAACGCCAAAATGGACATAATCACGGCACGAGGGCCAAAAAACTGGCCATGACGGCCGGTTTTAAGTATGGACCGGCAAACCGGCCGCTGTTTAAAAAACCGGTTGGGCCAGTCCAAAACCGGGCAGATGGCAACCCAATCATGTCAGTGACGATAGCAGGCGTAAATATTCTGCAAAATTACTTGAAATTTTCCCTCTTTATCACGTGAGAAACCATGTAAACATTTCGTTGTGTTTGCATTGTTCAAAATCGCAATCAGTGCCTCGAAGAAGTCCACAAAAAACAGAGTGAGGACGGCAACTGAACACCGGTGCTGATATCTTCACTGTTATTCACTACGACGCGAATCGCAGCAACATATTTTGGGGGAAATTGTCTGAAAGCATGGAATATAACAGAGAAGGCTGAAACGGGAATGCAACCACAGGGCCCCAGAAACCAACTACGAGAAAGCCGCAGAGAACGGCCTGGGCCTCGCTAGCATGTCGTTGAGAGGGAGGTTATTTCTTGTTTTTTGTGCTTGCTACTTTTTTTTTTGTTGAGATGAATCAACAATATATCTGCAGTTAACTTTTAACATTACTTATCCCTTTCAGTCATTGTGTCGTCACTATTGGAGACGCGACTTTCTTCGCCGTTTTCCTCTTAAAACAAAAAGAGTCATGCGCAGAGTGTGCGGCTGATGTTTTAAACCTACGGGAGTGAGAGTAGCACCACGGGATGTGGAATGGATGAACCGAACTCCTAAACATTGTTTCAAAAATGGACGCACCAAGTTTTGTGGGAGCTCCGGTGTGTTGCCGTCCTAAGTTCTCTTTACTGCGGCGTATATCATTTATAAAGGCTAAAATCACCTCTTTCATGTGCAGAAATTATTATTTCACCTCCTTGCTTGTAAACTGCCTCAGGATATTTATTATTTTGTATAGGGAAAAGCAGGATTGAGTAATGGTGTCTCCGTATGAGGACGCGACGCCATTTGCGTAATAAGTATTCTAGAGAGCTGAACCTTTTTTTCTTACCTCCAGACACTTGACTCTGCTAAACCTCCAAGGACTGAAAGGGTTATAATAATCTGAACGCACAGTCAGCGCGTTCTGTGTTGCTACCACTGACTCGAGAAGGGGACCTACCCTGATTGTTTTTTTCCCCCCCCTTTAACTCTGTGGCCGGCGAGCAGCTCTTGGCCGGGCCTGCTGGTGTTGGCGGGTCGCCGGCGTGGCCAGCAGACGTCCGCCGTGCTCTTCTTCTTCTGGGCGCTGTTGATGCTGTGCGGCGTGTTCGCGTACCGGTCGCACCTCAAGAAAGCCTCGCCCCTCCGGACGACGATGCGCCGATTACGCCAAAGAGGTCAGTGCACTCACCCCGTTCTTCCCTTTTGACCTGCATTTCCCCCCACCAGAGTAACTCACTTTGGTGATGATGCATTGTGTTTACCACTTGCAAGGTGGGTTGCCATTCGTTGCAATTGTGTAATGAGGGAGTGTCAGGGGACGGGATAATGACTGGATGCCGATTGGGTGGTAAAAATCGCTTTAAAAGGGGGGACATGGCTCTTGAAAACTATTTCTTTTAATATTTAATTGAACTCTGGGAAACTTGTCAGTCTTGCTGCTTTTCCCCCACTGATTTCAAATATGGCATTATTTTTTTAGTTGTTCAATTAGTTAGTTCCGAGAGAATTAGAGGTAACTAAACAGTTTTGGAGGAACAATAGACAAAACTATGTTGGTCATAAAACTATCTATCTTTACATTTGCCAACACTATGAACCCTGGTGAGTGCAATAAGACAATCAGTTTTTTTTATGCATCGCTTGGAACTAATTTTACAGCTCATTAAACTTTGGTGTCTCCAATACATTCGAAGTTTAATGAGTTGTAAAATTAGTCCAAAGCTGCATCAAAAAACCAATTCTCTTATTGCCCTCACCAGGGTTCATAGTATTGAAAATATAAAGATTACCATCTCATGAATAAACACTGTTTTGTCTATTTTTTCCTTCCAAAATGGTTAATTACCTGTGATTATCCTGGGAATTAATTTGCCAACTAAAAAAATAAGGCTATTTGAAATCAGTGGAGGAAAAGCAGCAAGTCGGAGAAGTTTCACAGAGTTTAGTTAAAAAATTAAAAAAGTTTTTTTAAGAGCAGTGTCGTCCCCCCTTAAAGGACGCCAACTGCTGAGGGTCACCATCCTTTATAGTGTGGTAACTGCAAGGAATTTCTAAATAAATAGGCGTAAATAATTTTAGTTCGCCACTACTTTCCAAAGGTAAAAAGGTGGAGGCATGCAATGTCTCAACGGGAAACTACCGTACGTATACAAACAGCTGCGTCGGTTCAATGCATGATTCAAAAACTGCATGAAGGAATAGGAAAACTGCACTTTATTAAACACCTCTTTTCATTCACGTACAATTAAAGGTAGGTTGCTGCACAGCTTACTATCATAATTGGGAGCTCTCTTTAGGCATGTACATAATACCCGTGCCACACGTACACGAAAAATGACATTAAGTGCTGAATGCCTTAAGTGGTAATGCCATTAACCTGCTGCTACACGCAAAATCTAATGCCATTCGCTGTAATGTCATTTTCGGTTTAAGGAGTTCCGCACAACTCATTTGATTTGATTGGATTGTGGGGGTTTAACGCGCCGACGCAACGCAGGCGATGAGGCGCGCCGTAGTGGAGGGCTCCGGATTAATTTCGACCACCTGGGGATCTTTATCGTTCGCCGAATCTCGTACAAACGGGCGTTTTGCTTTTCGCCTCCATCAGAAAAGCTGCCGCCGCGCGGGGAATCGAACCCGCGACCCCGGTGTTCAGTAGCGCAACGCCTTAGGCACTGAGCCACCGCGGCGGGTACTCATTTTCTTCACGACGCCTTAAAGCTGCCTACTCTCGAGCACACACGAGCACCAAATGAAACCACGAAACTCTCAGCAACCAGAGTGTCCGACGCCGAAACGTAGCTGAACTTCGAAATAAGACGATTTTTGTGCACTCTTGGTGGCGAAGTTATGAAAAAGACTAAGGTCACTAAGCGTGTTACGCGTCGTTTTGAATTTTTCGGTTTTGGCTACTGCTGGCAGGCAACGGCAGCCGCCAAGCCACTTTGAGAAACGGCTCACGCCATTTTTTAGAAACACTATTTCTAATAACAATTCTGTCACAAAAAAGACATTTTTAACCTTTGTGAGACGTTTTTCTCTACGTAAAAGCTTCTAAAATAGAAGTGCATTTCTTTTTTTTTTGTTCATTATTACCACCATGCCTAACATGTTTTAATACCTTCGGTTTTCACGTGTAGCACGGCCCGCCCAAATAATGTCAATCGGTATCTTAAGGCCTTAAAACACTCAATGTCATTTTTCGTGTATGTGTGGCACTGGTATAGGCTTGTTGACTTTAAAACCTTCCACTTTCAAGGGTCCCATGGCTATATCAGAAAACCGTTTCAGTTCAACGTGTTCTAAGGGAGCTTTTCATTTTGATAGGGTGTGTGTATACTCCACCAAAATCGGTTTGTCTGTCCTTTACTGATGCATTGGGCTGCTTGATATTGTTCCTGTTCTCTCGCCACTCTTTTGTGTGCGAGGAGGTGTCGTGACATGGACACTAACGACCATGGGGATTGGTAATATGAAAAATTTAATCTAGCACGTTAGTGGCTTGGCTTGGTATTGTGTGGTCTTCTTTCTCGATGTAATTAACCGTTTTGGCCCTGGTGGTGTCACTTGACGCCATCACATAAAAGCTCCTCCAGCGCATAGAGAACGAACCAAATCTGCTGGTTTGTTCTTCATTGTTGTTCTTCAGTGATACCTATTGGCGATAGCAATCACTGTTCTTTCATTTTAGTGGAGTGGCACGCTACAAAGAAGCAGCTTGAAGTTAGAATTGATGTAAACGTGTATGTGATTGCAAAACAAAAAAAAAACTGCTTCCCGCATTTCATTCTCCACAAGTTTTGGCATCCATTCATGTCTTGCTGGTAATCTTTTGTTGAATAGCTTTTTCTCCTACTGTTTCTCGAGAACAATCAAGGAAACTTTACTAACTCGTAAACTAGTTACCTCACATCAAAACTAATTAGATACTTGAAATCAGCTAAAAAAACTGAACAAGCCCATGGAGTTTCGTCGAAATTGGTTGAAAAGCGAGAAAAACTTTTCTAAGACCAGTATGCCCCCTTAAAAGAGAGGCAGGCAAATGAGGCACGGGTTTTGCGGCCCAAGCATGTTACGCTCTCGCTCTTGCATAGACAAGAATACTGGGGCGATTAGCTGCGATAACACCGTGACAATAGTTGGGTGATTGGGTGATAAGGCTTGGCTTGGCCTTGTGCCGGATCAATCCTTTGTTTCCGTCAGTTTTATCAAGAGTCTGTCTCGACTGGCGCTTGCACCTGAAGGCCACAGCAGTTGCATAGTGTCCGGGGTATAGGAACCAGTTCTGCATATTTGGCTCTGTAATGCACTTTCTATATTTAGCTGCTTATGATCGGACGCTGTTGAAAGGACATTGAAAAGTGTGTTTTCTTTCTGTCTCTTGTTTTTCGAAGTTTAGCAATGTAGTTTTAAAAAGCAGGTTGAGCCTTCTATGGTCATTTGCGTACAGGGCTGTAGATGGGGTGGTTTTTGAAGAGGCAGTTTGAAGCCAGGAGGGGGGGGAGGGATCAATTAATTAACTTAAAGGAGCCATGAAAGAAAATGCAACTTCCCGTGTAATTGAAAGAACTAGGATTCAGTATTTCACTCAGCTCCATTACAGCCCAAAAAGATGTTTTTTTTTACGAAGAAAAAAACCAAGAAGTATTGAAAAACTTTCGAATTTTGCGCCGCATGACGTGTTATGAGCAAGAATGACGTCAGCGGGCCACAATAAAGCATAATTTCAATGCAATTAACTGCACGTTAGCTTTCAAGTGATGCGGTCATGTGGAACTAGAGGCCCTTACAATTCCCGGTCATGTGTCTTGGCGGTGGCTTTGGTTGCGCCGCCAATCGCACAAACAGGTTTCGTGACGTCATAAGAAAGTTGCGGGAAATTGGCTAGGGGGTCACGACTGCTGCACACATTTTCTTTCACATCTCCGTTATTTGTTCGAAGATTGCAATTATATTGGTATCATTGTTATCAGGACTAAGCATCTTTCTAAGAAACCCACTTGTATTTTTGTATTCATGGCTCCTTAAGGGATGTGACAAGTAAATATTTTTTTATTTGGGGACCAAATTAATCAAATTAGGTGCATTTATGTAACTAAACTAACCATCTAACAACAAAAACGAAATGTTTCAGGATATCTTCTATAGTTTCTTAGTTACAAGACTAATTACCTAAAACTGCATTAGCATAATTACTAATGGGGTGAGAAACAAGATTTTTATGTCAGTGTGATCAGAAATGTAAGGAGCTATTCGATTATTGCATTATATCTTTTACACATAAAGAAATAAGAGAATTTCACCTTCCTTTCGAAATCAGAAAAAGTCCCATGTCAAAAAGAAAACGAAACTTCTGTCTTTCTAACAGCTTCTTGCACAGAATAGACCTTTCTCATTACGCTGACATAAAGATCTTGTTAAGTTCTTGCCTAATTAGTTTATTAATTTTGGGGCGACTTTAGAAAGGTAATTGTTCTTGTAACTCAAAAAGTATATAAGATAGTTTTAAAGCTGATTTCAGTTTTGTTATTAGGTACGTAGCTACATAACTGGTCCTAATTTGATTAGATGTGGTCCACAAGTAACAAAGATAGTTTTACTTGTCACGTCCCCCCTTAGTAGCATTGAGAAGTACTTCGTAAACAAATGAAAACATGAAGGTAGCTGTTACCCTTATTTCAGTTCAGACACAATATCAGGGAAATGTTCATGCGGAAAAGGAAACTCCCTCTTTCTCTTCACTTCATTAGTGTTGTCCCCAAGGTTCGCACAGGTCCTTGAAAAACTTGAAAACCCTTGAATTTAGAAGTGTACATTTCAAGGCCTGGAAAGTCCTGGAATTTTTAAAGGGTCCTTGAAAACCCTTGATTTTTCTGGAGAGAGCCAATGGCCCTATCTTTTCACAAGAATTTAAAGTGTTGTCGTGAATTTTAGGTGTTAAAATGTAAAGAAACATTGTAACAATCAAGTTTCAGTGTATTGCGTGAAATTACGAGTTGTGGATTCTCATTATTACGAGGCAACATTGGGAGCAGCACTCCTCAATAGAATTCATGTCACGATACAATCCCGCGAAAGCCGGCTTCTGTTCTCTATCTTGCATGTTCTATCTAGTCTGTGGACGGCCTTTCATTGCATGTTTGCCGTGCCTCATAGCTCCATCTGCGTTTGCTTTTACGTGCAAATGGTGGACGTGTACATCGTTCATCCTGCCTTGCAGCAACACTTGCTGAGTTAATTTCAGCTGATACTCTTGCTGACAAAGCAGGAGATGCAGGCAACATTAACTAAGTTTTGAAATCAAGCAGCCTCAGCAAAACACCAAGAAAAAAGAAAAACCTCTAAATATAAACTATGAAAAAAAAAAAGCTGGGGGAGCATTCATGAACCCATAGCGCCTATTTTAATGTCCATTAATATTTTTAGGTATTGGGCAATATCAAAATTTTGCATTTTGTTGAAAAAGTTATAAATATTCCCAGATAAAACGTAAGATGGGGACCTTGAAAATGTGCTTTCTGGTCCTTGAAAGTCCTTGAAAACCCTTGAATTTTTGCTTTTGAAGCCCGTACGAACCCTGTGTCCCTTTCATACACACGAAGCAGAAAAAGTAAATGAATAGCTTTAAAGCTTCAGTCAAACTGTTTCACTTCCTGTGTACGGGCTGATGTCGGAACCACCTTTATTTTTTAATTTGGGAAGCTGCAAACTGACTATTGCGGGCTGTACAGCTGTGCTGCCGGTAGCTTTCCCGCTATGCTAGTCAAACCAGGGGTGAGACAGCTGCGCATATTGCACAGTTTTGATACGAATTTTTTTTCCTGCGCCAGGCTGCTCCAAAAGCTTGAAAATTGCAAAAAAATTGCGCGAAACCGCTCCGAAACAGTTTAAGAGCCAAGGATTTTATCGCTCCCGTCAGTTGCAGTGGGAAAAAAATGCTTACTGACTGCATAATTTTCCAGCACCCCCCAAGGTAATGCGGTTTGTAAAGGTTTGATTGATCATTGAATAAAAAACCCACATAAAAATTGCCCCCGAGATAGTTTTTTTCGAAAGTCACATGTCAGGTTGGACATGTATACTCTGGGCGTTTATTGAAGTTTTATATCAACAACCATTGCGAAGCCCTGTAGAAACAATACTTATGTGTACTGAGGCAACAAACTACTTGCGCAAGTTGATGAAACGGCAATTTTCGGAGCGCCGTATCTCCGGAACGACATGACTGGGTGTGGTGAAGATGAGAAAACATGGCCGCCGGGCGAAGCAGTTGCTTGTGGTTCAGGCAGAGTGCTCTTCGCCGATTCTTACCATGGTTTTGGTTATCGGGGAGTGGCTGGTTTACATTAGTCAAGTGATCTGGTGCGGGAAGTTGCGCGATTTGAAAGACGGAGTTCATCGAAAAACGACCTGGTGCCCACGAATTCGCCGTGTTTCGGCCTTGACTGTGAGGCGCGGTGCGTGCTTGAAGTGAAATTGCGAGGTTATAAAACGCTGAGTTATTGCTGCCTTTGACAGCAAGCTTGCGAGCGGCGGGAATGGGCCGATCGACACTGCAGAAGCGGCGGCGCAGGCTACATCGCCGCAAAATGTTCAAGCAGTGTCTTATAGCGGGATGGGCTATTGTTGCACGCTAGTAATAATGGTTCATCTATGTCAAGTGAAATGTAATGCCAAAAGGGAGGTGGCTAAGCATACCAACGTTGCTCAAATTATGATCATAGTTAGGGATTGAAATGGGAGGGCTGGCAGGGTGCGACGACTGTCACCTCGTTTTGCACGACTTTGCCATGGCTCTACACTTGTGCGTAAAGTCGAGTCTGGGGTTACAAAAATAATTATTTCGGCATTCACATCAAATAAAAAATGCCTTACGATTGCTTAGTTTTTCAATTCGATATTTTCAACGGCACTCTACGCTATCTATGCATGATGCCTAAAAATTTAAAAATGGTTTGTAAAAAGGTAGTGCTCTGGTAGAAAAAACTTTATTGAAAGGCTGTTTCAGTTTTATGTACGCTCAAAACCGATTAAAAAGACCACTCCCCCCCCCCCCCCCCCAAGAGTTGCCGAAATTTTGATTTTTTAGGCTCCTAAGGTGACATAATAAATGTAGCTATAACTGCTCCAAATCAAGGTTTTTCCGCTCCAAAATCGAGATTTCGCTGCTCCAAAAACTGCTCCCAAATCTGATTCAGCTGTCTCACCCCTGTTTTTCTTGTGCGTTATTCAAAAGCCTTTCACTCGTACAGGCAGTGTCAATGCACTGAGTAATACAATCACTGAAACAAGAACAAAAAATTGGCGCAGTTTGCACTTGGTGCAAGGCTGGAGAAACAGTGGGGCTCAGGGTCAACCTAGCTTCCTCCAGTTTTGCTAGCTTTTTACTAGGCTTTGCTGAGTTTTTTTTACATTTTCCGATGTTCTTGCTTAGGCTGGGCTAAGTGCTAAGGGGCGAAGCCAAGTTTTGCGAAGTGTTACAAGGCCATTGTGGTCGGTCCCCCGCATTGACGGCGGATCCCAGTGGGGAAGAAGCTAAATCGACGTCCCAGCTCTATTGTTTCTCCAGGGGGGGGGGGGTGCATACGCATATGCCCCCTGGGCTCATACTCGAGCAGGTGCGAAAGCTGGCTTCACTGTTATAATACCCTATGTGCGGTGGTGCACTCTTTACAGGCGGCGCAGTTTATTTTTCTTTTTTTTGATAACGCCACTGGACCGAGCTCAAGCTTAAACAGCTCCGCTGTTAACCGCTAGTGTGGTAACGTTCAAAAGGATGGGCTTGTCTGTGCACTCGAGAACTTTTTCTGCAGAACGAAGGAACACATCCGTTCTTCCCTCTCAGCAATGGTGCTTGTAAGCACTCCATTTGTGCTTAGATAGACAAGGACAGATGTCTTGTCGAATTGTCACAATGTTGAAAAGGTAGACTTGTCTGCATCTTAGATTTTTATACTTATATATACTTGAGGTAAATGTGGTTGTAGTGTGTAGGCAAGCTCGGCTTCAGTTATTGTGGCATCATGCACTGGGTAGGCACGTTGCACTTGTCCTTGGAACGGCTTATGAACAGGCTGAGAAGTCGGTAGTGGCTGCATGAAAAGAGGGTGATTGTGAGAGATTATTTAGAGTCGCTTTATTAACAGCAAAGTGGTGCTTCAAAAGATTTAGGGGTTATTTAGTTCTAATAGCTTTTTGGAAGGCAAGAAAGATTTAAAAAGTCACTCCTTTGTTGATTTTGGCTTCCCGAACGAAAAGAAGCCACATGGCTAGCCAAGTCAAGTAGGATGGGAACGTTTCTTGCCGCTAAGGCGGCGCCCACAAAGGCAAGCGATAGTGGCGACAAATTTTGTTCTGGTATATATTAATGTGGAACTCCGTGGTCTGAGCGGAACGGGGACCCACTCCGTAGAGTGACGGAATGTGTCTTTGCAGGAGCGCATGGGGGAGCCCCTGTTCTTTGGGGCGTACATGGCCTACTACCCGCTCGTCATCATCCAGTTCCTGCTCAACTGCTTCGCCGACTCGCGGCCGGTCTACAGGCACCACGCCCTGCCGCCCGAGGAGGCAAGTGTGCCAAACCTGTTGTGGTTTCTCTCTCTTTGTCACAACAGTGTGGTGTGGGCTCCACACTCCGTGAAAAGTATGTGCTGCATTGCTAAACTGTCTTGGTGTAACCACATCTTGCCTGGTGTTCCTTTGCAGCTGAAAGTAAGTATTCAGGCCATCAATGCCGGAGGTGTCAAAATATAAAGGATAATTATCCATCGGAATTTTTTTTTCAAGTTGGAAGGGGGTTGGAAGCTACCATACTTCCTCTAAAGAGATTAATTAATAGTAATAAAATGGGCAAAGCTAAATGTTACGGTTAAAGGCCTGCTTAAAGTTCACAGAAATTTCCCACCGAATCAGGTAGAAAATGCAGAGTGGGTGCAAAGTTTATGGTCAAATTTTGAAAACTACAATAAAAAGGGGTAGCATTTGATGCACCTGCGGTATGTCCATGTTTATTTCCTCACATGTCATCACTGGACCTAACAATTCATTCCACACAAATGTCAGGTGGTTGGCGATATTTGGAGTTTCTGTGAAGTAGGTATTCAACCCCACACTATGGGTGTTGCTATTTTATCTATACGAGTTTATTTATTCCGCTGAGCCCCCAAAGTTTTGTAGAGTTCTGGTACGTACCTCCGCTTCTGGCATGAATTTCTTTGTGCTTAGATTTCCACAAAATATCGTAATTAGTTTACTCTAAAGATGATTGCCCAAATAAATTGCTTTCCCCCAGACCACACGGTATTTTTGGGGCAGAAAAGTTGCACGTCTTCAAGCATGTCTTGCTAAACACGTCTCTGCTGGCACAGTGGAAGTAATCGCCATTTTTAATCGCTTCTTGCAGGGCCGGGTAAGGATTTGATGTTATTTGTGCTCTTTTCAAGTTTGCAATTGTACCGTGCTTCGTACATAGCTGTGATAAAAAGGAAGTCATGGGGTAGGAGGATGTTTCGAAGCAACGTAATCAAAACTATTAACTGAGTAAATGCTTTTGTTTTTTTCTAAAGTGTGGGGGCAAGCTTGTCGATGTCCAATCTTGTCCTTGTGAGTTGCACACCTAGGGAAGGTGCTTTCCGAATGCAGAAGAAAAAACTGGTAAATGCGTGTGGCAAGGGTGTTGCTATTGAAACATAATTTTGTGTTTTGTTTGGTGCCCGCTATTTTGTTAGTTTTGAAGAAGAATTTGGCAATGGTGATCGCAGTTGCTCTGTTGAACACTCACAAGACGATTGCATGATTGCGCTTGTCTGGTGAATGCTGCTGTGTTTTTTTCTTTGCCATGTGCAAACAGTCAAAGCAGTCTAACATGATGAAGTGTGCCTCATTAAGGGGGGCACATGGCTCTTAAAACAGCTCCCTTTAATTTTTATGTAAACTCATTTAAACTTGTCAGTCTTGCTGCTTTTTTTTCCCTCTTGCTTCAAATATGGCATTATTTTTTTAGTTAAGTCAACTAGTTACCAAGATAATTAAAGATAGTCATTTTTGGAGGAACAATAGACAAAACAGTGCTAGTCATGAAACGGCAATCTTTACGTTTTCCAATACTATGAACCCTGCTTAGTGCAGTAAGAGAATCGGTTTTTCGATGCACCGCGTGGAACTAATTTTACAGCTCATTAAACTTTGGTGTTTGAAATGGGCATTCGAAATGGTTCCTTGCCACTGGTGCCACCAAGGTTTAATGAGCTGTAAAATTAGTTCCAAGTGGTGCATTGAAAAACCGCCTCTCTTATTGCATTTTCAGGGCTCGTAGTATTGGAAAATATGAAAATTAACGTTTTATAAATAACATTGTTTTGTATGTTGTTCCTCCAAAAATGGCTAATCATCTCTAATTATCTTGGTAACTAATTGACTTACTCACAAAATAATGCCATATTTGAAGTAAGTGGGAAAAAAGCAGCAAGGCTGACAAATTTCATAGAGTTAACTTAACTTAACAATTGAAGGAAGCTGTTTTAAGAGCAGGGTCCCCTCTTAGAGTTGCCACCCACTTTGGAATACGAATGCAGCAGTGCCTGACGTCCCCGGTCTTGTCTTCTCTGCCCACCTGCAGAAGGAGTGCCCGGAGAGCGGGGCGTCGTTCCTGTCGCAGCTGCTGTTCTCGTGGTTCGACGGCTTGGCCTACCGGGGCTTCCGTCGGCCCCTGGAGACGTCGGACCTGTGGGCGCTCAACTTCAACGACCGCACGGAACAGGTGGTGCCGGGCTTTGACTGCCACTGGCAGAAGCAGCTGGCGGCCGCACAGCTCCTCAAGGACAGGTGCGTCTTTTAACCCTTTGTCGGACTTTGTCTTCCTTCATTGGACAGGTTTCCTTGATGCTGGAAGCACCTGTGAGGGAGGTATACCTGTGAAGGAAAGTTTGACATCCACCTCAATGCAGACGTACGGCTACAAAGGATTAACACCAGTCCATCACTCCGAGTTGTTGATCAATTCAGTCTCGCGCTGCAAACTGCTAGCCTCCTAGTTAGCTCAGTTGGTAGAGCGACTGCTCAGGTTAAGCGGTGGTCCCATGTTCGAGTCCTGGACCAGGACGAATTTTTCTTCAACGGCGAAGTTTCTGAGAAAGCTGTATAGCTTTCCTTTGTAGCTGTACGGCTGCAATAAGGTGGATGTCAAACTTTCCTTCGCAGAAACTTACTCCACCTTGGGGATTTCCCCTAAATCTGATCAGGGTATACCTGTTCATTTTAGCTGTCTTGTACGTGCTTTATGAAAACTTCAAACAGAGAGGGGCGGGTATTTTGGGAATAGCTGGGATGGGATAAATTGTGGCTGCAAGTGCTTGCTGACCATTTTTGAACTTTATCATTTGCTTCTCATACTCAAGTTTCTCATTTTGTCAGCTGGAAGCATCCGGAAAATTTTTGGAGCCAATCGGAAGACACTTTTTGCATGAAACATTTGGTCTCTAAATGCTATAGTAGTTGCAAAAATATCTGCTCTGGGACCTAAAGTAGGCCACTGTCCACTCGGCAGTCTATGTAGTAGCCACCTGAATAGTTGTCACCTGTGTAGTGCACATGGTTGTCGCACAGTAGCTCTGTTTACAACTGCCTCTGTAGCCTTCTATTACTCTTCGTGTAACTCTGCCTGTGTAGCACTCTGCATAGCCGTCTGCGTAGCCGTCTCAGTGCTGGGGATTGATTGTCCGCACCTTCAGGAACTGCTAACGACTACAGGAGAATCTTTTTCACTCGCACGTTTTCAGAGCCGCGACGCACGCCAGCGGCGACGTGGCGGCCACCTTCCACCAGAACCACAACGCCAACCACGACGGCGAGGTGAAGTTCTCGGACGCGGCGTCCCCGGTGGGGGCCAAGAAGTCCGGGAGCGTGGGCTCGCTGCCGAGCGGCGGCGGGGACGGCCGCCGCCTGCAGCTGAGCATCGTCAAGGCCCTGGTGCAGACCTTTGGGCCGGGCTTCCTGCTGGGCAGCGTGCTGAAGCTGGTGCACGACACGCTCCAATTTGTCTCCCCACAGCTCCTGCGGTCAGTGGAGTAGATCGCCCAGTTTCGGTTAGGGGCCTCGCCTGCGGCATTAAATATGGGGGGGGGGGTGCAAAGCATATGAAAATTCGAATTGTAGCACATTATAAGAAGTTATATTGTATGTATATATATATATAATATAATTATAATATAATACACCGTAATACAAGTTTGTCAGTCAGAAAACCTCGGAAAGCAAAGGAGGCAATGCTGTAGGTCTTGACCCGATAAAGAATTTCGAAAGAAAGTGGAGAACAAATGGCACCGCCCGGTGGGATTCGAACCCACGACCTCCAAATACCGGTCTCGTGCGATAAAACACTAACCCTACGCTACCGGCGGGGCATTTCCCCTCCCTTTCCTGGGGTATTTATGTTAAGGTATTTTCTTTCCTGTGCTTGGGGGTGGTAGCCAGCGCCACTCAGACTCACATGGGTTCGGATCCCACTGGCGGGCTTTTTTCCCACTTTCTTTCTTTCAAAATTCTTTATCTGTTTTCATGACCTCCACATCCTCCCCTTTGCTTTCCGAGGTTTTCTTGACTGCCAACTCTTATTCTGTATTATTCAACGAGCCCCTCATTTCCCTATTCTGATTCGCTATATATATATATATATAAGCACATTATATGGGAGAGGCCTTTGCCCTGCAGTGGGCGTAGACAGGCTGATGATGATGATAGTGATGATGATAAAGCGTGCTCGAAATGCCACGCTCAGTGTCATCACAAATGGGCGAATGTGGAAATGCAACTACGTGTTATTGTTCGTTTGCACTTATTATGACCTTAGGATAACACTTGTACATGGCATGGCATGCTTAAATATTCAGTCTGGCTGTATTACTAATGCCCATGCTTGTATTGGCGGCTAAGCGTGCTGTAATCTCAAGCATTGCACTCAGGGTGCTATTATTGGTGCTACCAAAGTTGACACTTCTAAATGGTGTCGTGTTCTTAAAAAATGCAATAAGCAAAGAATAATTGGTATAATCAATATTGAAAGCTAGAATGGTTTTTGAATATTTAATTTGGTTAGAAAATTTTACTATTCACTGGGATGGCAGAAATTGATATTAGTATATTGTGTAATTGTTTCACCTTTGTAAGAGGGGAGTCAAAACATACTTTTGTTGGCTTATTGGTTATATGGTAGAATGTGGGTCAGTTATGAATATTGGTGTTTAAGGAAGTTTGTTTCGTAAACTAGCATGATAGCATGGCCGCCGTGTTTGGTGGTAAACTTTGCGTGCAATTCCACACCAGTTCTCAGGTGTGAGCGCAGTCAGCCTTTGTAAAGGCGGGTCTTTATTTGATTTGTTTATTTATAGCTTTTGGTGATAAAAAACAAAAAAAAACTCAGTGCTTTCAACTACATAAGTATTTCATGAACTGAGTATTAAAATTTGAGTAAATTGAAATGTAAAAGGCCTTCAAGAACAAAGGGGCCAAAAGTTTGGAATGACTTGAAAGCGACTCCACATTTTCCCTATTTTGTCCCCCCCCCTTCCACCCCCCCCCCCCCCCGAGAAAAAAAAAAACAATTGGTGTTTTGGGCAGTATCAATATTGGTGTCCTTGGCTGTGCTGCAAAGTCCGTGAGCAATTTTTACTACAAAGCAGTATACCCTAACCAGCCAAGGAAATTTTTGTGTTTGCGTCAGCAGAAAACTCCCAGGCTACTACTGGCTACACAAACGAACATCCCAGGCTACTACTGGATACTGGCTACACCCTGGCTTTGCAAACAAACTACTGGCATCGTTAGGGATCGAACGTGGGCCTGCATATAAAAAAGAGGAGCGGGAGCCTATTGTCTTAGCAACTTAGCTACGCCCACACGGGGAGACGGGGGAGACAGACAGTGGTTTGGATTCAGCATCTTGGAAGGGGGAGGGCACTTTTTTGTGCTGATGCATGAAACAAGAGTGAGGGAGAAGCAGTGAGAGAGATGACACCAAAGGCGCGCATGTCGCACTCCTCATCACCCGTCAAGAGGTGGTAAAAGTGGCCACCAGAAACGGTGCATTCGAAACTGCGCAGTAAGGCACCGGTACATGCGACATGAAAGCAAGCAAAAAAAGAACAGAACTCCCGCGCGCAGTGTTCCAGGTAGGGGGCATGTGAGCGCTGAGAAGGCGGGAAATTTGAATTGCATTGGACAAACCCCTGTTCAATTCATCAAGAGAGGAGTGAGACAGAGAGGCGAAGAGCGTGATGGGTGGTAGCAGTGAGCGGATGCCACGTGTGTGAATTCAAGTGACGCCGCATGGGTAATCATTGTGGGTGTCGTTGACAGCTTCGCAGCCAACCACCGTCACAGCGTGGATTGGAGCCAATTTTTCTTGTCTCCCTCTGTCTTCCCCTGTACAGGGCCATGATTGGCTTTGTGGGCTCGGGCGAGCCGGCCTGGAAGGGGGTGTTCTACGCCGTGCTGATGTTCGTCACAGCATCGGCCCAGTCCCTGATTCTGTCGAGCTACTTCCAGCGCATGTACATCATCGGCATGCGGATTCGCACCTGCCTCATCTCTGCCATCTATCGCAAGGTGGGTGGAAACGTCGGTCACGCAGTTTCTACATACATCGAGTCCACTTATAACGAAACCGTTTTAAAAATATATCGGATAAACCGATAAACAGCTATGGCACCAGCAACTTTTGTATTCTTTCATGGTTAAAATAAACCGCTTATTGCAATACTCCAGTGCCAAGATATCGGATATAACGATTTTAAATACGGTTAAATTGTGCACCAAAAGTGCAACAGTGTTGGCTCTAATGACGCGGTTGGGCAGCCTATTCAGATAGTGTCTTCGTAGGAGGTCAAATGGGTGACACAGTCCCTCAGGACTTTGTTTTCGCCAAGGCATTTACCTCGCTTAGGTGAAGCACGTATAGATGCTCTTGAAATGGGAAAGATTTGCGCTAGCATCACACGCGGCAATCAAAGGTGACCGACTGTGGCTTCTTTCGCAAATTTAGTGGTAGGACCTTGCTGGCATGCGAATAAAAATGTTTTTGAGCTCTGTTCCGCTTTTTTATTCGCAACCCGTTATAACAATTATCGGTTATAACGATGGGATTTCCTTGGCACTGGAGGTGTATAAGTGGACTAGACTGTAACTGCGATAGCTGTAACATACATGGTGCTGCGTGAATAAATGGGCGTCTTTAAAAAATCTTCTGAGCAAACTGCCCCCCTGTTTGCGCTCAAAGTTTACATAGAAATTGCATTTTGTGGTATAATTTGTTTAAGGTGGGACACACGTCTTAATTAAGACAACTTCTTTTAATTTTCAGTAAAACTTTGTGAAACTTGTTCAGTCTTGCGGTTTTTTTCCCCAAGGAGTCAAATAAGCCATTATTTTTTTCATTTGAAGTTTGGGTTTGGAAGGCAAACCGGTTTTTTGGTTCCAACTTTCCAAGCCCAAACTTCAAACGGTCGTAACTTCTGCTACAGACCAGATAAAATGATGATGCTAATCTTATTGCATTCCTTGATTTGTGCACAGTTAACTGGTACCTTGTTCAGCTGCATCACTCCAGCAGTTTTTTTTTTACAAAAGCTGTCAAAAAATCAAATATAAAAATCTGAATAAATTTGAATGTAGTCGTTCTCCACAAAAACAAATTTTGTGTCTATAACCAGAATGAAAAACTATATATGTCCTCCAATTCTTATCATCGTAACTAAAAATATACTTTTTGGTTTAAGACCAGTGTTCCCCCGTAATCACCCCCCTCTGTAATGTGTAGAGCTCTAAAGGTAAATAAATAAATAAAAAGTGCTTTTGGAGAAGCATGCTTAATTTTCTTCATTTTTCTACGTTGTGTTTTCACAGAGCTTGGTGCTCTCCAACGCTGCCAAGAAAGAGTCGACGACGGGAGAGATTGTCAACCTGATGTCGAACGACGCCCAGAAGTTCATGGAGCTGATGGTCTTTCTGAACATGCTGTGGTCGGCGCCCTACCAGATTGCCCTGGCCCTCTACTTCCTGTGGGAGTTGCTTGGTGTCGCTGTTCTCTCGGGCGTCGGCATCATGGTGCTGATGGTCCCCATCAACGGCTTCCTGGCTGCCTACTCCAAAAAGCTGCAGGTACTGTGCTCTTGGGGGTGGAGTGAATATATTACGAATAGGACTGGCAAGTGTGCTTTTGGGGTGGTGGGGGGGGGGGACTTGAGGTTGTGGAGTAATATACTCGGTTAAGAATGGCAACGGAAGTTGCCGCTGTGCCTCATCACTGCATCCGTGTGGTACTCCAAGCACCGCAAGTAGTGCATTAGCGGGAATATGTTGAACATGGCACGAGCCGTTTTCGTGCTTGTTTGGACTTAATATGCTTATAAACTACTGCAGTGATGACAAACTATGCGAGAAAAGGCAGACAGTATCACGCATTCATAGCATCTCCTTTCAAAACGTGCGTGCCCATTGACCTCAGGGTTCGTTGCTTCGGCGGAGTGATATCGTACATGAGCTATTGCGTTCTTAACTTGTTCTCGAGTATAGGTGGGGTGATGACTGGGGGAGGGTGGTGATTGGTTGGATTTTGCATGGGTTGACCTGGGCAGGTGGTGATGCAGGTTGTGGTGAAAATGGGTAGTTAGTGAGTGACATCGCTGCGGTAACCATCCATCCGGACAAACGTGGTAACTGTCTGTCCGGACATAATAAAAAATAGCAGTCTAGAAATGTTTGTGTGAGAGGCCAAACGGACATGCAAGAAGGTGCTGTACCTTGTCTTATGTTGCCCGTGTGCTGCACGTACATTTTTCTGGTTCTGCCCAAAACGGACTGCATCTGGATAGCATCTGGATTCGACAAAAAATGAATGGAAGCTCAGACTAACGCGTCAGACTAGAAGGTAGCTAAGCTGCATACAACCTTTACGACCATCACGAAGGTTTAAGTCCGCGATTGCAGCCGATTTGCTTTTTTCTTCCGCAACGACCGTGGTGGTGGTAGTGGGTATTCTTGACTTGACAAATGTGCACCGGGGAGGCACGCACGCATGAGTGCTCGATGGTTTCTTGGTTTTTCTAACTGCTGGTCGGTGGCCGCAAACATCCGCAGGGGACGCTGGGCAGTCGTCGCGAGGCATGCACACACGAGCGCTATTCTTGGTTTTGTTAACTGTCGGGTAATCGCCGTGAGCCCGGCGCTCACGTGCATGCGCTGGGCAATTTGTATTTTTAACTGCGGACATTAAAAATTACGATTTGCTAAACAGCTTCGCTGTTTAAAAGCAAATAGCAGCTTTCCCATAACCAATCTTCAGTAGCCCAGTCTGAGGGCGTGACGAGCGGCCTTCCTCCCCTGTCAACAGACGCGCCAGATGAAGCACAAGGACGAGCGCATCAAGCTGATGAACGAGGTGCTGGGCGGCATGAAGGTGCTGAAGCTGTACGCCTGGGAGCCCTCCTTCCAGGAGCAGGTGCAGCACATACGCGAGCGCGAGGTGCGCAACCTCCGCCGCATGGCCTACGTCTCCGCCGTGCTCGGATTCCTCTGGACCTGCGCTCCCTTCCTGGTGAGTGTGTACGGAAAACGTTCCGTATGTTTACGGCGTACGCGGTTTTGTCGTCGTTGCGATGTTCATGGTTGTATGGTGTTTACGATGTCTTAGTTTTACGGGGTTTACGGTGGTCATGAAGCAGAGGTAATTGGGAGGATCAGAATGGGGTGGATTGCATTTGGCAGGCATTCTCAGATAATGAATGGCAGCCTACCATTGTCCCTGAAGAAGAAAGTGTGTGACAGCTGCATCTTACCGGTACTCACCTACGGTGTCTCCTCTCACTTAAATTAGGACTTCTTAAGCAGGCGCTAAGAGGGTTCGACTTAAATTAAGGACGACTTAGCGCGCAATGGAACGGAAGATGATAGGTGTAACATTAAGGGACAAGGAGAGAGCGGAGTGGGTCAGGGAACAAACATGTGTTAAGGACATATTAGTAGAAATTAAAAAAAAGAAATTGGTGTGGGCAGGGAATGTAATGTGAAGGAAAGATAACCGTTGGTCATTAATGGTAACAAAGTGGATCCCTAGGGAAGGCAAGCGCGGCAGGGGGCAGCAAAAAGTTCGATGGGCAGATGAGATCAAGAAGTTTGCGGGTATAAACTGGTTGCAGTTAGCACAGAACCTGTATAACTGGAGATATATGGGAGAAGCCTTTGCCCAGCAGTGGGCGTAGATAGGATATTGATGATTATGATACCCGTATCGTGTTACATTGTTTATTGTTGTACGATTTTTTTACAATGTTTATCGTTTTTTGTGTGTTTACGGTTTTATTGAAAACTATGTAGGTTTCTTCAGCACATGGTGCTTACGGTGTTTATAGTTTATGGTTAGAACTGTTTAGGTTTTTTTTTTTTCGAATGGCACTGCGCTTAAATGTTGAGCTGGACATGTACGAGAAATGGGTGCAAGATTAACTTTTAAACTCGTGTAGGGACAGTCATCGTACTTTCTGCGTTCCTTTGGGTTCTGCTCGACACTTGTGGGGTGCTCCACAGATGCCGTAGACCTAGCGAAGAACGTCTCCTCAACAAATTTGTGCCGCTTCGTGTTCTCGTACTTAATGCCTTGTGCATTTGTTCCCTGTCCCCCCCCCCCCACAGGTGTCGCTGATGTCGTTCATGACGTACGTGCTGATGAGCAACGAGAACGTGCTGGACCCCCAGCGGGCCTTTGTGTCGCTGACGTTGTTCCACATCCTGCGCTTCCCCCTCTCTATGCTGCCCATGCTCATCTCTATGCTCGTTCAGGTGAGGGCTGACGACCGTGCCTCGTTTTGCTGCGTTGCACTGCTTGGTGTTGCTCCATTAAAAACAAAAAAGAAAATTTTCGAGATGGAAGCTAAAACGTCGTTAGAGATGTACAGGGCTAAGGAATCGAACATCAGAAAGGAAAATTTCTACGATAATTCCCAGCGCAGTGCTTTGCTTTTTGAGGCTAGAGCAGGTTGCCTGCGAACTAAGAGTTTTGTGAGGAAGTATTCACAAAATGATGGGGTATGTGTGGTCTGCGGAAAAGAAACAGAAACTATGCGGCACATAGTGTTAGAATGTGAGGGTATCCATCCAAATCTACATGAAGGGAATATTGGGCTTTCAGAAGCCCTAGGATTTAAGGGTATCACAGAGGAAGTTAACTTCAAGGCTGTCGAGGGGGACGAAAAGAAGATGCTGGTAGAATGCTGGTGGACGAAAAGCAGAGGGGGAATATTGCCTAGGACAGTTACCACCTGTAACAGGGAAAAAAAAGTATTTCGTGCCTAATAAGCTTTAGTGCCTGCCCTAAGCAGCACTAGTATTAAACCAAGAGTGTAAAACATGGTTATATTAGTCCTTTTTGGTAAGATGACATGTCATCACCCCGCTTCGAAGGGGAAACCAATAGCGATCATCATCATCATCAACAACAAGTATATGCCTGGCATTTGCAGCATCAATACAGTATTTACTCGCATAATGATCGCACTTTTTTTTTTTCAAAAAACTCGATGTAAACTTAGGGGTGCGTTCGTTACACGGGGTAAATTTTTTTTCAAAATATTTTTGAGCGCAGAAAACGCAATTAAGTTGTCGGTAAAATTTTTACAATGGTTCTCACAAACGTAATAAAAATAATAAATGAAAACATAAAACTCCGCACACCGCCGCCAGCCGCTTTGCAAAGTGACACAAAATGCCATGTTTTCATGAATTACCAAACGCGCCAGTACTAGTTCGCTGCAAGGTAACAACAGGCTGCCCGTGTTACATTGCGGGACATCAAAACAGACATGGCGGCCGACTCAGCAACCTGAACGAGTTTTTTTCTTTGTATTGAGTATATTATCCCTATTTAGTGAGAGTTTCTTCTTCATCAATATTGAATGCATGATTGCCGATATCGCTAATATCAGCAGGTCTGCCGCAATAACGTATTCGTGTCCTCTTCGAAAGGGAAGCAAACAGAGGTACGCACGACCATCATCGGCTAGACTTTGCACACATACGAAATATTGTTGTGGATAGTTCAGGGTTGAACGATCATTGTTGGACGCGGGATGAACTTGGACGACATACTTGAGGGGTGCGATCATTACGCGAGTGCGATTATTATGCAAGTAAATACGGTACTGCTTCACTGCAGAAATGTGCTTCGAGGCCGCGAATCTGAAATTTATTTTTGATTGGGCTGGGCTTGTGGTTCGTGCGGCCTAAATATTTTTAGTACAGGAATTTTTGTTCTTCACAATTTTTTGCATGTTTTTGCTTTTCTCCGGGAGGGACCATGTGTTACTGCAAATCTCAAGCTAATGAAAAAGTCAGCTGTTATTTGTTGAGATGGCATGGTAAACTAATGGGCTTGATGCTTGTGCTACGTGCGTTTACAGGACGGGGACATACTCGAATGCCATGAGTTGATTTTGGGTAGGCGGCCAAACACTGCTAAGCACAGGTTCTTGGCAGTGAGGTTACCAGTTCGCGCTAGCGAATGGGGGAATCAAGAAAATGGCAATGCGTTATGACACTTGTGTGCTTGTTACATTCCAAGGGTTTGTCTAAAATGTCTGTGCCACCGCTATGGCATGTCATGTAAGCCCAGTTGTAGCGTCTCCGCATGCAACATCAACTTGTAGAAATAATATATCCTCTTCTAATGTTGCCATTGTAGCAGCTCTTTCTTACTTCTGTTCCTAAAACATGGGCATTGAAGCGAAGGTTTAATGGAACAATGCTTTTATTGCCGGCTCGCAAGTTGTTTATTTGTTTGCCACTTACTCCCGTCAACGCAGGCGAGCGTGTCGGTAAAGCGCATGAACAAGTACCTGGGCCACGAGGAGCTCGAGGAGTACGTGTCTCACGACAAGGACGACGGTACGTGCTCTGTCTTTAAATTTTCTTAAGTTTTCTGGCCAACCTAAGAAAACTTAAGTTTTCTTAAAACTCCCTGTGCTTTCAGCCTCTCCCGGGGGACCTCTGGGAACCGGCGCCCGCATGAGAGGGTGTTGCGCCCGCTCGCCTCTCAGGCCGCGCGCGTGAAAATTTCGGGGCTCTGTCTGCTTCTGGATGCGTTGGGGGATAAATGGTGTTGTGGGTTGAGCTGTTGAGTGAAGGAAGCAGTGATAACGGGGCCAGGCCTCTCTCTGACGAAGGGGCTGTGTCCATGGCTGCGTTGGGGTGGTGTTGTGGGTTGAGATAAACGGGGCCAGGGGCGAAGATAACTGAAGTGTTTGAAGAGTACCGGGATATATGCAAGCAGATTAGAGGACGTCTTTTCAGCAGGCTTATTACTTGATTCATGATGCTCATTGTGCAGCCCAGAGTGTCACTCATCATACTTTTTTTCCCTGACTGATGGAAAGATAATAAATGAGCCTGTGATGTACTTCTGGCAAAAGTGATGATGGTCTACAGAATGTAGCTTCAGCAATCAAGCTGGCATTTTTTTGTTGCCTGGTGACACAGCAGGTTTTATTAATGAAAACTGCATTGTTGCGCCTTCATATTGCATGGCAGATCTTCGATTGCCAGGCAGTACGGAAACCAGAACCTGAATAGCTGGAACTGCGTCCCACAAACCCTTTATCAGTTTACTGTATTTTCGCGCATATAACCCGCCCCTGCATATAACCCGCACCCCCATTTTCTGTCAACGAATAAAAATAGATATATCCCCTCGTATTGCCCGCATATTTTAGACATAAGAGGATGGACCAAATGTCCTACTACTCGAGCAACTTTACACATTTGTTTATGCAGAAGAACTTACCTAGCTGACTACGTAACTAGATGACTAGCCGCGTACATTTTTTCAGGTTGGCATATTGTAGAGCTGTGTTGTGCAAAATAAGCGCTGTCAATGGGATAGCAGTGGCTTAGTTGCTATTACTGCTGTAGGGGCATCACGGCCCAGCCTGTACTTCACCTCTGAAATTTTCGTATTTTTGGTGCGGGTTATATGCGATGAAAATACGGTAAGCGCATATTACTTCGAGTTGGACTGGGATGAAGCGGGTGCGGCCTTCTTCTGCGACCGCAGTGTCGTCCCCGATCCGGGTGCGCAACGGCTCCTTTGCCTGGACCAAGGACGAGGAGCCCGTGCTGCGCGACCTGGACCTGCAGGTGCCCCAAGGGCTCCCTGGTGGCCATTGTGGGCCAGGTGGGCGCGGGAAAGTCGTCCCTGCTCTCGGCCCTCCTCGGCGACATGGAGCGCATCGACGGGGCCGTCAACGTGCAGGTGCGTCTTTCTTGTTAGAAGACGATGCTCTCTCTCGGGCTACTTGTGAACGCAGAAATTTTGGTCTGTCTGTCTGTCCGTCTGTGACTCAATTCAGCCACCCAGCCAAACTGAAACAGGAGCTGCGCAGTAGTTTTATATACCCACAGCCAAATCTAAACCTCCCAAGTTCGGTGGCATTGTTGATACTTGTCAACATTGTTGAAGAAGAGCAATACATTACGCAAATTTAAGGCAGAAAATCAATACATAAGTGATATTTGCAGTGTTCCTTTGTTAAAAAATTCATGGGTGAGTGGTTTTTGCGATAGCAAATGAAATACTACATCAACTGCAGGAATCCGTCGCCTGATGTTGCCCGCGCCACTATAGCTCCTGGGGGCATTTTAAAAAATCAAACGGCAACAGTAACGAAAGGTTCCACTAGATAGCTTCCACGTTCCGCTTGGAACACACATCGACTAGGGCAACATGGTTCTATAAATGTTCATGTAGGGTGCCTCGATTCACGCACATCTCCGCCGTACGGCAGCGCTGGCATCGAGGCACCTTACTTGGTGCAGTGGAACGCCGTAAACTTAAATTGCCTTGAGCAAACCTCTAGCATGTTATTTTGGGAGGAACGAGATGGGAAAGGAACAGCAAGAGAGGTGACCGGGAAACAGAAGGGAGGCATTTGCTTGGAAGGGGCGCCAGTCGACTATCGTCTTTCTTTCGTTGCCATTTGCAATGAAAGGAGCAGATATGCGGCCATTTTTTCTTTCTTCTTCCTTTCTCAAGGGCATTCTTGTGTCGCTGGTCTTTACATTAGGCCCAGCGTTGGCGTAGCCATAAAAGAGTTAGTCCTACCTGTCCTGATGTGGAACCTAGAGAGCCTGGGTGTTAACGTGGCTCACTTCCTTGGAGGCTTTTTTGTATCGCTCGATTGCTCCAGCTGTTAGGCCTCAATCCTAAAGTAGTTACAGTGCCCTCTGTTATGTGTAATAATGAGTGTCTAGGTTTTAATGTGCAGGTCGGTCTTATCTTCCTCACACGCTGTCTTTGGTCCTGGTGTTGAGCCTAATGCTGAAGTAGCCCTAAAAGAGTTACGGTCCGTTCGACATTGTGGAACGTAATAAGAAGTTGGGTGTCATTGTGCAGGTGTCTCGCAGCCTTTCTTGCATAACTTGATTAGCCAGGGAGATACGCCTCAGTTAGTTGCCCAGAAAGAATTACAGTCCCTTCTGCTGTAATGTGGAACATTAAAAGCTGATTGTCAGTGTGCTGGCTTGTCTGTTCCTCGCACGCCCTCCTCACGCCACCTGCTTAGTCGTTCGGTTAGGCCTAATGCTGACGTTGTTACAGTCCTTCCCATCACAATTTGGAACATATTGAGGAGCTGGGGTGCTCTAATGCTGGAAGCATTACAGACGTACTTGGCAGGTGCTTGTCTCGGTCTTCAGGAGGGACGGGGTAAGGCACTATGTCTCTACCTTCCTTCCTTCTTCTTAAAAGATGGTAGCTGTTCACCTTGTTCCTTGCATAAGTGAGGAGGACGGTATCTCCAGTTAGGAAAGGGTGGGCCAGGATAATTATTATGGCAATGAGGATGCATCGGGACGTACCAACAAGTGTGCTGTGAGCCCACCATGCATTGCATTGTGGGAGGGTATCATGATGTCGCAGTTTTGGGGTCGGCAAGAGCCATTAGCTGCTATCACTGAGCCATGAGCTTCTTTCTATCACTGAGCCATTAGCTTCTATTAGCAGTCACTGAACACACCTCTCTAATCGGTGTAGTTGCGTAGCAGACGTACATTTCGCGAAATGCTGCAAAGCCAGAAAGCACTTCGTAGTTTAGTAAGAGCTCGGACATGGTTGCTTTGTAAGTGACAAGGGAATTCAAGGTTTCAGTAAGCAGTTCTTTCACTTGACTATTCCTTATTTGGCAATGCCACTGTTTGGCTTGCACGTACTTGAAATTAATTCATTTTGACATTCAGTGTGACCAGAGAGCCGCAGAGATGCTCTTGTTTTCTTACGTCCGTCGTGTGTGCCTCGCAGGGTTCGGTGGCGTACGTCGCCCAGCAGGCGTGGATCCAGAACGCCACGGTGCAGGAGAACATCCTGTTCCAGAAGCCCATGGAGCGCGACCGCTACAACCGTGCCTTGGAGCAGTGCGCCCTGGAGGCTGACCTCACCATACTGCCCGGAGGAGACCTCACCGAGATTGGAGAGAAGGTAAGGGAAAAAGGAGACTGAAAAAAAAATTGCTGCGGCTTAACTCATCTAACCTTGGATATGCGAAGCAAAAGCTTAGCTTAGTCTGGTTGAGTCTTGGTTTCGCTTGGCTAACCTTTGATGTAGCTGTGTTGCCGACCACGGCTCGAAGCCGTTCGGTCCCATGCAATGCTCACAGGAGGAAACCCGGCCTCGCTTTCATTTGCGGCGAACGCGGCGTTCCTCTTCACCGGGCGCAAGACGAGTCACGTAGCCCGAGACGACCCAGCGGCGCATGCGTGGGAGGTGGCGGGGTTGGTCGGCTACCGATCAGCTGAGCGCCCGCAACCGCGGTGGCCGCCACCGCTAGCTGAGCAGAGTGACTAAAAACGGGGCCTTGTGCGCAGCGCCGAAAGCGGGCCCGGCGAATCATGCGATGCGCTTCAAGGGGTGTGTCGTCGGGGGTGTGTCTGCGGTCAAAAGATTAACTTGCGCATCCGCGGCGAAATTGCTGGACGAAAGTAGTAGAGCTTTGCTCTAAAAGCAAAATTGGTCAGTTTGACTATGTATATATATATATATATATGTATATATGGCACACACTGTGTTGAAGATAGTGCCAGCAAAGCCATTTGTACAGTTTGATCTGTACTACACTCAGTGACAAGTGCTGGTATGTAATTTGTCAGAGGGTATGTTAAAAATTTCGAGAATATTCAGTGCAATGAAGATATGGAACTCAAGCTGCATAATTTTCTCTCATGGCAACTCCCGGCATCTGGATGCCATGTTCCACATCGAGGGAATACTTTGAGATAGCCAGGATCATTTTTTTTTTACATTCGGATGTCCATCTGTTGCACAAAGTGTCCAGGGATCTAGCAAAGCTTGGCGTTGCCATCAACAACTGACTTGGAATTACCATTCTGGTAAAAATTTGCAGAGCTAATCAGTTTTCCAGAGGGTGGCATGTGTCCAGCTTGTCGTGTTTACTGTTGCCTTTACTTTTGGCAGATTGCCACTAACATCCTTGGTTGGAGAAGAAGCTTGGGTGTGTACCACTTGCAACTGGTCAAAGGGTTCATGAAAGACTTCCTTGAACGCTGCAAATAAGCTGCGCAACCGCTAGGCCGTGCAATCAATGCCACGCATACCTTTTCTGACATACATAATGGTTCCGCTGCAAAATTTGTGACCCTCTTGCCTTTGCCCATTCTGGATCTTCCCCATTACATCGTTGCAATGTGCAACCCCTTTTTGCTTCTCTTGTGCAGGGCATCAATCTGAGCGGTGGCCAAAAGCAGCGTGTCAGCCTGGCTCGTGCCGTGTACAGTGATGCTGACATCTATCTGCTGGACGACCCGCTCAGCGCTGTTGACTCGCACGTGGGCAAGCACATCTTTGACCACGTCATTGGGCCCAAGGGCGTGCTCAAGGACAAGGTAAAGTCAAAGGGCACGACAGAGCTAGTGGGAAGCGAATCGTAGTGCATATGTCAAGCGCATAGTGCGGCTTTGTGGGGCTGATGGGGGTTCAGTCTTAGTTAGTGGTGGTCCGTTTGTAGAGCTTGTGTGTAATGTGAACTTCTTGTACCAATTGCAAAGGGACAGTGGGACATGCTGTCTCCCAAATCCTCTGCCAAGCCCATTGGTGCAAAGCTTGGGCCCTCGCCCATGGATTAAAAAGTGTAGGTGACACTTCGAGACTTTGCGGCACGCCGCCCCACATTCTTCCCACGTTAACTTCAGATGCGGTGCTATTGCAAAAGGGACCGTGCATGTGTTCTCCCACAAAACCTTCATACCAGGCCCATTGGTACGAATCCTAAGGCCTTGAATGTAGAATAAAAAGTGTGGGTGACAGTTTTAGACCCTGGGGTATGCCATTCTTCCTCCCCCGCAGACAAGCTGCTGGTGTCACACGCCACCTTGTACCCATTGCAAAGGGACCTATTGGGTTAGCCCCTGTGTCGTGTTCTGCCTAAATCCTCTATACTGAGCCAGTTGGCACAAAGCCTGTGGCCTCATCCATGGATGAAAAATTGTGGGGGACAGTTCCGAACCCTGAAGAGCACTGTTCTTACCCCTGCAGGCACTGGTGCTGGTGATATTGCAAAGACACTGTGTGTCATTCTCCCCCAAAATCCTCCATACCGATCCAGTTAATGCGAAGACCGTGGCCTTACTCGGTGTGGATTAAAAAGTGTGGGTCAGAGTTCGAAACTTTGAAGCTTCTGTTGTGCCCCATGACTGGATACACGGCTGCGAGTGATGCACAGCATCTCGTACCCATTGCAAAGGGGCATGTTGTGTAGCCCTCAGGTTATGTCTTCCCTCAAACCCTCTATAACGAGCCAGTTGGTACGAAGCCCGTGTCCTCCCCCATGGATTAAAAGCGTGGACGACAGTTCAAGACCCTGGCACACTTCAGTTGTTCCCACATGCCTGCAGACACGGCTGCTGGTGACGCACGGCATCTCGTACCTGCCCCAAGTGGACCGGGTGGTGGTTCTGCGGGACGGTCGGGTGGAGGAGCAGGGCACCTACCAGGAGCTGCTAGCCCGCAAGGGGGCCCTGGCCGACCTCCTGTTGCACTTCCTCCGTGAGGAGAGCCATGATGACGCGCTGCTTGACGAAGACCCCAACATAGTCGAGGACCTCCTTCTACACGTCGCATCGCCTGAGATCAGCAAGTGCGTCTCCTTCGTCCTCTTTTCTTTCTTTTTGTTGAACCATGTAACCCATACATATCTTTGTTGAACCCTGGATCGCATATGTGCCTTTTTGTAACTCCCACAAAGTGAACTCCGTATCAGAAGAAACATTTCCAAGTGGCTACCTGTATCATTAAAAAGATGTGGCTAGTCATAGGAGAAGAGGATAAACTCAGTTCAGTAGAGCAATGAATTAAAAGGGCCATGAAGACAAAATAAAACATTCTTTGATTTGAAAGAACTTGCCTTTGGTCTTACTCAGCTCTATTCAAGCCACAAAAGATGTTTTTGTAGCTGAAAAAATGGTTAGAAATATCGCAAGGCTTTCAAATTTTGTTCTACATGACATGGGCCAGCATAAGACATGACATGGGCCAGCATTATAAACATTATAAACACCACTTTAGCGGTTGAGTAATATGACGAAACCCCACTAGAGGCCCCACTACGATTGCCCAGGCATGTTTCTTGGCAGCGGCTTTCTTTGTCGTTACGCACCCCTGCTCGTGACCCCTCCTCACCCTCTTTCCCCCTTTGCTTGTGAATGCAGGCAGCTGTCGCAGCACAAGTCGACGTCGGAGCTCTCGCTGTCCGAGCGCAAGGAGTTCCTTCGCAGCCTGTCGCGGCAGCTGTCCGAGACACCCAGCAGCGAGTCGCCCGTTGCCACCGCCGGTCAAGTCCGCCGCCGCTCAAGCGCTGCATCCGAGACTGCCTCAGCGCGGTCGCTGACACGCTCGCAGTCGACGCTCCGCAACGCGCCACAGGGAAACCCGGCGCTACCACCGGGGATGCTGGCACCAAACTCGTTCAGGCTGAGGCTGCTGAGACAGGAAGGGTAAGGGAGGGCCATTTTCTTGGTACGAAGCCCGTGTCCTCCCCCATGGATTAAAAGTGTGGGGCGACAGTTCGAGACCCTGGGGCACTCAGTTGTGATTGCCTGGCTACGAGCAGAAATTTGTTTGTACACTTACGGTACGGGGATATCTGTACAGAAAACTGAGATGTCTATACAAGATCAGGGAAAACGGTAGAGGGTAGATATGGAGATACCTGCATGGGATAACTGTACACAACACTGCATGGTTTGTTTAAGGAGCCATGAAGAGAAAATACAAGTTGGGTTTATTAGAAAGACTGCTTAGTCCCGATAACAATGATACCAATATCATCGCAAAGAAAACGTGTGAAGCAGTCGCAACCCCCTAGCCAATTTCCCGCAACTTTTCTATGACGTCACGGAACCCTGTTTGTGCAATTGGCAGCCGTCTAACTGACCTGTCACGACGACACATGACTGGACGTCTGTGATGGGGCCTCTAGTTCCATTTGACTGCATCACTTGAATGCTAATGTTCAGTTAACGCACTGAAAATTGTTTTATTGTTGGCCCGTATGACGTCATTCTTGCTCATAACACGTCACTGTGGCGCAAAATTTGAAAGTTTTTAAATACTTCTTGCTTTTTTTCCGTTAATAAAAACCTTTTTGTGGCTGTAATGGAGCTGAGTGAGATACTGAATCCTAGTTCTTTTAAACTAAACGAAGTTGTATTTTCTCTTCATGGCTCCTTTAAGGGGCACAAGCAATTCATGCCTTGGTTGGGGATTGGAAGGGCAGAGACGAGGGTGCCCTTGCGCAGGGATGTCGCAGGGATGTCGCGCACATCTTCACTCATCAGGTTCCTCATTTGAATACCACTTCAAGGGCTACAGTGAAATGTTCTTTATTGGAAATAAGGAGTAGAATCAAGATTTGCCATTTACTAACATTACTTGAAGAGAGTCTGGGGGGGGTGTGTTTACGTAGTTTTTTCAGACTGCTCCAAAAGTTAATATGCCACAAGGAATTCACCATACAAGCTTATCTGTTGAGGGAGGTTGAAAGGTTTTATGATAGAAAGCTGGCCAAAGCACGCTTTATTGCCGTCGTAAAATAATCGGCGCCGCACTTTAACGCGTAAGCTTTTGCCTTCGAATTCCTTGTGGCCCAGAAACTCTTGGCGTGGCCTAGAAAATCTCAATAGGAATTGTACGTCTCGGCCCATTGTCAGTATTGGCTGTCTCCAAATCTGATCGCAATTCCCCTTTCGCGAAGTAGTGAGGGGAGATGCTGCGGATGGGTTGTGACACGTTCTTAAATCTGGCAGAGGGCTTTGCACGTGTGGGGGCAAGTCATAGCGGTGGCTCGGTAGTGCTGTTGTATTTGCACGATTCTAACACGCCCCGATTGTAACGCACAGGGTAAGTTTCCTTTTAAAAATTCGCAAAAAAAAAATAATTTTACGCCGATTGTACCGCTCAGTGCGAAAGACACGACACCGTGTACCTGCAGGAGACATTTTATTTGACGCACGCAACTTTGTGAGGAAAGCTCCTTGTGCTTCATAAACTCGCTTACCCGGCTCTTATTGGCATTAAAACTAAAGGGGGGAACGTTGAAAGCTGATTTCGGTTTCGAACCCGATTGTAACCCGTGCGGATATTTTCGGCTACTTTTAGCGAAAAAAGGTGCGCGTTATAATTGTGCTGTACTTTTGCAGCCCCAGATATCCAGCATGGGCTGTGATTGGAAACATTGTTGTTTGATGTTTGTTGTACGGTGGGTGTGTGGTCATCCCCGTTTTTGCATTTCCATTTTGCATTTTGCATTTGTTTTTGCACTTTTTGCATTTGTATGAGGAAGAAGGTATTGACAGCACCTGTGCACCATGACTAAAGTGCATTTTAGCATTTGCAGGTGCTTTAGCTATTACTCGTCAGGTACTAGGTCTGGGTATAGGAAATTTAGCAGATTAACGAGAGAAACAAATTTTACATAAAAACAAGGTCCCTGAGGCCTGTGTCTCCCCTTAAGAGGGCACACAGGTCTTTTGGAGCGAAAAATTGACCAAAAAAGCATTTTCTAGGTGTCACTTTTCTCTTGATTTGCACAGTTTTTCCTCCAAAAATTAATTCCCAACTTTTTTGCCACGAGTGGTGTTCGCAGTGATACAAAATTCTCGAGAGGTGCATCCCAGCATGCATTGCAGCTAGGAAGATTCCCTTTCTTTTAAACTGTGAAGCTGAATGTGTAAACCATGCGATGTGGGAAGCAGATTTTGCATTTGTGTTTCGGTAGTTGTTTAATTAGTGTTATTTTTAATTGGTTAACAGGAGTAGTTCAAACTTAGAAGTTAGAATTGATGTAAACGTGTATGTGATTGCAGAACGAAAAAAACTGCTGCCCAAATTTCATTCTACACAACTTCTGGTATCTATTCATGCCTTGCTGGTAATGTTTTGTTGAGTAGTTTTTTTTTTCCTCTTGTTCTCAAGAACAATCAAGGAAAATTTTTAATTAACTCAGAAACTAGTTACCTCACATCAAAACTAATTGGATATTTGAAATCTGCTAAAAAAAAAACTGAACAAGCCCATGAAGTTTCGTCAAAATTGGTTGGAAAGCAAAAAGAAAGTTTCTAAGATCAGTGTGCCCCCTTACAGGAATGACTGTGGTTTTCCTTGTGGCACTGGTCAGATTTGCATCATTCTTGGTGCATTCAAAAGCTTAAAAATTAGACAATGCAGTAAAGCTAAGGCAATATAAGTTACTGGCACAAGCGCATAATACTCTGCTCTCTACTTGACTAAAACATTACTGCTTTTTAACATGGGATTATCATAGGGTCATAATTTTTGCAGTGAGGTAAAATTTCAGCTACGGGAAATGTTCACTCTTTGGTCCTTGGAGAAAACATACCGTATTTTCACACATATGTAAAATTTCAGTGGCAAAGTAGGGGTGCACATAATACGCGAGGTTTTTCCTTAAGCGCAGTTTCATGGCAATGTGCATTGTGTCGTGAAGCTCCTACGCAGTAACACAGACTAAGCCTTCCATAGCAGCAGCGATTCCGCAAAACATACAAGATCAAGGAAGAGAAAACAAGGACAGCCATACTCTAACAATTGAATTGTGACCTTCGCGCTAAATATACGCTTTTTCTGTCTACGTAGTATGTGATGTGTTGCTTGCTCCAGCCTTTCCTGCGTCAAATGTGCGGGCAATATGCCAGGATTTCTTTTTTTCTTTTCCGGCGGGCTGAAAGTGGGAGGGCAGATTATATGCAGGGGCGGGTTTTACGCGCAAAAATGCAATACTCACTGGTCAGATACTAGTTCTGGGGATAGGAAATTTAGCAGATTAAAAAAGAAACAAATTCCCCTTTTAAAAACAAGGTCCCTGAGACCTGTGTCCCTCTTCAAAGGAATGGGTGCAGTTTTCTGTCTGGCACTGGTCAGAATTGTATCATTCTTGGTGCATTGATGGACTTAAGAATTGGACAGTGCAATAAAGCTAAGGAAGTGTAAGTTACTGGTACAAGTGTATAATATTCTGCTCTTTACTTGAATAAAATGTTACTGCTTTCTAAAGTGGGAGTATCATGGGGTCAAAAGTTTTGCAGTGAGGTAAAATTTCAGCTGTGGCTATAGTTCACTTAAATTTAGTCCTTGGAGAAGGCATATAAAGTGTAAAATGCGCCTGGGCTTAGTGCATACCTAATCGGTAATTGGGGCATAAAATGAAACGTAACTTTGTACGTGTGCTTCATATTCAAAAACCATATGCACATTTTATCAGGGTGCCGAACAACACTGTGGATGAAGTGCAGAGCTCAAAAAACAGTGCAATATGTGTTCAATGGCCGATCAACAATCCTGTCCCTTCCCGTCTCCTCTCGCACGACGTGCAGGTCAAGTGGCGGGTGTACTTTGCCTACTTCGGGGCCATTGGTGCGGCCTGGATGGCACCCATTGTGGTGATGAACGTGGCCTCGCAAGCCTTCTCCATCGGCTCCAACCTCTGGCTCTCCGCCTGGAGCAACGACCTCCCGCTGCCCGACGGCTCGCAGGACATCGGCAAGCGGGACATGCGGCTCGGCGTCTACGGAGCGCTCGGGCTCGCCCAGGGTGAGCGGCAGACGCTTCCAGCTCGTTTGTACTGTGGACTCGCCTGTACAATCGTATCCCTTTGCGACACGGCGTGCACAATTGTGCACGTGACTCTAAGGAGGCACACTGGTCTTAAACCAAAAATGTTTATTTTTACAGTTATGGGGATAAAAATGGGAGGACATATGTAGTTCTTCTTTTCGATGTGGATATAAAATTTGTTTTTGTGTAAAATTACTACATTCAAATTCAGAATCTTATATTCGATTTTTTGACAGGTTTTGTAAAAAGAACTGCTGGAGTGATGCAACCGAACAAGGCACCAGTGTACTGTGCCCAAATCAAGGAGTGCGATAAGACTAGCAGTATCATTCTATCCTGGTCTGTAGCAGAAGTTATGCCCGTTGAAGTTTGGGCTTGGAAGGAAAAATCAGTTTTTCTGGTTCCCACCTTCCCAGCTCAAACCATGCTGGTTGTTCAACCATGCTGTTAGTTTGTGAATCACATGCATCCATCGTTAAAAAGGGAGAATTGAGTGCACGGTGTGTGCATTCTGGGATTTGTTTTTTGTTTTGCTAATTCGTGTTGTAGGCAGTATTGCGCTGCTTGGCATGGCACGTGCAATACTCGTGAACTTCTGAAGTAATAGAAAGTAGAAGTGCTTATTTCTCGCCATATAAATCAAATCAGCTGCAGCTCAATTTGAACGAGTTCCCCCTTGGATCCCCTCGTTTCAGTAATTCTATCGCAAGATTCTAGCTACACGTCATTTTGTGTATATGAATTTCATTCGGAATCACCTGAAGGGATTTCAGGGGGCTTTTGAAGAGCTCTGCTGCCCAACTTTACTGCATCGTATAGATGGTATTCACTGAAAAGATTAGCTATAATTTCTCCACTTGGCAACACTGGAAATGGCCATGGACGTGGCTGAAGCGCCACGGACATGGCGCAACTTGTGCCACTGCACTCGCACGCCGTACAAAAAAAAAACAACGGCGTGCGTCGTCTGCTCTGTTTCAACCCAATTCTCAACGGTGGCGTCAACAGAGCTGTTATTAATTGCACTCTCATTGGAGTGGCGGCAATACTTTGCATTCGGGGGGGTACAGTTCAATTGGAACGTCCAGCACACATCATGTGCTTAGCACGGACAAGTACCGCCATCCCACGAAGCCCGACGTTACGAGTGACAGCGCACTCACATGGTTGCCTGCGTGCGTACCTTGCCAGTGAATACAACCTATATTCAGTTCGTGTAAAAGTTGGTTGCCTGAGTACTTCACGTAGCTAAGAGACTTCCTTGCTCATGGCGTGACTGTGGCCGGCAGGGGTGACGATCCTGCTGGGCACCCTGGCCCTGTCCTTGGGCAGCCTGAAGGGAGCCATGCTGCTGCACAATGGCCTGCTGCACAACATCCTGCGCTCGCCCATGTCCTTCTTCGACACCACCCCGCTGGGGCGCATCGTCAACCGCTTCTCCAAGGTGGGTGACCGACCGCTGAACGCTCCGAGGGGGGACTGTGTGGCACCTTAGCGCTTTTTATACGGAGGGAAGGCTTATTCAGCTCTAACATTCCATACCTGTCATCTCCCCCTAATGTTTCGTAAAACGTCAGAGTTTGGGCTTGTATTGCGATTTTATGAATTTTGCATGAATTTTTATGAGATGAAATGTCTCGCGGGAGTTTTTTGAGGCAGTAGAATCTCAAGGGTATGATACGGTGTATCGAATTTAGGGGTGCTAAGAATGAGTAGAAAAAAAACTTGTGAAAGTGCATTGTGTCATGAACACATTTTTGCGCTCTGGTGGTTTGGTGAAGACTTATGTGGTGGCAGCACAGGCAGCGGCTGCAGCTCAAGTTTGCTGCTGGAGCTGGACCGTGCGTGTGAAAAGCAGAGCTCAGTCGGTAGTGCCGATGATTGCATAAGGGCTTATCTTGCATAGAAAAACTGCAGTTATTATGGGTCTAACAAGATGAGTTCACATCTCCGTTAGTATTTATTCAAATATAAGGCGAGGGTTTCTTTCCAAATCTGTAGTCTCAGTCATGCACCACCTTATATTCGAAGCTCAGTATATATACAGTAGCCGACCGTTTTTCAACAGTGGAGCTGCTGTTACTGGCTGCAAGTTCAGCGTTCGTGCACACCGAAAACTCCCCACGACGAACGTTATTGCGCAGGCATCGTGCAGATGTCACAATACCCTCGACTCGACAACAAAATGGAACACGCCATTGTCGTAGCCCGGAAACGCTGCTCGGAGCGTGCGCACGGGCTCAGTATTGTAGGAGAGCCCTTTGCGCGGGAGCTCGCGTCGTCGTGCGCACGCACTCAGTATCATACAAGAGACCTCGTGCACAGTCTTCGCAGTTCTCGGCATGGCCCAGCCGCGGATAGTTCGCATGGCCAGGGAAGCGGCCGCGATCCGAAAGGCAGGGTCTGGTACTGAGACTGTCTGTGTCCATCAATGCTCACCTAAAACTCGGTTCTTGCGCAGAGTGCAAGCTTCTTTGGATTTTTTTCGGACTCCGAAAACTCGGACTTGCTGGATATTTCGGACTTTCCCAAGGAAGTGCCAGCTGTCCCATGGGAGTAATGAGTCGTGGATTTTTTGGACTGCTTTTGTATTCAGATTGTTTTTCTTTCATCTCCAGGTCCGAGAAATCGGTCAGCTACTGTATATGGCAATTTTTTTACTCCCCAAACTGCACCATCACTTATAATCGTGACTGCCTTATAATTGAATAACTTGGCTGCAGAAATTTAACAATTTCGAAATGTACAAGGTGAGAGGTGTGAGGGTGAAGCGGGAGAGCAGCCAAGGCACGAATACTACGCAGTAACTTCCATTGAATGCTTAGCATGGAAAACTCGGTTTTTCTAGCCGCCTGTGCACTCTTGGGTGCTTCTGGCCTGAGCTCTTTCTAAATTTTTTTGCAATTGCTGAGAAAAAAAAAAAGAATCACCACTGCAAGTGTGTGTGCGACATGGCTTTTTTTTTTTTTTTTTTTTCTACCCCTTGCAGGACGTGGACACGATGGACCTGGCGATTCCAATGACGGTGCGGTCGTGGCTGATGTGCTTCCTGCAGGTGGTTTCGACGCTCCTCATCATCACGCTCACCACGCCCATCTTCCTGGCGGTCGCGCTGCCCGTGGGCATCCTCTACTACCTCATACAGGTACGCTGGGGGAATCGGGGCGGGTTTTACAGAGGCACGTTTGCTTTGGTGGGCGGTTGCAACATTTAATATCGCTGTCACACGGTCAGTTTCAATCGCGATTGAGTAGGTCCGGATCGAGCTCAGTCCAGATCACGTGCTGCTACACGGCAGTTTCAATCGCTATCGAGCCCGATTCCGCTTGAACTCAGTATGGTTTCCTAAGCACAATTGAGGTTTCCAAGCATGATTGGATAAAATCAGCGATACTCTCGTCCCTGTTGAGTAATGGCACAGAAGTTGACAAGTTCAACTAACGCCACAAATTGTATCAAGTAACTTTACCCAAGTAAGTGTGCAGTGACCTTTATATAGTTACGCATACCTACGACCGCGCAGTTACCAGACGCCAGCCGCGAAGTACATTTTTAACGCCATGTGTGGCGTACGCGAGTGCAACCGGAGCAACTTCTCAATCGGGATTGGAATGTGCTGTGTAGCAGTGGCGGCGCGCCGAGCGTGCTCGAAAAGTCAATTGCACTTCGCTTTAATCTGGATTGAAAGTGCCTGTGTTACACGGGTATTAAGCAGTGCTAACGGGATGGAGCGACACAGAAAAACTGGCATACAGGTTTTGGATCTATGAAGGTTGTCTGTTTCCTCGGCCTTTGGGGTTACGGACTCGTACGGTCAAACACTTATTCGATGCCTAGTAGAAAGAATGGGGAAAGGGGGAGTACAAGTTAATCACCGAAATATTTTTCTTGTCTCGGCCTTTACTAAAAAACTATAAAATAATGTAGGTGCCTAAGGACCCGAAACTCACTTATAAACTGACACAATTGTTGTGCATGTCTTGAATAGTTTGATGGATTTTGGGCATATGGCCTAGTTATCCGTTACTGCGTTACAACGGCTATTTTTGCACATGAACCGTAATTAAACAATCTATTAATGATTTGATCTTATCTTAGCTTACGTGCTGAAACTACCCTCAACCTATCAAATGAGTCGACAACGTTTTCGGGTACGTGTCCTTGTACCTAGTACATGCAATCTGTCAATAATTTGCCAATGTCTGGTTACCGTCGACGTCCTCGCTGCGCACAGGCGTTCTACGTGGCCACGTCGCGGCAGCTGAAGCGTCTGGAGTCGGTGACGCGCTCCCCGATCTACACGCACTTCTCGGAGACCCTGTCGGGCGTGAGCACGATCCGTGCATACGGTGCCCAGCAGCGCTTTGTCCTCGAGTCGAACCACAGGGTGGACCACAACCAGATGTGCTACTACCCGTCCACCATCTCCAACAGGTGGGTACCCGGGTGGGCGAGGGGAAGGGTTGCGTCTTGCCCTCACCCACTGCAGAGAAGTGGCTCAGTGGCTGTGGTGTTGTGCTGCTGAGCTCAAGCGGTTCGATTCCTAGCCGCAGCTGCCACTTTTCTGATGGAGGCGAAAAGCAAAAACGCCCGTGTGTACGAGATTTCGGCGCACGTCCAAGCAGTACTGACACCAAATTTCAAAGATAACTACGTAAAAAGCTTCCTTTGTATATGGAGATACCCCTTCGGAAGTTTAAACCATAGCCATTCACTAGAACAAATTTAAAGGGGGGGACACTGAACTTAAAACAGCTTCCTTTAATTTTTAAGTAAACTCTGTGAAACTTGCCAGTCTTTCTGCTTTTTTCCCACTGATTTCAAATATGTCATTACTTTTTTGAGTAAGCCAATTAGTTGCCAAAATAATCTGAGATAATTAGCCATTTTTGGAGGAACAATAGACAAAACAGTGTTGGTCATAAAACTGTAACCTTTATATTTTCCAATACTATGAACCCTGGCAAATGCAATAAGAGAACCGGTTTTTTGATGCACTGCTTGGAACTAATTTTACAGCTCATTAACTCTTTCGTTACCGCACCTATTCAAAATTTGAACGATACTTTCGGAGCGCCTTTTCATAGCGTTTCCAGGCGTTGCTCGAACAAGTAAAGCTGTTTGGAGTTAGATCAGAAAATGGCCTTTCAAAATCAGTTTTGTTTTCATTTTTGCAACAAAAACGTGATTTTTGACACGCGTTTGAATCACCTGGGTGTGGAAAAGGGGCGTGGTCATCGCGCGTCACTGCTACCAACGAAGAATGTGTGCCACTCGTAATTATTCTGCATCAGCGTTTGTTTTTTGTTATCAGGGCATGAATGGTGAACTAGCAAACGATTTTCAATCGTCAGGTTTGCACTCTGACAGTAATAATCCCAGAAATCTACTGAAAATGTCAAGCAGTGCCTGTTTGCAAAGCTACTTTATGATTTTAGGCAGTTTTATTCCCTTTGCGCACGTTGTTCTAAGTTGTGTGGTAGTTCTACTTACCCCAGGACCATTCGCGAACAGTTTACAACAGTTTCAGTTTCGTTTCTGCATGTGAAATTCATATTTAGCGCTACTACGCAGTTACCCAACTTCAAGGCTACCTGCCATGGCGCCTTGAGCGTATGCGACTGATCCTCGAACAAAGCATGCCGCTCCTGATTTCACAGAACCCTAACCCGATTTCTGCGATAAGAACTTCAGATACAAGTCAAAAGATCACACCCAGTTGCCAGATATCTGTTCCGACGAGGACAGCGCTTCAAACCAGCCTTACATACTGCCAGCTGTTCGCCTTCCAGTTTCGTTTCCATACGAGAGTATCTCCGGGAGTCTAGTGTCTGCTTACTTAAATTGTCTAAGTTTTTGTACTGTTTCATTTCAAAAATGTTAGGTGGCGCTGCAATAGAGGAGGCTCGTTGTGCTGATCTTTTTTATCGCGCAACAGCTACTCGGCCAAAGTTTGCAGGGCACGATTGTAGCGCATCGCACCTCATTCCTGCAAGCAAGGCTAAAATTGCGAGTAAGAAGATGATAATAAAGCTCAACTTTATGTTTTGAGAGATAACTGACCGTGAACGTCAAAAAGCATCAACCACGGAATTCCGTTTTCAACTTCATGCATGTTTTTCCGCATCGCGTGCTTGTCCCAAATATTGTGCTGGCTGTAAATGCAAAGTCAGTCATTGACAAGATGTTTTTACGTTATGTGGGGGCAAATTGGTGCCTCTGATAATGTGAAACCGCCAGATTTCTTCCATGGAACCACCCGAAATTGCACATTTTGAATTGGAGGTTGGGCTTCGCCGCATGATACGAGCACCGCGCGTGCTAACATTTTTTTTTATATCTGAAAAACTGTTCCGTGGACGTCGACATTTTTTCTAGGGCGTGTTTTTTAAATGTTTTCCTACAAAATGTATATTCTAATTTTTTTTTCTACTAGTGGTGGTTTGTTATACACAACTCCTTTTTTATCATTTTTTTTTCGACATTTTGACAAAAGTTTGCTTTGACATTTTTTTGGCAACTATGATATATGAAAACATTTAAAAAACTGGTGTTATTGAAAAGGCCGTTAAATAATCTGCATTTTGTGTTCCTGTAATTAGTACCTTAACCAATTTTTTAGCAGAAAAAAATGATTTCTTGGACCCCTAAAAATGGGTCAATTTTCCCGCTGTAACGAAAGAGTTAAACTCCGGTGCTTGAAATAGGCATTCAAAATGGTTCACTGCCACTGGTGCCACCAAAGTTGAGCTGTAAAATTAGTTCCAAGTGGTGCATCAAAAAAACTGATTCCCTTATTGCATTCGCCAGGGCTCCTAGTATTGGAAAATATGAAGGTTACAGTTTTATATCTAACACTGTTTTGTCTATTGTTCCTCCGAAAATGGCTAATTATCTCTAATGATCTTGGTAACTAATTGACCAACTGATATATATAATGGCTTATTTGAAATCAGTGGCAAAAACGCAGCAAGACTGACAAGTTTCACGGAGTTTACTTAAAAATTAGAAGGAGCTGTTTCAAGAGCCATGCCCCCCCCCCAATTTTAATTCTTGCACGCACGAGAAGCTCGCGCATCGATGGAACGTCGTTCCAAACAAACGGCCGACGTCAGGGCTCCCGTGACGTATCGAGGTGGCCGCGGTGCTGTTGGCCTCACAGTCCGTCTGGCACAGTTGCTAGTAGTAGGACGTTAATTGAATGTTAGGATGTTAACAGTAGTAGGATGTGAATTGGTCCCTTGGCCCAAATGAAGACTACTGGGGCAGATCTCTTAATTATAATTTAAGTATCAAAAGTACCTTCTATTTTACCATGCACTGTTGTATTAGTGCACTGTTTACGGGCTAACCACACCTTGTGTGGAAATTGCTGCCATTGCATATAACTTGGCACTCATTCATTCATTCATTCATTCACTCGTTCATTTATTCATTTATTCTCTCCACCAGGTGGCTGGCGGTGCGATTGGAGTTCTGCGGCAACCTGATAGTGTTGTTCGCGGCCCTGTTTGCAGTCTTTGGCAGCGACCATCTAGACGGTGGCACCGTCGGCCTCTCGCTCTCTTACGCGCTCTCGGTAAGTCAGAGAAAACTTCCTTGTTTGGTTAACTTTGGCCCTGAGTAGAAAAGCTGGTTTTGAAGAACCAGCTTGACTAGAGAATGTGTAACCATCATCATCATCACCACCAGCCTATCTACGCCCACTGCAGGGCACAGACCTCTCCCATTAATCTCCAATTACCCCAGTCCTGTGCTAACTGCGACCAATTTATCCCAGCAAACTTCTTGATCTCATCTGCCCATCTAACTTTCCGCCGCCCCCTGCAACGCTTGCCTTCTCTAGGGATCCATTCTGTTACACTTAATGACCAGCAGTTATCTTGCCTCCGAATTACATGCCCTGCCTGCCCACGCCCATTTCTTCTTATTAATTTCTACTAATATATAACGCATTTGTTCCCTGACCCACTCTGCTCTCTTCTTGTCCCTTAATGTTACACCTATCATCTTCCGTTCCATTGCTCGCTGAGTCGTCCTCAGTTTAAGTTGAACCCTTTTAGTGAGCCTCCACGTTTCTGCCCCGTAGGTGAGTACCGGTAAGATGCAGCTGTCATACTCTTTCTTCTTCAACCATACAGTTCACCTAACGGTGACATTAATGTCTGATGTCTTGTCTTGCTAGCGCAACTCTGCTGCCACTTATTTATGACTGCCCTTTGTTTTCCGATTAGATAACGGCCACTATGAACTGGATGGTGCGAATGAGCTGCGAGTTTGAGACCAACATCGTAGCCGTCGAGAGGATCATGGAATACACCCGTTCGCCTACCGAGGTGAGTGAGCATGAAATATTCTCTCTGTGCATGGCTAGCTTTGGAGATTTTATGGGAAGTAGGGCTTAGTGAATGGGGTGGAACAGAATCTCTTCATGTACGGCAACCGGGGTGAGGGAATCGACATTGGTTTATGTGTTGAAGGGACAGGTGATCATAACCTTAGCAATTATACAACGGGAATTAATGCAGTCATCAGCGAAAAGTAGCATGCATGATGGTGTGTTAGTTGCAGAGTCATGGATGTAGAGTGAAAAGTAAAGGGCCTAGAACGGTGCCTTGCAGAACACCATGTAAGACCCTTGTTGCCATAGCTGCACTATATAATTTCGTAACACAAGGAAGAGGGTGTCAGTGGCTATGATTCAAGATAAAGACAGCACACAGTTTGTGAGAAGGAACTGCCAGCTGTTATTGAAGCTTGTTCAATATGCCCGGCTCGAGCAAAAGCTTTTCCATACATTCGTATGTACAGCACATGTCTTAGTCTACACTTCTCTTGGTCTCCAAATCCAGCCAAGATCTCCCTCTCAATATGGGAGTGGCATCACTGAGTACGCAGTGCAGATCGGAAACAAAATCTCCATGCAACCGTCAAAAGGCCCAGTTTTGCGCCTGTATGAAAAGGTACTTTCAGCAAGGATTTTAGCGCTGTTCTTAGCATTTGAAATTCCCTACCTTTGCATACTGTGCTCCGACCCATTCTTCCGAAAGTAGTGGGCTGAATACATTTTTTATGGTGCTCTTTTGACGTGCTTGCTCTGAAGGTAACCTGTTTGCTTGACATTTCTTTTCGTTGCACATGAATTGGCTGCAGGCTGCTTGGGAGATTCCCGAGAAGAAGCCCCCAGCAGAGTGGCCCAAGGATGGAGGTGTGCAGTTCCGGGACTATGCAACCCGCTACCGCGAGGGCCTCGACCTTATCATCAAGGACATCACCGTCTCCGTGGCTCCCGGTGAAAAGGTGGGGTGACAATAATCTAATGACTACACAGTGGCTAACTATTCCTTCACCTGTATTTGCTTTTCTTTTTTTTTTTGTATCTTGCACTTTTGTTGTATAACCAAAACCCCCATATGTAATGCCCTGAAAGGCCTCTAGGTTACTGGAATAAATAAACAAAAATAAATACACAAAACTACCGAAGTACTTGCGATCGTTCGTTGCAAAATTTTTTCCGTTCTCATCATTGTTATTGTAACGTTATTATTTTTGTAACACAAAATTTTTCTTCAAGGCGAATTATGTTGCTTTTCATTTTGCAAGCAAAAGTCCGACATCTGTTGGGGTAAACACATCTTGCATCCTGAAATTTATTGCATCTGTGCATAATGAGCTCAGCGTTCACGAAAGCTTGAGAGCAACAATAGTTCCTGAAATGTCAGAATGTATTGCATACCTGGCTTCAGCCAAAATAGACCACATGCCTTGTTACAAAATGGTATAGCGCAACTATGTCGACAAGGAACGTTAAATAGACCCCCAGGTGGCCAAAATTAATCCGGAGCCTTCCACTATGGCACGCCTCATCGCCTGCGATGCGTCAGCGCGTTAAACCCTACAATCAAATCAACTCTGGTGACAAGGGTCTTACCTGGTGTTCTGCAAGGCACCCGTTCTATGTCCTTCACTTTTTAATCTTTATCAATGACTCGGAACCCAGCGCACCATCATGCGTGCAACTTCATTAATTATCATTATCATTGTATAATTACTGGTGATGATAACCTGTCCCTTCGAGGTGACCCTAAACTCGCATACAGCTGGTGTGATGCGCAATTACTGGTGCTAAATTTAACTCAATATGAACTTCAATTTTTCTTGCTTCGTAAATGACACTTGCTCGTCTGGACTACATCGTATGAATATCTGGGCATTGTTTTTACACCAAATCTTGTCTGCTCCACATCACCGAAAGGAGTGACCTTTTTTATGCGATATTAAACAGGCATGCTCGCGTACCAAGCTGACTTTACAAACGCATAGTTCTTTTCATCAGCCACCGCAGTGTTCCTTCTTTGTGTCACCGCACCCTGCCTTACCTAGCGGGACTCCTTCTCCTGCTCTCTCGCAGGTGGGCGTGGTGGGGCGGACGGGTGCGGGCAAGAGCTCGCTGATGCTGTCGCTGTTCCGCATCGTAGAGCCCGCCAAGGGCAACATCCTCATCGACGGTGTGGACGTCACCCAGATCGGGCTGCACGACCTGCGCTCCAAACTCACCATCATCCCCCAGGCAAGGAGGAGGGGGACCCTCTCCTTTCCCTTCCTTAATTAACGATTAATGCAAAAGTGTTATATGTTTCGTGTGGAGGTGCCCTTGAACACCATTGAAAAAAAAAAAAAGAAATCCCGGGCAGTCTCCACTAACGTGAAACCTGGGCAGGGGCGAAGCATGCAGTGCCTGAGTGTATTCTTGGTGCCTGGGCGTTTTTTTGCCAGCGGAAATGAAACCGGTGGGAGGTAGAGGTTTACAGCTTGGCTGTAAAAGTCTCGTGTCTTCGAAGGACGAAGTGTTCTAGCGCGAGGCGTTGGAAAACGAGTGTGTGGGGGTGTGGGTGCGAGTACGTGTGCGTGTGCGCGTGCGTGCGTGCATGCACGCGCGCACACACATACACACGCACACATACATACCCACAGAGACAGAGACAGACAGAGCTTTGAATATAAGGCATGGTATGACTTTGAGACTATGGATTTTGGAAAAAAAAACCTCGCCTTGTATTCGAATAAATACGGTAATATTATCTGAAGGTGGGACATATACGTCCCACTGTCCCAGAAAGGCATAGTATGTGTGTCCAGCAGTGAGAACTCTCCCTTGTTGGCCAGTCAGGTGTGACACCGCACTCCCTCTCAGCTAGTCGAGCTGACACTACTCTTGCCCTGTGCAGGACCCGGTGCTGTTCTCGGGCACGGTGCGCACCAACCTGGACCCATTTGGGACCAAGAGTGACAGCGAGATCTGGGCGGCCCTGGAGCTGTCCCACCTGAAGACGTTCATCTCGGCACTCGACAAGGGGCTCGAGCACGAGGTCCAGGAAGGGGGCGAGAACCTCAGGTGCCTCTTTGTTCCTTCTTTCACTTCCTTCCTGTTCGTCCCCTTTTCTCTTCCCTACACACATGCTGTATTTTCACGCGTATAGCCCGCACCAAAATTGCGAAAATTTTAGGGGTGAAGTAGAGGTGTGGATTACATGCGAGGTATTTCTTTTAATGCAGCTTCACCGCAATGCACGTTGGGCTATGATGCCCCAACAGCAGCCATAGCGATTAAGCCTCTGTTATCCCATTGACAGTGCTTATTTTGCACACACAGCTCAACGCATGCCAACCTGAAAAAATGTACGCGGCAAGTCATCCAGTTACGTAGTCAACTAGGTGTAATGTGTAATGTTGCTTGAGTAGCAGCTTTGGTCTATCCTTCTATGTATCAAATATGCGGGCAGTATGAGGGATATATATATATTATTTTTTTATGCGTCGACGGAAAGTGGGGATGTGGGTTATATGCAGGGGCGGGTTATATGCGCGAAAATACGGTACCTTTCCTGGTGTTTGTTGGGTTTTAGAGTGAAAGCTTTCTTAGCAGGACTGATGCCATCCTATCAACAAGCTAATGCATTTCCCCACAGACTGGTTCGTCGACCAAAAGGCTCTGATAATATTTTTAGACGCAAGGTGTGCGTAAAACCGGGCTTCCATTGTGTGCAAACGGTTACTTGAAAATTGCGAAAAAAGAATGGTTCTATATAAGGCAATGCACGAATTGATCCTGAAGGAGGGGTACAATAATATTCCTTTATCTCATCATCATCATGTATTGGTATAGCCTGTATTCAATGGTGTGGAATGCATGAATTACACTGAAAAAAGGTGAAATGTGCGAGAAAACGTTTGTCAAACTTGGAAAAATCTCCTTTCTGGCCCATATTCCCCTTGAAATTGCGCATTGTTGTGCTCGTAGTAAAAATATCAAATACAAGCCATTCGATGGAGGCAAAAAGCTGAAACGCCCGTGTGTTCGAGATTTGGGCGCACGTTAAAGATCCCCAGGTGGTCAAAATTAATCCGGAGCCCTCCACTACGGCACGCCTCATCGCCTGCGTTGCGTCGGCGCGTTAAACCCCACCATCATCATCATCAGTTTGGACTCTCTCTTGGAGAGGGTGCAGAGGGCTTTAGTTCAGCTACAATGATAGGTCTGACAGGCACTGTTGATTCTACTGCACCGAAGATAACCAACAACGGGGCAGTCTTGCGGGTGGGGGAGGGTCCCCGAGTATCAAGACATCTGCTCTGCTTGCAGCAGTGTGAGGGCTATGCATTTCTTGGAGATTGTTCCGGAGCCTGTGGGAAATTTGAAGCATTGCAGCCCTTGGTGATTGCTAAGGGCTGCAATGCTCGACATTTTGCTAATAGAATAAAGATGATTCTATTGTGAATTCTATTCCATTGCTTTTCTTTTGATATGTCATCAGCTATGAATTGTTATTGACAACGGTAAACTATTTAAAAATACTTACGGAGCAAGTTGCTAATAGAATTAAGAACATCAGCAATAAGCAAGACAGTGAAATTCCTGGTAATGCCCTGCATTTTGCAAGGAAACAGTTTATGCCGGTTCATGGGGTTCACACCTGTCAGAGCTGCAGCTACTGAGGGGCTAAGAGCACGAACACTTGTTTTGGCGTCATTACTGCTTGACAGCTAAAAGCGGTGGGAAACTATTTAAAAATACTTACGCTACATTTCGCTAGCTGCAAGTTTGAGCGATTTTCTGTGGAGTAGACTGCTGACAAGTCAGCCAATGAACCGTAACGTGTAATTACTGATGAGCATTGTTGGCTCGCGCGCATCGCAGCGCACGCTCCGCGATATCGGCTCCTGATGGCTGGTCAGGTAAGATTAAAACGAGGCATCATACAATAACCGCCATCATGTGATGCTCCAATGACGCGCGCCGCAGCGTTTGACGCGTCGACCGTGGCTAAAGGCAACTTTTCGCAAATCCGATGTTCACTTCAGGGGCGCGCAGACTCCGGGGTCTGGCGACGGTAGTCACGCTATTTTTTTCCCGTAATATCTCTAATCGCGATAACGTCCGTGTTGAATACCACAGATTGAACAGAAACTCTGAACTCAATCACGCAGCTCAGGCGGCCGCCATATGAGACTAGCGCTTCAGCATGCTGTGCTGATGAACGAAGATTCATCTAACCATATGCACCGTTGCGGATAGAGCGCTATATAGTTTGTGCAAAAAGTATGCCATTGCAGCTTTTCAGAGATATTAATGATTTTTCCGAAGTTGCCAAAACTGTCTGATATTTGGGCCACAATTACCAGGGAATTGCTTATGCAGCACTTCTTAAACACTCGCAAGACCATGTCAATCACGTGCACACAGCCAGTAAGTAAACGATCCATTCGTATTAGCGGACATTTGTGTACAGCTGCACAGAGCAGACAGGCCTTCCGAGTTGCATACCGAGAGCTGCAGCTAATGCCGCTAGCAACACTTCTTTTGGTGGAACTTCATCCTTGAAAGCTGCTGTGAACTGGCACCAAGTTTTTGAGCAAGAATTCACGGTATGATTTGGTCGTTTTACAATGACAACTGAACTTCACTTGTCCTCGGATGGGGTAGCTGCTGACAAGTCAGCCTGAACCGTCGTGTAATTACTGATAGCATTGTTGCCTGTCCATAGGCTCATGATAGCGAATCATCATAGCCATTCTGACGCGTTTGATTGAAAGGAACTTTTTGATGTTAAGGGGGCAGACTGGTCTTAGAGCTATTTTTTATATTTACTAAATTTAATGAATCTGCACAGCATTATGGACTTTTGTGTGCTGATTTCAAATATGCAATTATAGTTTTGCAAGTTGATCAGCTTCGAGATAATTAATGATTAATTGCCATTATTTTGGGCCACAATTACAAAATAACAACTCCGTACATAACGACAATTGCCATGTGGCTAGGCAGACAAGTTACTAAAGAATACAACTTTCAAAGAACCTTTTTGATTCAGGTATGTTTGGTCGTTTTACAATGCACTGAACTTCACTCCTCCCGTGCTGTGCCAGAAATGGCTCACAGGTGGTGCCAATTGAACGCAATAATAATTTTCCAAAGCCTCAACTTGAAAATTTGGTTCCAACATTGTATCCTCCACACATTTAGGTGTCGGAAGGAAAAAGGAATTACAGTCGTACCTGTTCTGGGGGCCAAGATATCAAAGTGCCATTTTACCATCGAATTCTGCACAAACTGAGCTATAGAGTAAACTTTAAAATGCTACTTACTATAAAATATGGTGCCTTATGATGAGGAAATGTGCTGACTGATAGAAAATGGCTGTGAATGCCGAAAATGCTATTTTTCAGAAAACAATTTTTTTCACCGTTTTTCAGCCCCAAAAACCCATCTGCCCCCTTAACTAGTTTGTCTTCACAAGGCCTTGAAGTGCACCTGTTTTGCACAGCAGTGGGCGATTCGCGAGTGAAAAGGTATCCTTTTTCGAATCAGAAAATGTCCCTTGTGCACCCGATGTCACTCATAAGGTGCGATGTTCGCTTTTGTGTGCACAAAAGAGAAAGGGGAAAGAAACCCTCTGTTCCTCTAATTGCGGATGCAGCGTGGGCCAGCGGCAGCTGCTGTGCCTGGCGCGTGCGCTGCTGCGGAAGTCCAAGGTGCTCGTGCTGGACGAGGCGACGGCGGCCGTGGACATGGAGACGGACGAGCTCATCCAGCAGACCATCCGCCGGGAGTTCCAGGGCTCCACCATCCTCACCATCGCCCACCGGCTCAACACCATCATGGACTACGACAGGTTCGTTCGTCCCTCCTTCCCACCCTCGCTGTAGAGGAATAAACAATCGGGCTACTGTATTTGCACGATTCTGACGCGCACCTTTTTTCGCTAAAAGTAGCCTTCGAATTTGTGTGTGCGCTGCAATCGGGCTCGAAACCGAAATCGGCTTCAAAGCGTCCAGCGGGACGCCGTGGACACAAACTCCTCCCAAAATCCAACCCAATCAATCCCAAACAATCCATCAACATCGCGCGAGTAAATATTGGCGTACCCGTTCCCCGACGGGCATACCTTAACCAGCTGTTGCACATATTTATTATTAAATTATTTTTTCCCGCTTAAGTTGCTTTTAGAATTTTTCATGAGAAAACTTGCGTGCACGTTACAATCGGACGCACGTTAGAATCATGCAAATGAGGTAGTTGGTGGTGGTTCTTGAACATCTTGAGGTAGTGCAAACTCGACACAGACACAAGAAGAAAGCAGACAGACCACAGTGCTTGTTCTTGTGCCTGTATTGAGTTTGTGTGGCTTCAAGACATTACCTTGCTGCCATGGCCTTAGTTTCGTTCATTATTAATAGTAAAAGTCTTGCTCTGCGGAAACCCAGAAAAGCCATGAGGCAATTTGTGGTTGTGGGGCTGTGTACCCTGCGGAACTCCTACAGTTGTGTTTATAGATAGAGCTCCCAGAGGCCCTGCAAAAGAAAAGCATTGGGAAGGACATTGGGCAATACCAAAGGCACAGTGAGCTTTATTGTCCTGCTTCATTTTTTAAGGCAGTTTTTCAACCTACAAATACAAATGATCAAAATGCATTTTTATGTTAATTCAATCAATAGAAAACTTATAGAAGTTTTCAAACACGCTTTTTTTTTACAAGCTTATTACTGAAGCATAAGACAGTAACTGCAAATTTAGCTTTTCTATTGAAAAGAGGAAAATATTTGCTTCGATTCAGTTCAAACCTCTTATTCGCTTCGTGCTCGCTTCAACAGCAGAAAACTCAATTTCCACAGGCTTTGTATACACATCACGACATGTCAGGTGTACAATCTTATTCCTGGTGGTGACGCGGAAAGAGATGTGGGTTGTTCCCGTATGGGACAGTGGACTGATACGGGACTGGGATACGGGGCTGGGATACAGGACTGGGAGCCAGTACGGGATTGTGCGGGTCCACAGAATTGTGAGGGCAGTGCGGAATTGTAATTCAGTGTCCATAAGTAGACAGTTTTATGGAGGCACGTGGTTGAAATTTGCCGACATGGGAGGCCTCCTGCATTGCAATGTGCTGGGCTTCACATTCCGCGTTTACCCTTGTTCCCATGGTGATCACCCCAGGTTAATCGCCTTTTCAAAGCCTTGCTTTCAATTAGGAGGGTACTCTGGTGCTTTCAACCGCACCTCAGTTAGCTTTATACTTTAAGGTTTCAAATATCTAAGCAGGGTTGGGATTTGTTGGAGGGGGGGGTGGGGGGAGGGCAATGAATGCCCCTTTCAATACTGCAGTCAGAGGGGCCGTATATTAAAATTTAACTTTTAAGTGCAGAGCACTTTAGGGGCTCGCCTTGTCGTCGTAGCTTGCTCGCTAGGCCCAAGTAGAGCCACACGGCGTTCCGTCGTCGCAGCGTAACCCAGAGGCTTCGAAAGCCAAGCAGTTTATATAGTCATAAGCGTTCGAAACTCGTGAACCGCTGGCGCTTGTTACACATCTCCCCGTTGTTTAGCGCAAAAAACTGTACGTACATTTGCAGCAAAATGTGCGTAATTGACCGGCAGCGCCCGCGTTCATTTAGTTAGAAACGCTCGTTGGGTTGGTTTTTACGATAGTAAGCGAAAAAAGTGGCAGTGGAATGCCGGCACGTGCGGGGAGAAAAGCACAAAGAGACCAGAACTCCCGCTGGCATAGTTTCAGGCAGGGCGCACGCGAGCACTACCTAGGCGGGAAATTTTGAATTGCATTGGGTGGTAGCAGTGAGCGGATAACTGCAATACAGCCCATTGTGGCGAATCAACGCTGTGCACTTCCGACAGCTTTCATATTGAGTGGAACAGCTATAATTTTTTTACTTGGCTTTTGCAAGATTGGGGAAACGTCAAAAGGATACTCAGTCCTTGTCCTAAAGCTGTGGGAGGGAATTTCTGTACCTTTAGCATTTCATTCACTACTTTTTTTTTACTTTTTCGAAATGTGGCCCCTTTGTCTGCAGGATCTTGCTGTTGGAACAAGGTCGGGTGGCGGAGTTCGACACGCCATCCAACTTGTTGGCCTCTCCAAACTCCATCTTCTACGGCATGGCCAAGGATGCCGGCCTCGTGTGACGAGCCGGCACGACCTATGCACATTGTTCATCACCTTCTAGAACTGCACCCCATCTCCCTCCTGCTCTTTCTATCTTCACAACGAGCTCCTTCGCCCGAACAAGACCATCTGGCGCCGTTTGTCGCCATGTTGGGACACTTAGGAAAGGGAGGGAGATGTGTTATATTCATTTATTTGTACTGCCGTGCACCACTTTAGAGAATTTGTTCCAGCTTTCTACCATGCGTTTGGCGTGGTGTGCCCCAAGGCTGTACTTTGGTCCCGTTGCTTTTCGTCAGCTCCTGCACCCCCTGGTGTCAACGTTTAAGATATTGTAGGGATGTTTTCGCTGTGCTGATTTTTTTAAAGGTTATTTCATAATGGCAGGAAAATAAGCTGCTTCTGAAATTTGCCGCGATGATTTTGTGAAGGGCAGAGCAGTGTCTTAAGAATCTCGAGCAATGTTTCACTGGGTTGCTCCATGACGATATAATTATATCGAATAAAACATACAATGTGTCAAATAGATGGGAACGTGGGCTGTGGCAAGCCCTAGTGTGAGAATGGGGTGATCAATCATCTCGAAGAGTGATTGTATCGGTTGATGTGTAGATGCTTGTAGATTATTTGGGGAGGAGAAACTTGGAGCAAGAAAAGCCTCATTTAGACTTTCCATGACGCATCGCCAAACTGCCTTGTGTGATGGATGCTCCGTCCCACTATAAATATTCTGCAGGTTTTGCAGTTGCAGGCCTCATTTCTACGTTTTGTTTAGTCTTGTTTGCGAAGTGTGGAATCCCCACTAATAACATTGTAGTAATAACTGCAAGCTGAAGGGCATTCCTGATGTCAAGTCTTTTTGCATTAGTATGAGTGCGGATACACCTGTAATGCTAATGCCTAAACGAATGACATCACTTGGCAACACTGCCTATCTTGGGGACAATATAGGTTCTTATTATTAAATTTTATCACTCTATGGCTAAACCTGCTTCTTAAAAAAAAAAAGAGCATTTGTAAGTTTAACTGCCGAACGAAAAAAAGACAAGCAGGACTAATTTCGAAGTTATCAGCTGTGCTGTGCTCCTTATATGGTTATCCCTCTCGGGGAAAAAATAAGTCATCATTTTTGACTGAGTGTTACTGTGGCATTATTTTTTCCCTACGTATTCGATACTTATTCATTGCAGTTGTATCTTGAGTCTCAGCATTGTACACCATTCAGTACTTTAAATCCTTGTCACGTTAGGGGCTGTTAGTTTATGTTGTGTTCCGATATAGCAGGTTTTTTTTCCCACACTGTGAAACCTGTTCCTTAGTGTCACAGTTGAAATGGCCTGCACCTTTGCTGTATTCCTTTTTTAGTCCAACCAGACCTAACATGCCTTCCACACACACAAACGCCGCCTGCCCGCCTTTCATTCTCGCAAAGTTTTTGTATCTACCTCGGAATTGTGTATAGCGTGTTCAGACAACTGTTCTTACATGGAAATATGCTGACTTTGCTAATCAGATTCGTTTCAGAAATGTATACAGTTTCGCTTTTGAAAGCCCATTCTGTCATAGCGGTGTGCGTGCCTTTTAAAAGGCCGTTGTGGCCTGCTGTATTGAATCAGCCGACTTTCAGCGCCGTACCAGTAGTCCCGTATCGATACGGAAGTTTGATACGGCACTGCCATACGGGACCTGTATGGACCTGCTGTATCGCGCTCAAATATGTCGCGAATTTTGAACTCCGTTCGCAAGCAGCAAGAGCTATTGAACAGCCATTCTAGCTTGAAGACACTCGTAGCTACCAATACGAAAGGGTTTGATCTTACATTGATTAAAACCGAAACTTTTAAGATGCAGGGTTCCCTTTTTTTTGTTTAAAATTCTTCGGCCACAAGTATTCAACCACCAAATGATCTAATAAGGGCATCATGTGGGGCCTTATGAGCCGGTGGTATTCTGCCTCTTTCCTTTCTCTTAATTCTCTCAACACACACACACACATATATATATTGTATACATAAAACAATATTTAATAAGCATTTTCCACCTGTACGCATGCTAGAAAGATGAGGCTGTCTGAGAAAGCCAGTGTGATACTTCTTGCGCGTACTTTGTACCATAGTTTTAGGACGTTTGTACTTTATGAATACAGGGGGCCGCAATGTTTGCGCGGCCCGCGCTTTTTGTCGCAGACATTGAACGTGGCTGATAGGTGGAGGAGAGAATGTCCTTTTGTTTGTCTTTTTACACGTGAACAATAAAAATGACATTTTCACAATGTAGAGAAGCGTGTCTGTGAGATTTGTCGTCGACACCAGCTGCGTGAACTATTCGTGCAGGCTAGCAGGCGTTGGTTCGATAATTTGCTTAACTATGGGGCGTGAAATGCTTCCCTCTGGCCGGCTTTCTAAACTATAGTCATCTGCAGTTCAAATGAAGTCAACGGGGACCACAAAAAACCTTCGATTAACCGAACTTCCAGTTAAACAGAGAGCACAATAACAGCATTGTTCTTGCTTCTTACTCAAAATAACGGTGCTTCTTATTCAAAATAACTTCCAATTAATTGATGTAACGGGTTTTAGCTTTGAATTATGGAGTGATTTCTTTCATTGGATTGCTTGTGAAATTGCTGGGACCATCACTTCACTTCCAATTAACCGAAAATGCCTAGTTAAGCCACTTCAAAATATGGAGAGGCAACTGTATTGGTTCAGCAGTTCATGAGGTTTCAAATGTGAGCTTGTTGATGCTATTTGAAAATGGAAAGTATGGAGTTTGCTTTGGTTACATGCCCGAACTGTCTCCTAGTTTTTTGTAAAAAACGTTTTGTCTTGTCAGGAGGCAAGTGCCCAGCCTTGCGCATAACACATATCTTAAGAATGCCAAAGCCATCTATGGTGTGGCATGTAGGGCAGACTTTTCACGGTGCATTTTGTGGGTGAAAGACCTTGTGCGGCACCGTGCAAACAAGTTTTGAAGGAGCAAACCAAATGAGGTTAGGCACAATTAAGACATTGGTTTTGTTTAAAAATAAACAAGGGCCCTAAAATTTCTCACGGTAGGGGCAAATATACTAGACAGACAGGAGCACTTAGGATGCTGTCAATCCTTGGCGTTCTAAGCTATCACTCTAAAATTTTCGACCAGCTCTTGTAGGCCACTGACGGATCTGCGAATGAAGCTTTGCATGATACTTTTGGCAGCAAACATGTTTCTAGGGCCATTTTGATTCATTTAACAAATAATAAATAGTTCAGAACTGTCGGCTCTAGGGAATAAAAAAATCCTCCTGTTTGCCTTCCCATTTTGCGCGGCATGCCCTGTGAGGCTATAGCCTGTTGCCTCTCTGATGACAGCGAGTGCGATATTTGCTGCACCGAAAAAAAAAAAAGAAAATCTTCAAGGTGTAATGGCAACTGATGAAACCGAACGCACAGGCAAGATTTTTTATTTGCTTCCAGCAGTTCAACTCTAGTGCTGCTTGGAGCATAAGTGTGTTCCATGTTTCACGTCATACAAAGCTACGACACGTGTCCTGTGGAGACCCTGTAGCTCTCACACTTCCAACAAAACTTCTGCTGAGCTTGTCGCAACCGCAGGCGTAGCCTTCCGAGTGGAGTTTGTTTTCCACGTGCGCGAACGGTCGTTTTAAACCCCACTGCACGTGCATGTGAATGAGGGTTAACGAGAGGGTAAAATAGACTCTTTTAAAACCACCATACACGTGCTCCACTGTATCAGTAGAATGTCCCAACTAAATAAATAAATAAATAAAGCTGCGTTAGGCTCATGCAAGCTTGTATCAGTGGTATCTCCAAAGCATTTCTACGTCACTAGCGTAACCACTGTGCCCTGCATGCCTTCTGTAAGGCGGAGTAAATGTTCCATTAAACGACGCTCAATGAAACGACTTTGATGTAAACGTAAGATGGAGTAAATAGTCGATAAACGACGTTTGATGAAACGGCGTTCGATGAGACGATATTCGCTGAAACGGCTTGCGATAAAACGGATTTCACAAAACGGCGTTCAATGAACCGGCATTCGATGAACGTTAACTCATTTGAACTTACCGCTGCTATGTATTCACAAGACGTCAGCTGAAACTAATAAAACCTAGTAAAAAGTACCTTTTGTTTTCGCGATTCCCTAGAATTTGTAGTAAAATGAAGGTTTTTGTTTGTCTTTGCAGTGAATTTTCATTGCGTGTGGTTAACGCAATATTTTTGCGCCTTGACGAAAGGCCGTTCCATCAGTTCCATCGTCTAGCAACAACGGTGAGCGGGTTTCAAGATGGTGGACTACAGCAAGTGGAAAACAATCGAGGTGCGTGATTTACGCTCTCATTTGTTTTTCTTCCCGAACCGCGACTTCTAAAAACGGTCGAGGCGAACTCCAAGGTTAGAAGGACAGCTGTGACGAGTGTAGGGTAACCCCACTGGGCGAAGAAACTTCCGATGCGAACTGACGCAGAGCCGTCACCGCGTAGATCTTTCTGGAATCTTTCTTTAGCAGACAGAATAAATAGCTCGATCGGTCGATTGTCGCCGACTCTGCGCTTTGCTGCCTTAGTCGTCGGTCCGTACGCCTCAATAAAACGATTCGGCGATTCAGTAACAGCGGCTTTGACCGGCGGTAGCCGAACCACTCGTCCTTACCGTCCGGTGCTTGCAATGGACAAAAGCTGAAATGCATGGTAGAATCCAGGAATCAAATCGTGCGATTTGGTGATGCTTAATTACGTAGACAGCTTTGCGGCCTCAGCTTTTAAATGTGTGCTTGTTCTGTGACGAGGTCCCACTGCTGATCTCATTTTTCTACTCGCTTTCCGTAGCATCTCGGAATTCACTGTTGTGCTTTGGCCGTTGCCGGTTGCGTTTTTTCAAGAATTGTGTCCTCCTTCGACCGTCGTCGATACTGCTATTTGCCTACAAAATAAACGCTTCGTGCGGAAAGCAGAGGAAAGGTAGAAAAAAAAAACCGAGTAGCAGTGGATCAGCGCAGAATTGCGGAATCGAAACACGGGTTCTGACCCTTCGCAAGTATGAAACGATTCTAAAGGGTCACATACATGGCAACTGGCTGTCTATGTTATCAGTGTAGACCTGTCGGAAACTTTTGTTTTCTCAAGATTGTCATCGTGCAGTGAAGTATGCTTGCGTTGTAGGAAGCGACTCCGCCAGAAATCATCAGTTCACTAACCAGTCAACCACATGTTGACAGTTAATTGACAGCGTTGACAATGTTTGGCGTGCATTTACCATGTTTCGCGCCTTTCTGTGAAGTGCTTCTGCTATCGTGCGGTCAGTTGCGTAAGGTGAGTGATATTGAAAGTATTGCAGAAAAAGTCTTTGTAGAAGGTCTCGTATCATCACGGATCTCGAAGTGAAATACAGATAGATAGGTAAGATTTTGTTTGGAGAACTTGTGTTTGGTATCTTGGGTTAAATGAAGTCTGAAATCACAGATTTATTTTTTTTTGCCTAAAAATACTACTAAAATGCATAAATTAGCTTTTTTTTTAACTTTATGTCTGAGTAAGTAAAGAGGGCAGTTGGGTCTTTGGGGCCGAAAATCGGTCAAAAAAAGCGTTTTCTCCAAAATGGCATTTTTGGCCTCCACGGCCATTTTTCTATCAATCTGTAAATTTCCTCATCAAAAGGCACCATTTTTGTTGTTATTATATTATGATAGCATTTTAAAGTGCACTCTACGGCTTAGTTAGCGCATAATTCGATGGTGAAACGGCACTTTTCTTGCAATGCAAAGCTAGCATTTCGTCCTTAAATATCTTGGAACCCAGAGCAGGTACAACTGTAATTCTTTTTGCTTCTGATACCGAAATGTATGGAGAATACAATGTTGGAAACAAATTTTTCGAATGGAGACTTTGGAAACCTGCGAGCCATTTCTGGCAGAGCGTGGGAGAAGCGAAGTTCTCTGTGTTGTAAAACGACCAAAAATAGCTGAATCAAAAGAGTTCTTCCTATGTTGTATTTTCTAGTCATTTGTCTGCCTAGCCACGTGGTAATTGCCATTCTGTATGGAGTGGTTATTTTGTAACCGCGACCCAAAATATAGGCAATTAATCATTAATTAACTCATAATATAATCAACTTACAAAATATCTAATGGCAGATTTGAAATCAGCACCAAAAAAAACTATAATGGAGTGCAGTTTCATTAAAATTGGTTGGTAAATAAAAAAATATAGCTCTAAGACCAGTCTGCCCCCTGAAGCCGAAAAAACTTCAGACTAAATGAGAAACTTTGTTACAAAATTATTTTTACAGTAATGAATTGAAGGCATAAGAGAATAAATTTGAAAGCCAGCAAAAATGCTTTCCGGTGTACTGTTGTAATGGAAGTTTGGCTTTATAGGAACTCTAGTAAAGATATAGTCTGGTTCCTTTAAATTGTAAATGCTTGGCATTTAGTTTTAAAAAAGACTACAAAAAAAAACATTTGCTCCAGGTGGGAAAAAAAATTCTAAATTTTTTGCGTGCATTTGGTTTTGTTTGTTCCCTACGGTTGCAGCATTGCAAACTACGATTATGTGCTGATTGCTGGCACGCGGCGGGTAGTCAGACTTAGAGAGCAGCCCTGAGCTTTACATAAAAGCAAAATTTTTAAAGTGAAAGGTTTCTTAGTGGATCTGATTGGTGTCCTGCCAGAAACTAATGCATTTCCCTATAGTCCAGTTGGTTGACCGAAAAGCTCTATACTCGGTGACAACTTAAGAACGGCACCGGAAGTTGCCGCTGTGCCTTATCACCGTAGCCGGATGTTTCTCCGCGTGGCGCAAGTAGGGCGTTACTGGGAATATTTTGAACATGGCGTGAGCCGTTCCCGTGATTTTTTGGACTTAATCTGCTTATAAACGACTCCAGTGACGACAAACAAACTGTGTGAGACAAGACAGGCGATATCACGCATTCATAGCAAACCCCTTTAAAAACGCGCGCGCACTGACGTCACGGGTCTGGCGCTTTGGCAGAGTGATACACTACATGAGGTGGTGCCGTTCTTGAGTTGTAACCGAGTATAGTAACATCTCTGAACACACAGCGCATGTGGTTACTTGAAAATAGCGAAAAAAGGAATGGTTTTAGATGAGACAATACACACTGATCATGAAGGACTACAAGGTATACATTTATCTCAGAAACCATGTGTTGGTATACCGTATTTTCGCGTGTATAACCCGCCCCTACAAATAATCTGCACCCCCACTTTCAGCCTGCTGGAAAAGAAATTCTCGCGTATTGCGCGCACATCTGATACAGGAAAGGCTGCGTGAAAGCTACTGCTCAAGCAACACATCACATACCTTGTAGACAGAAAAAGCGTATAGTTAGCAAGTAGAATAGACTGACTGCAAGGCGAATGTCACAAGACTAATAAAATTCAGTTGTTAGAGTGCGCTCGTCCTTGTTTTTTCTTCCTTGTCCTTGTATGTTTTGTGCAATCGCTGCCATTCAAGGCTTAGTCACTGTTACTGTGTAGGAGCTTAACGCACAGCACAATGCGCACTGCCGTGAAGCTGCACTAAAGAAAAACCCCACATATTATCCACACCCCTACTTTGCCACTGAAATTTTAGCATTTTTGGTGCGGGTTATACGCGCAAAAATACTGCACATTTAGGTCCTTCGTAGATGCGTTTACTCAGTGCACAAAAAAACGTTGCCCGGGTACATTCTTTGTTTACGACTTGGGTCTTTGAAGGTTACTGATCGATTGGACGCACTTTTAGCGTTTGCACTTTTCTCAGCTTTCTCTATTACGGAATGGTAAATTCTGTCCATCTGTTTCAGATGACGCTTTTATTTCATACATTAGAGAGCAGCACGAGTTCATTGGAGCGCGCAAGCTGACCGTAGCAGTTCTTTTTGGCCTGCAGGTGTCGGACGATGAAGATGAGACGCACCCCAACATCGACACCCCGAGCCTGTTCCGGTGGCGACACCAGGCACGGGTCGAACGGATGAACGAGATGAAGAAGGAGCGGGAGGAATTCAACAAGAAGAAGGCCAAGTGAGTATCTGTCCGTACGCGCCATTTGTGGCATTGAACTGGAGCACTATCTTTTCATCAACTCTGCGTGGAAATGCAGAGTTCCTCAGTGATCAGTAAACTGTCCCGATGAAACTGGTTACATTCATACCCCTGTCAAACGTGCCTATTTAAAGGAGTACTGACACGAAAATTTTATGTTACACTTTTATTGCTTTTATCGATGCTTAATGGTCTGGCGAACCTGAAACAGCACTTCAAATACTTCAGCGCGCGATAGTTAATTACATTGAACGGCCTGAAAATCGTTTGCTTCAAATTCCCGCGCTTTCATCCCGAACGGCGCATATGACAGAATCCCGGCGTGACCTCACCGCTTTGTGCGGACGTCACCGGCGCCCGCTTGAGAGGGTGTTGCGCCCGCTCGCCGCTCGTGGGGCCGCGCGCGTGAAGTGACGTCACGAGTTTTTGACGAGCGCTGTCGCGTCACTTCTTTTGGCTTCACGGGGTGATGTCATGCTGATGTCCATTTGCTGAGTGCCACTCCGCACGCGGCTCTGTCGGCGCGATAAATAAGATCCAATTGAATTATGTTCTTCGCATCGCAGGCCGCTCATATTTCAGCCAGGGTATTCTGTGGAGTGAAGGAAGCGAACTGTGCATTAATATTAACGCCGAAAATTGGTGTCAGTGCTCCTTTAAGTGCACCTCCACTGAGCGCACTCAGCTAAAATGTCATTCGGGGGCAGCTAAACGGCAAACGCGGATGACACTTTCCACAGAACGCAATTCAAGCTGAGTGTGTTCCCCGAACACACTTCACCGGGGCTGGCTCGCCGAGTGAGTAATTCGCATCAGCGGGGATTCGAAAATAGGGAAAAATTAAGTAAAACAGCGAGCGTTTAGATTATAACAGGTAATGTTAAAAGTTAATTATAGATACATTGTGGATTTGTTTTTACAAAACGAGAAACAGTGACGAAAAACAAAAAAAGAAGCTCGCTCTCAACGATGTGCCAACGCCACCTGGTGCGGTGTTGTCACCCGTTCTTTGCGGCGTTCGTGTCCATGGTTTCTTGTGGACCTGTGGTTGTGTTCCCGTTTTCTCTCTGTTATATTCAACGCTTTCAGATAATTTCCCCCCAACGATAATGCTGCTCCTATTCGCTTCGCAGTGAACAACAGTTAAGATATCAGCGCCGGTGTTCAGTCGCCGTCCCGACTCCGTTCGCGAATTGCGATTTTGAACAATGCGAACACAACAAATGTTTACATTGTTTCTCATGTGATAAAGAGGGGGAATTTCAAGCAACTTTGCTGAACATTTACGCCGGCTATCGTTGTTGACATCATGGCCAAGGGCACTTTGTTTCGTCGTTTAGCAGCGCGCACCCAAAGTGTCATTCCCAAGTGCACTCGGCATAAGTGCACTTAAATGGGCACGTTTGACTGGGGTATTAAAAGAAGAAAATTAGGAGGAGGACATTTAAGCGCCCATTACGGTGCTGGTAATCTGAAAGTATCGGTGCCCAATCGCAGAACGTGCCCCCTGACTGTCATCGACATTCTTTCTTCCCTTTGTGTTTCATCCGCCGCGTTACTGCGACTTTGCACAAACCCGCATTTGCACTGTCAAGCTAAGAGCGCATTTTTACCTGGAATGCACACTAACTGTTGGTGAGCGTATGTAACAAAACAAAAAACGAGTGCCAGCTGGGACTTGAACATGCATCTTCAGAGTGGTGGAATTGAGGTTATTGTCTGGACACGACAGAGACAGATGATGCGTGTGATCATGACATCATTCACTTTGATGTTAGTAGCACTTTGTATCCGCTTAGTTTTCAAAAAGCTGGTGGGCTAGGCAAGGTCAAGCTAAATGTCCCCTGAGTTTGGTTCAAATAGAAGTTTTCCGGAACTAAATTCTCGGAAACGCTGGTTTTGTTGGAGCGTTAGCCAAAAAGGAATGCCGGATGTGTGGGCCATTGAGGTTCAACTTGGTTTGGCATTAATTTCGAAACTATACCATCTCACCAAAACTGTTCACAACATGTCTGGCGGGGGTATTTAGAAAGCTTGACTGGGAAGAGATGGGATTAAGGATAAACGGAAAATACTTGATCCATTTGATGCTTGCAGACGACATAATCTTGCTGCGTGAGACTGCAGAACACATGCAAACAGTGCTTGAGGAACTACGATCAGAAAGCACAGCCGTGGGGCTAAAAATAAATATGAATAAATCTAAAGTAATGAGACATAAAAGCATGACAAGAAAGTCCTCTTCCGCTTAGGAAACGAAACGCTAGAAGAAGTAACAGGATACAACTACCTTGTACAGGTAGTTAGTGCTGACCCCAACCAGGAGATGGAAATCTGGCGCAGAATAGGTATTTGTTGGGAAGCACTTGGCAAGCACTCCAAAACAGTGAAATGTACGCTACATCTTTCACTCAAGAAAAATCCACAACCAGTGCATACTGCTGGTGATGTCATGCAGAGCTGAAAACTTGGCACCTTACTAAACAAGTGGAAAGCAAACCTAGGTCGGCTCAGCATGCCATTGGAACGAATAATGTTAGGAGTAACACTCATTGACAGGAAATGAGCTACCTGGATCAGAGAACAAACTGGAGTAGAAGATATCATAGTTGAAATAAAGAAATGGACTTGGAATGGCCATGCAGTGAGGCGAACCGACAATCGGTGGACAATTAGGGTAACAGAGCGGATACCAAGAAGTGGGTCTAAAAGAAGGGGAAGTCCAATAACACGATGTAGGGATGAAGTAAAGAAATTCGGGGGTAAACTGTGGACTCGAGCAATGCAGGACAGAAGCAGTTGGAGTTCAATGGGGGATGCCTTTGTCCTGCAGTGGACTTGATGATCAGGCTGCTGTTGTTGTTGTTGTTGATGATGATGATGATGATGATATATTATTGTTTGAAACACCACTGCAAACGAAATTTACCTTTCTACATTTCGATACCGTGTGACATTTTTTTACGAGTGGGAAAAAATGATTGGCTAAACTGCCCAGAATCGCTGCTTTACCTGTGGGCCGAAAATGTTAAAGTTGTTTTATGATTGCAAAACTATAGCTGCCCAAAAACTTACTTCTCTGAGATTTTCTAGAAGCTTTGGGCAAGATGAGCGGGCAGAAAAATTTGCCTTTGTTGATTTTGGCAACAGGAGCAGAAAAAAAAGCGGGTTGCAAGCGAAGCCAAGTAATAATTGAACTTATGGCGGCCCCTGTGGCAGCATGGAATTTAAGGGGCATTTTTCCTTCTAGTACATATTAGTGTGAAACTGTAATGTGCACCTCTTTTGCAGGGCCTTTCCTTGTGTCTTCTTGGCTTACTAACAAAACTCTATAGTGTAGGCCTCTTTCACAAGGTCGTCCTTGTCCTGGCTTGGCTCAGGCCTGTTTCACTAGATCACCGTTGTCTTGTCTCGGCTTGGCTTGTCTCCAGGAATGACAAGCTACTGCTGGAGGCCCGCAAGCAGGTGCAGGGCAAGACGGGCAAGGACTTGGAGAAGGCCAAGCGAGACGTGGCCAAACTCGAGAAGAAGGACAAGGAACTGCGGAAAGAACAGGAGGAGCTGGACAAGAAGGAGAAGGTTAGCATGTTCCCCCTCTCTTCAGGGTCACTGAACATGTTATGCACCATTTGCGAAGCTCCCTCATAGTCCCCATGTATCAAAAACTGGTCCGGCGTGCTGCACCCCCCTGCACTGGGGGCAAACGGGGGCAAGGTTGACTAACCTGCCATCTGTCAGCAGAAAGTTGGAGCAGCACTGGAGTGCTTGCGGCGGCTGCTGTAAGTCGTAAAAGTAAAACCGTGGAAACGTATGTAAGCATTAGCTAATTTAATTGATATGTCCTATTAACAACAGAGCTGCTGTTGCTGGCCACAATGTGTGCGGCGTTATCAAAAACACAGTGTCTAGAGTGCCGTTCGACGACACTCTAGCTGATCGTTGCAGGCATGGTAGAGTGCTCTCGCCACTTAGCGTAGAGGATCCGTCTTAGCTTGTTGACCCAGAGTCAGTGGTTCGAGACCAGCTTACGAAGTGTATTTTTGTGCCTTAGGTTAGCTTCACGAGGAGTGCCCGGTGTCGTCTAGGCTCGCACGTGGCGCTCACAAAATTACCAAGACAACAGTTCACGTGCGTCTACACCTCAAGGGGGGACAAGACAGCTCGCTCTACAGACGCCCAGTTCGTGCAGCCGATTACCGCTGGTTCTAGCGCGTGCTGCTGCATTCCACTTTGGGAGAAATGTGAAAGCCTGCAGACAAGAACAATTTGGGCGCGCCAGTCATGCATGAGGTAGACGACGATATAGGTGGATATGACTACGATTACTACCACCACAGTGAAGAGTGACGACAGAACGCGTAAATAAAAAAAATTTTCAAAGCTAATGCAATGGTTGCTGGTGTGACCTTCAGTGCTTACATAGAAAGAAATCCACCGACTCTGCTATGGTTCAAGCCTTGCACGACTTAGTGCAAGCTTCGCTTTTTTTTTTTTTTTTTTTTTTTTTTGAAAGCAAGTTTGATTTTATTACGTTGTGTTGTTCAGTGAATGTTTAGGTTTCGTGCCAATACACTTGCCCCTCAGTTACGACAAGCACGGGTGCTCGAACAACCCAAATTCTGAAGCAGTTTCGCAATTGGTGTACCTTTAAGAAGTCTGCCCTCTCTTCACCTCCTTACATCTATATATGGTGCTTGTAGGAGACACCTCCACTGTCAGGGTTTTCAAGATAACGGCTTGTAATTTTCAGGATGACGTTATAGAAATCATCACCGAGTGTTTAACAATTTTATTCCAAGTTGACTGTGTCAACAGTGAATGAACGGCTGCAGTAGGCAGTTTGGTGAAAAAGAGGGAGATTGAATTGGCATTATGCTTTCATAAGGGCTATGAAAACCAAATAAACTTGCGTCATCTTTTTTAAGCACAGGGTAAATGGTGACCAAGAAGTCAAGATCAAGAAGTTAGCGGAGATAAATTGGTCGCAGTTAGCACAGGACCGGGATAATTGGGGATTTATGGGAGAGGCCTTTTCCCTGCAGTGGGCCTAGACCGGCTAATTGGGATCATGATGAAATGGTGACGGATGTTCTTTTGTACAGTGGGCGATAGGTCAGCTAGGATTGCTGTAATATGCAGCTGGTAGTTTGAAGTGTTTGCTTGGTGTTAAAGAAATAAACGAAAAGAATTAAAAGGAGACCTTTCTCAAAGGGCTCAGTTTGCAAACTACGCAAAGCGATACAGAGATGGGTTTTTGGATCACTATTGTCAAGAGCTTGTTGTTTGTGCGCATGTGTGTTTAGAGTTCCAGGCAGCCATAGTTCTTTCGTTTGGACTAATTTCTTTTTGCAAGTGGATGTCTTGGGGAGCTGTTTAGCCAAGCCAAGTTGGTCATCTCAAGTTTGATGCTTCATTTTTTTTTTTTTTTCTTTTTCAGCTCACGCCGTGGAATGTGGATACAATCAGCAAAGAAGGTTTTACGAAAACGGTGAGTGTCTTTTTGGCTGCGTGGAACCCTTAGGTGCATGTTTTTTTTTTCTTTACGAGGGCTCTTGTTGCTTCTCTAAATTACAAGAATGCAGCTGGCTCGACTTCTTGTTCGAATTCCTAACTAGAAAGATTGTCTGCAACCTTCTATGACTTGTTTTGAAACTTTGCGGCAACAGTACATTAACTATTTATCGCATGGATCGCAGTGGAATGATAATCCTTGTTACATGGTTACTTCCCTTAAATAAAGTTGTCCTTTTTTCGAAGAAGTTCTGTGATATGGGAGTTAATTTAGTTAAGGAAGCTCAAAGAGAAGTGAAAGAGCTTGTTCAACATGCCGAAGCGGTGCACACTCATTCCCAGCGAGTACGACTCCTAAATAAAGTGTCGGGTTTAATCAACGATTGCAAAAGCAATGCAAGCCATGTACAGCAGACGTCTGACTCAAGGGCAGGGGGGGGGGGGGGGTGTAAGAAGCAAACAGCTTGAATTTGAATTTAATACATCTGAATGTATACCGATACATGGTTTCATAGATAAAGGAATGCTGTTTCACTCCCTCATTATCGATGCAGTGTATTGTCTTGTCTAGAACTGTTCCGTTCTTGCGATTTCCAAGTAACCTTTTGACACGATGGAAGCGCGCTTTCATGCACACGCTGTGTTTCTGGAAATCTTATCAGAGCTTTTCGGTTGTCCAACAGGTCTATGGAGAAATGCATCAATTTTTTGACAGGACGGCGTCAGTGCTACTAAAATAGCTTTCGCTTTATAAAAATTTCGATACCGAAGTAAGCTCAGGTGTGAGGAGGGAGAGACAGTGGGTGGGGGAACAGAGGATAGCAGGAGATCTGAAGAGTTTTGGAGGTTTTCTTGACCGTCGAATGAATGGGGTAAGAGAGACAGAAAGTGTTATTTGAAGTGACCCATGAGAGAGAGAAAATGTTATTTGAAGTGACCCATGTCAGGTTTGCCAGAAAATGAAAGGAAGTGGCTAACGGCAGGGGTGATTAGAGGTAATGCAGGAAAGATATTTGTACTGGGGTGCGTTATTTAGCAACTTGGCGGTGGTGATATCTTGCAGATCCTGAACAAGCCCGCGCCAAGAGAGGAGGAGGTTGTGTCGGAAGAAGAGAAAGAAGAGTCGCAGGTGAGGAAAAGCATAATATAAGATGGATAAGATAAGGAGAAGGTCTTAAAACGACATTGATTTTTCATTTAAGTGGCTCAATTCGTTGAAATTGTGACTGTTTACAAAGCATCGTTTAAAGGCCAACTGCACTCCGCATTTCAACCTCTTGAAAACGTTATTTCCGTGTCGTCCGGCTTAAGCTACCGCAAGATTGATTGATTTGATTGATTGATTGCAGGGTTTAACACGCCGACGCAACGCAGGCGATGAGGCGCGCCGTAGTGGAGGGCTCCGGATTAATTTTGACCACCTGGGGATCTTTATCGTGCGCCGAAATCTCGAACACACAGGCGTTTTTGCTTTTCGCCTCCATCAGAAAAGCGGCCACCGCGGCCGGGAATCGAACCCGCGACCTCGTGCTCAGCAACGCAACGCAACGCCTTAGCCACTGAGCCAAAACTACCGCAAGATACAAAATATGACAAATGAATTACGCGTATCCGTGGCGCGAACGACCATCAAAAATCAGGGACTTTGAAACGGAAATTGAGAAGAGTGCGGCCATTACGGCCAGGCTGGAGTGATGCTCCGTCCGGCGAGTGAGCAGCTGCACGTTGCCGGCCGGCCGGCTGGAGCGAACCTGCGCGCAGCACTTTGCCCTCACAGCAGCCCTAGGAGAAGCACTGGTTCTCCTGGCTGGCCGTAAGAAAAAAGACAGGGCCGGCCGCAGTGTCATTTCCACTTTGTTTATTTATTTGTTTGTTTGTTGTTCCCCCAGATTCAGAGGACATTAAGAAGGAAGTGGGAACCACAGAATAATACAGACGAAAGCAGCGAAACAACAACGTTAAACATTGCAAATTACAGCTTGTTATGAAAACAGGTTGGTCATGGCTGAACGAAAAGCAATCTCGCTGCCGATTTCAGCTATGAACCGAGGAAGGCAATTTCAATTTGCACAACTACTGGGGAGATGGCTGTTTGCGCAATCCACTGGCAGGTGCATCATTGCCTGCGACGGAGCTATTTTAAACGCTTCTAATTAATTAACTGCACATTTCACGGGGCTTCCAGTCATGTCCAAGATGGTTTGGTGGTACGTACTGTTCGTTCAAAGTGAATTTGGCCGAGGTGAAATTTGGGTGTAGTTGGCCTTTAAGACTCCCTTTGGTATTTCATGAGAATGAAGGGCTTCTATGGCAGTTTGTTTGCAAAAGAGAGAATAGTGTACTGGTTACCGGAAACACTGGGCCAGGTTATTCCATCTTGTGAACTGCGCCAACTGTAGAGACGTGTGGCTTAAGGGGGAGACTGGTCTTAGAGCTGTTTTTTAAAGACGATAGTCTTTCTTGGGCTACTTAAACCCAGAAATTTTGGTCTGTCTGTATGTCTGTCTGTCTGTCCGTCTGTCTGTCTGTGACTCGATTCAGCCACCCGGCCAAAGCAAAACAATGCCTCTGCGCAATAGTCTTATATAGTCACAGCTAAATCTACCCGTCTATGTCCGGTGTAATGTTCATACTTGTCTACATTGTTGAAGAAGAACAAGACATTACGCAAATATGAGACAACAAATCAATACAGAAGTGATATTTGCAGTGTTCCTTTATAAAAAAATCAAACATGCTTGACTTTTGTGAAATTACATACTTCATCAACTGCAGAAAAAGAATTCACTCCGCCGTCGCCTGCTGTCGCTCGCGCCACTATAGCTTCTGGCGCCATTTTAAGAAATCAACCGGCAACAGTTACGCAAGGTTCCACTAGATAGGTTCCACTTTCTGCTTGCAATGCACGTGGAGTAGGGAAACGCGGTTCTATAAACGTTGAAGTAGGGCGCTTCGATTAACGCGCGCCTTCGCCGTACGGCAGCGTTCGCATAGAGGCACCCGGTTTGGAGCAGTGGAACGCGGGAAATTTAAAATATTTAAGCAAACCTTTGGCGTCTTTACATTGGGAGGAGCGCGACGCAAGAGGAACAACATGAGAGGTGAGCGGGAAAACGAATGGAGGCATTTACTTCGCAAAAGCGGATAAAGACTATCGTCTTTTGACGGCATTTGCAATGAAAGGAGCACATACGCGGCCAATTTTTTTTTATTTACCAACCTATTTTAATAAAACTGCTCAGTATTATGGAGTTTTTTGTGCTGATTTCAAATCTGCAATTAGATTTTTTGCAACTTGATTATCTTTTTAGATAATTAAGGATTAATTGCTATTACTTTGGGTCACAATTACAAGAAAAACACTCCATACAGAATGGGGATTACCATCTTGCTAGGTAAACAAATGACTAAAGAATACACAGCTAAAAGAATTTTTTTGATTTAGCTATTTTTGGTCAGTTCACAACACACTGAACTTCACTTCCTCGCGCGCCCTGCCAGAAATGGCTCACGGGTGAAGTCAGTTGAACGCAGCAATAATTTTCCAAAGCCTCCATTTGGAAAATTTGTTTCCAACATTGTATTCTCCACACAGCCACGTATCATAAGCAAAAAGAATTACAGTTGTACCTGCTCTGGGTACCGAGATATCCGAGGGCAAAATGCTAGCTTGGCGTTGCAAGAGGAGTGCTATTTTACCATCGAATTCAGTGCAAACTGAGCTGTAGAGAGCACATTAAGATGCTATTTACAATAAAATATGGTTCCTTTCGATGAGAAAATTTGCAGACACAGAAATTAGCCGTGGATGCCGAAAATGTTGTTTTTCTGAAAACTATTTTTTTTTGGCTCCAATGACCCATCTGCCCCCTTAAGGTAACGAAATGTTGCCTTCACTTTGGTGTTAGTGCACTTAATCAGCCAGCGAGGCCTCTGTGGACATGTTAAAACTATAGTGGGCATTGCCACCCATTTTTGGCAGGAAATGGTGCTGCCATCAGTCCTGCTTCCTTAGGCACGCCTATTGCTTGCTGTAGGGAGGTAAATACAGTGGCTGCTTGCTTTGGACATGCTTGAGTGGGGGAAAATGTAACAGCACACGACTAGCCTGTTCGAGCTGCAGGGGTTCTTCAATGAAGATGGATTTGCATTTATTGATGGAGTCTACGCCAACTGACATGCAGAGTCACTGGGCTCGTTTCGCTGGGGCAGCAGAACCTTTGTTGTGGTGGTGGTGGTGGTGATTTATTAAGAAAGAAGGGAAGAGAAATGAGCTGGGGATATTGTTGAACTCAGTCGGGGAGTTCACGCTCATACAACCCAGTCCAGGGAAGGGAAGGGGGGGTTTCAAAGGACAGGAAGGAAGGAAGAGAGTGGGGCATAGTCTAGGTAGCGTTCGTTTCGTCCAAGGCGCGACGGCTACAAGCGCTGAACTAGTCCTGTCACAACTAGGAAGTTGAGGAGGTGCTGGAAGACCTCCCGTCGTGAACACCTTCTATTGTTTTCTCCCCTTTCTGATGCAATGGCGGCCACAGAGGAAGTTTGTGAAGGACAATGAGGCCCTGCTGAAGCAGTTCGGGATGCTGCAGAAGTACGACGACAGCAAGCGTTTCCTGCTCGAGCACCCGCACCTGGCGTGCGACCAGACGGCCAACTACCTCGTCCTCTGGTGCATCCGGCTCGAGATGGACGACGTGAGTGTCGGGGCGTCCAGACACTTTGTAACGAAAGCTGCTTCCCCTGGTCAGGATCGAACCGGGGCCTTCCCTCGCGTTACAAAGCCATTGTCAATCCAATTGCACCGCACATTCCTCATATGCAAAGTGTTGGGGGTGATCTTTGTGTTTCCACAGATGCTGCCATTGCTAGGCCGCAAATAAGTGCACAGTAACGTAAAACAGGGGGAAAAATCATCATTTACTGCATTGATTACCCTAAATTAGTGATAACTCACTTCAGTGACTCTTTATACATATTTTCAGGGGCTGCGTCCCCCCCCCCCCCCCCTTGACTTCTTTCAGTATCAACACCAGGTTGATACTGAAACTAGCTTAACAAAAGCCGCAGCCCCTCTTGCAGAAATTTTGGTCTGTGTGTCTGTCTGTCTGTCTATCTATTTGTCTGTCTCTGACTTTATTCAGCCCCCTGGCTAAAGTTGAAAAAAAGCTACACAATAGTCTTGTATACATAACCACAGCTAAATATAAACGTCTAAGTCTGGTGTCAGTGTTCATACTTGTTGACATTGTTAAACAAGAACAGAACATTACGCAAATGTAATGCAGAAAATCGATACATAGATGATATTTTCAGTGTTCCTTTGTTTAAAAATTCATCGGTGATTGGTTTTTGCATTAGCAAATGAAATACTGCATCAACTGCAGAAAAATGTCGCCTGCTGTTGCCCGCACTACTACAGCTCCTGGCAGCTTTTAAGAAATCAAACGGTAACGAAAGGTTTCTCCACATAGCTTCCGCGTTCTGCTTGGAACACTCGTGGAGTAGGGCAACGTGGTTCTATAAACGCTGCAGTAGGGTGCCTCGATTCACGCACGTCTCCGCCGTACAGCAGCACTGGCATCGAGGCACCCGACTTGAAGCAGGGGAACACGGTAAATTTAAATTGAGTTGAGCAAACCTCTAACGTGTTATCTTGGGAGGAATGAGACGGGAGAGGAATGGCATGAGAGGTAAAAGTGGAAAAAAGAAGGGAGGCATTTACTTGGCACCCCGGCAGTCAACTATTGCAGGGGTGAGACAGCTGCGCATATTGCGCCTTTCTGATACAATTCCAATTTCCTGTGCCAAGCTGCTCCAAAAGCACGAAAAGGGCGCCAAACTGCTCCAGAAGAGCCTCAACGGCACGGATTTTGATGCTCATGTCAGTTTCGGCGGGGACAAAAGCCTCCCGCATCCCGGTAACCGCTTCTATCGTCGGTCAATCGCAAACACAGAAATGGCACAAATAGAAAGACTGAAACGAAGCAAGCGATAGATTCTAAAACTCGATTCGCTTTCCGTCCGGGTTCGCTGAAACGGCCTTTTCGATTAGGCATCGCTGTGGCAACAAACATGGCCGCCGCCTAATCTGGCTGCTACCAACGCGCTCAGTGCGTATCGCCGATATTTTCCCTGGTTTATTTACGCTATCAGCTGGGTTCCAGTCTATTCATTCTATCTGTTGTGGCTCTGAACAGTGACGTTAACGCAAGAATATGGTTTGCGATTGGTGCCAGATTACGGGAAGTTGGGCGGCTCGAAAAAAAGTTAATTGAAATGTGGGGCCTACGACTTCGGGCGTGGTTTGTCCTTGAGTGCGAAACGCGGTGCGCGCGTCTATAATCGGGTTCGTGAAGTGAATTTTTTGGCTTGTTGTGCTGTTGTAAAATGCTGAGGTGTTGCTGTGCTTCGAAGCGCGATCGCGAGCCTCGGGGATGTAGCTGCAGGACTACACGGTTGCCATAGAACGCAACTATAACACTTGATGTATGCAAAGTGAAATTTAATGCCAAAATCTAGGTGGCTAAACATTAACGCTACTCCAATGACCACAGAGTGAACCTGCGCCCCGGGGACTGAAACGGGTAGGCTGGTTGGGCTATGCTCAACTGTTGCCGTGACTACAGTCGTTCGTACAATGCACCCTGGGATTACAAAAATAATATTTTAGCATTAAAACAGCAAAAAAACGCCACAATTGCGGAGCCCTTAAATTTGATGAGTTTTAGCAGTCCGTCTGTTCCGTCGTGTACGTAGTTACCGTGCTCACCGGGACTAATCCCCCTACTTGGGCATTCGTAGCCGTAGGGGGATTAGTTCCGCGGACCTGCCTTCGCCTTGTCCGCGCCTCCTCGCCCTTCCGGCGCGCATGCGCAGACCGGTCCGGTCAACCCAGTAACAAAGTAACCAACAGAACAGACGGACTGCTAACACTCTCTAATGTTAACGGCAGTTTTGTTGTCAGTGTTGCGTGCAGGCGCAACACAACATCACCAGTTAGGAAAAAGGTAGTGCAGTTTGTACTTTGTGATACTCTTAAAAACTCTTTCAGGTAAGGCTGTTTGAGGGTTCTGTGTATTCAAAACTGATCGAAATGTGCACTCGACCCTGCAAATTGCTGAAATAATGATTTTTAAGCTCACAAGACGAAGTATTAAATGTCCCTAATTGCTCCAAATCAATATTCTTCTGCTCCAAAATCGAAATTTTGCTGCTCCGAAAACTGCTCCCAAATCTGTTTGGGCTGTCTCACCCCTGCTATTGTTTTCCGCCGACATTTGCAATAAAAGGGGCAGATACGCGGTCAGTTTTTTTTTCTCCCTCTGTAATGTCTCCAGACAGCAGTGTGATCTCGCTGCTGCACCTCTTCCACCCTTCCGTATTCCCAACGCAGAAACACGACCTGATGGCCCACGTGGCTCACCAGTGCATTTGCATCCAGTACATCTTGGAGCTCGGAAGGCAGCTAGAGGTGGACCCACGTTCCTGCATCTCGTCCTTCTTCACACGGTAGGTGTCATTAATCCCATGCAGAAGCGAAAGAAAAAGAACAGTGGAGGGCAGAGAGTTGGTCCTTGCGGTACGCCCTGGAGGGGCACTGTAATGGCGGTTGTAGGCATTTCCTGAACTAGGTGTCAGGTTGAAGTCAATGCTGAAGCGAAAGAAAAAAACAGTGGAGGGCAGAGAGTTGGTCCTTGCGGTATACCCCGGAGGGGCACTGTAATGGCAGTTGTAGGCATTTCCTGAACTGGGTGTCAGGTTAAAGTCTTAAGTAAATAGCTCATTCCCTGTTTCCAACCTCTAAAGTGTTTTTACAGGCAATTTAAACGCATTTTTTTTTTTTTCCTCCTATGTTAAAAATGCGCCAGAAGCATTATTCGCGTTCACCAAATTCGGTTGATGTCAATAACATTGGCGTGCTATTATCTTTTTATGGGTAGAAGTCCAAACAGATTGCAAGGGCACATGTCCCCTGTAAATTGTGTTTAAGTTTAAAGCAAAGTGAATAGCCCTAAATTGTGAGGCGGGTCAGTGTAAGTGGGGAAAGAACAAAATAGCATTAAATCATAAACTCTTGTTACGGGGTCCACCTCTGTTCAACTGAAAATGCATGCAAACTATGGGAGGCTCCGTTGCGGTTGAAGCAATTCCATTGGGAGGCTGTGGAGGAATGATGGTTTCGTCCTCTCTTTCCCTCCGACAGCATCCAGATTGCGGACCAGCAGTACAAGGACGCCTTTGAGGACGAGCTGAGGGGCTTCAAAGAGCGGGTCCAGCTGCGGGCACGAGAGAAGCTGGAGGAGGCTGTCAAGGAGATGGAAGAGGTCAGGGGCCCCGCCCCATTGGTCTGTCTGTTTGTTGGCTCCCCCCCACCCCCACCCTTACCCATCCTGACTCATTTCTTACTGTGTGATATTACCCTCCTTAGCAGCTCTTTTTCCTCCCTTCGTCCCCCAGGTTTTGCGTTTTCCTCCTCCCTTTTTAAAAATTTGAATGTACTGATTGTGTAGTGAAAACTTAATTTTGGTAACGGGGTGTACCTTTGTTATAGGGCTTTTGGCCTCTTAGTAGAGGTAGTTTATCATGTACACCCGGCGTTGAAAGTTTGCAGCACATGATTGCAAAAATTGAAGCCAATTTTTCTGCTGCCTGATGGCTCAGTTATTGATTTTTCTTCCTAAGAGAAGCTGGAAATGCTGAAGAAGCTGAGGACGAGAATCATCGCCATTCGCAGAGCTGGAGCTTAGCCTGTCGACATTAGAGAAATTGTCTTCCATTTTGGAAATTGCGTTCCGGAAGCTTCTGACGCCGGGTGCACATTTTCTAGCGAGGCTATCGCAGGATTGAGAATAATGAAAAATAAGAGCACCATGTTTTTACCACACGGAGCCGGACTCCCAGCAAACTGAGATTCGTAGACTCTTGGCTCACCCGCCCCGCTTGGTGGATTGTACAGGTGGCACAAAATTATTTTCAGTAGGCGCATTTTTACTTTCAGTATTGCTTCTATAAATGTTGTTAGATTGAAGCATTAGGGGGACCCATCTTCATGGTGAAATGGCCGAAAGAGAACGGGCCGTCGACGTAGGTGGGAAGTTCCCAGTTGTGACAAACAACAATGTCAAACATTGCAGGAGGAGAGGCAGGCGAGGCTAGGACCTGGGGGCCTGGATCCTGTCGAAGTGTTTGAGAGCTTGCCAGAGGTAAGGCCAACTTGATTGATAGTGAAAGTTGAGGGTGCATCTAAAACAAAAAACAACCTAGATTTGAGGTAAGTTTTGTAATTGAGACTAGGAAGAATGAGGTTGTGTTAAGCTAGAGCTTAATGAACGTGTATGTACTTTGTGTCTGCTGTGCTGGTTGTGGATTCCAGGCCAATCTCCCCTACAAGAACATTTTCCACATCACAGCTAATGTTCGTACATGCATTGGCATACCACAGACATTGGTAGTTCTTGAAACGTCCTCCAAATTTCTCGAACAGTGCCACGGTAAAGCTCTTGGTGTAAACTTGGGAAAAAAAAAAAATGCAGGTGAAAATCTATTTGTGAATTGTTTAAAAAAAAATCATGCACCCCTCCATCTAATGATAAACATAGTTTAACGCAAACATTTCTTGTATTGTATTTGGTTTGCCAATCACACACTGCTGAGTATGTGCAACTCTGGAGGTACTGCCCCACTTTTCAAGAATACACACAGCAACTTTCGGGTGTGCACTCCGTGAGCCTAACATTTGGGTTTGGCGTGTGCGGCGCAAATTGGTACCTGCTGCGTGGCGTTCAGTGAGCAACTTTTTGAGTGGTTTGAGCCGGTTTGAGGTGCTAAACCCCCCAAAATGTGATGTTAGGCCTAATGTCCAAAACCTAAAAAAAATGGGAAGTTAAGGCCTAACATCTTGTGGCTAACAGGCTTACAGTACTGAGAGCAATGCCATTCTTCTCGTGACAGATTTTTTGGTTGTCGGAGTTTTCCAAACCAAATTCGACCATCGAAATGGAGCAGTCGAATAGACGCCGGCTTCATAATGTGGATGACCCAGGTTCGATTCCGGCCACGGAAGCGTTTTTTTTTTTTCTTGCACTGCACCCACAATCATTCATCATCTATGTCAGATAAACTTGGCTTTCCTGCAGGGTATATTGGACATACAACGACATCAGGGAGGACACGAAAGCTTCCGCTTTAAAAACATACATACATCTACAATCTGCATGTTCCGGGTTTGACATGTGATGCTCAGCTGTGTTATACTTGGATTTGGATCAGAGCGCGTCACCTTTGCGTGACTACTTCAGCATGAGATTTGGCCGATAGAACACGTTCCACATTTAACTTTTCGTGGTCTGTCGTTGGGCTCTGCCCGAAAACGCAGCCTGGCCGTAGCGTTCCATTGTCGGGCTATGCCCGGTTTGGGTGTTCAAGGTTAAATTTCAAGGTTTTTTTTTTTCACTACGACACGCGCGCGTTCTTTGTATACATGATGCCCCATCTATTGAGGGATAAGTGAACTTTGTTGAAGTTTGCTTCTTTTTGCACAAAGGTGCAGCACAATGGTCAGCGCGGGCCTTCTGGACACCAGAGAGTTTTCATGTGCGTGCTGTTCGCTGAGAAGCATGGCCGCTTTCTCATCACCTGCTGTTAGGGTGGTGCACTTAGTGAAAGCAATGGTCACTTCAGTGAGGGAGAGAATTATGTGCCTCCAATTTGACTGAAGCGAGTGATGAAGACCATGACGGTGGTGGAGACAGCACCGTGCGGATCATTATTGTGCGAGCTTTGCATTTTGTTGAAAGACTATAAAATGGTGGCGAAAGTTCCTTTTTTATTTTATTTTTTTGGCTTCTGGAGGTCTCCATTGCCAGTAGTTTTATTGGAGGTGCACACAGCTGCCGAATCATGGCGAGAAAGAGCAGGGAAACCTACAGTACCGCCGCAACCTCATCCAACAGCTGGTGAGTGATCTGAGGGCTCGAGTCAGAAAGCGGGGCCCGTCTGCACGTATGGAGTGCGAGGAAAGGCTAGATGGGACAAGCCATTTCATTAGCAAGCTCCTAGGCCAAAGCAACGAGGACTGTGCTGTTTGTAGCAATATAAAAACAAAAGGAGACGGGGGAAATTGTTTTTTTCCCGCAAAACCTGCAGCAACAACCCTGGCCTGCACCCAGGAGAATGCTTCGAGCAGTTTTAAACGCTGCTCAGATATAGATAAAGAAGTTGCAAGTAGAATGCAGAAGAAAAAATAAGTGTCCTATGAGTTTTTCTAGCACAGTTTGTTCTTTTTCCCAACGCCAGAAACTGGCAAAACAGTTTTGGACCGGAACGACCGGAAAGTGGTTGAAAGCTTTTGTACCGAAAAGTGCTAAACATGACTTAGGACGTAAGAAACAGGAAATTTCTAGAAGCTGGGCCAAACACCAGCCCATGAGGCAAGAAATTGTGTGCGAAAATTTGAGTGTTGACTGCTGTACTGTTCTTGATCTGAAGCTTTCGTCTTATTTTTGAGAGTTCGTTGGCGGAGAAGAGCCAGCATAGCCGGGCAGCTTGTTCGTTACACCGCACATGACATTCTGTTTACGTTAGCATCTCTGCACTCCTCGCTTACCCTCCCCTGCCACAGTCCCTGCAGAAGTGCTTCGAGTCACGCGACCTGGACATGCTGAAGGAGGCGATCACCACCCTGCCAGAGGAAGAGGCCCGGTACCACATGAAGCGGTGCGTCGACTCCGGCCTCTGGGTGCCCGACGCCAAGGCCGCTGAGGCCGAGGGGGCAGCAGCCGAGGGGGGCGACCCCGCCTCCGAGACATCCGGTGCCGAGTAAGAGGGCGAAGGAGAAGGGGAGAAAGGTCTACACACTGTGGACGGCAAGCGTCAAGTGTCGGGGGTGAGTGAGTGCAGCTTTGGTCTTCTTTTTTTTTTTTTTTTTTCCCTTCTTCTTCTTTTAAAATAGTAACGGAAAAGCGATAAGAAATGGAAGACGTCGGGGTGTTCCTCAAGGTCTGATGCTTTGTCCTTTGCTGTTGAATTTGTCACTCACTGTCCCAGCAGGTCATATCTGTCATTTTAAACTTTTAAGTAGTCATTCTTCAGCACTGAGTAGAGGGGGGAGGGGGAAGAGGGTCTGTGCGCAGTGGAGGACGAGTTTCAATTGTCAGAGGTGAACGAGTGCAGCTTTGGTCTTTTTTCCTGTAACAGTAACGGGAAAGCAAGAGATAGAAGATGCCGGGGCGTACCCCAAGGTCTCGTGCTTTGCCCTACGCTGTTGAATTTGTTGCACAATGTCTCAACAGCTTTTATCTGTCATTTTAAATCAAAAAGTAGTCATTCTTGAGTGCTGAGTGGAAGGGGGAGGGGAGGCGGGCCTTTGCGCAGTGGAGAGCGAGGTTCAAGTGTCTGAGATGAATGAGGGCAGCTTTGGTCCTGCCTTTCCCCTGCGCTGTTGAATTCATCATGCACTGTCTCAGCAGCTCTTACCTGTCATTTTGAATATGAAAGTACTAACTGTGTCGCGAAGTGGTAATTATAAACATAGTTAAGTTCTGCACTTGCCCCTACTTTGAAGGCAATAGTTGTTCGGGTTATTTGTGCTACTACTAGTGCTGCTGTTCATCGCTGAGAACAAGCCTTGCCGTGTAAGATACTCATTTCTTTTTCCTGCAATTCATAAGTAGATGCATAAATAAATATTCGCAAACTTTTCTTGCTAATTTTTTTTTTGCTCTGGAGTTTTATGCGGGGCACATTGAAAGATATGGGGAAAGGTGTGTTCATGAATCCATGTCGTTTGTCGAATGCCCAGCACACCACTGAATCGACGGAGTTTCAGAAACCTGTATGCTTTCAAAGTAGAAGCAGTGCTTAAAATAACTGCTACAGTAAATGACTGAAAATACAATGCATTTGTTAATCCTTAACATGTTTTATTCTTTTCAGTGTGGACAACGAAAACAAGGCGCACCAGATACAGAGATACGTGCAACTGGAAACCCTTAAGCCAACGTAGGCCTTGGTTTTACAAGACGGCAAACGGACAAGGCGCAAAATTTATTTTTGGGTTTATTTTTCAGTGCTTTTTTGCAGTGTACATAGAGGGGATGATAGGATACATTTCCTTTTTTTTTTTTTTCTACTTTTCAGCGTGAGAGAAAGCCTCTGCATGTCAGCATTTTAATCGCGAGAAAATTTTTCTATCTGTAGATTTTCCTGAGGAAGGAGAGACAGAGAAAAATGTAGAGCGAAGCCAGTAGTCTAGAAAGCGCACTTCTTTTGTCAAAGTTTCTGTGCCTACTGGAATACAATCAGCAAATAAAAAAATTGTGACATAGCTCATGTTGGTGTTCCTACTTGCCGAGCGTTTTTTGGGGGGGTCAAACTTTGACCCGAATAAGCTCCGTCTGAAGTGAAATGAATGGTAGAATCTAGTACAGTCGACCGCGCCTATACAAGTAGTATTGGGGCAGGAAATTAGTTTGTTATATCCAATATTTGTTATAACAGCAGAGGCAAAAATCAGCTCAAATAAATCGGCAATCTGGCTCGCGCAACAATCCTAGATAAAAAACGCATTGTTCTAGGCTACAACCCCACTATAAACAATGTAGTCTTTACCTGTCTCCTTGTGGCATTTCAAACTAAACAGACCGCAATACGAGGAACATGAAATTACAACAGAACAAGTTAATTCGGCAAACAGGCCGGCCTCTTATTTACTTGAAGGAGGATGCGGCCTTCGCCTGGTGGCTTTTCACAGTCTGAGCCGAATGAAGTTGTTCACAGTGCACACACAATAAAGGTCCTTGAGCTACTAAACAACAGTTGTTTTTTATCACATTTTTTTGTAATTTTGCTTTTATTATGCTAGCTGTCGAGTGTTGAGCCTCGCGGGAACCAATATTTCTTTGTTATAGCCGATTTCGCGCGGCTCTCGGGTTTTCGGTTTCGTTATAAAAAGAATAGGTGTCATTGAAATGAAGCGTGACCAAACAAACCTCGTGTTTAGTTCGCTATAACGAGATTCGACTGTATAACCCTAACTGCACAATAAGTGCCGCATCTTTAGCAATCCAAGCAGCCTGTCGCAGAAAACAGCTCGAATAAAATTATGAATGTCCCTGTCCAAGTTCTTTATATACGAATGGTCCTCCTTAGCACAACCAAGATTTTTGGCCCAAAAAGAAAGTGTTTGTGGGTGATCTAGAGGTTCCACTTCTGGTTAGCGAGAAAGAATAATAAATGGCATAGGAAACACGAGCCCCACCTCTTGAAAAGCAACTGTCTAGCCATTAAGAAGTGACATCGATGTAGAAGAAAATGGCATCACTGGTCAGAAAGCACAGGATGAAGGTTGAATTTTATTTCTTTCAGATTAGTTTTACAGGAGTGTCAACTGTGCCTAGGACGCCATGACTAGAGACAAATGACAATGCCTCAACAGATCGCACCTTTGCACAGAAAAGGGTCATGCAAAAAAGGCACAACTCAAAAATGCCATTACGTACAGTTCAGCGCAAAAATGACTGGAACTAGAAAGACACAATTACGTCAAAAATGCCTTTGAAAAAACAAATGAAACATACAAAAACCTTCAAACAATCAGCACTGCTGGCAATACCCTGAGGAACAAAACTGATGTTGTGGAACAAGTGCCTGAGCTTAACATTTGGCAGAGCACACAAGAAAATGATGGGCTCGTGAGCCACGGTATCAACTTCCCAAGCTCAATATCCACGATTAAAGCCCACACCACACTGACAACTCGGGGTCCATAAAATGAGTGCAGCAAGTCCTGAAAAATTATTGATTGATTGTTGGGTTTAACGCGCCGACGCAACACAGGCGATTAGGCATGTCGTCGTGGAGGGCTCCAGATTAATTTTGACCACCTAGGAATGCCCTCTCTGCTCTCCATGTACTGTCAGCTTTGCCATAGAGAGAGAAACTCTATTAAAGAGGAAAATGCAGAGAGGTTTGCCGACATGCTAATTTGCAGGGAAAGGAGGAGAGGGAAAAAGGTCGTGCAAGGAAAGAAGAGTGGCAGAAGAAAAAAATTTAAAAGAAATCACATCATCACAATACATCACAAACTTGCCCAACCGAACACCAGCATTGACAAGTTAAAAAATGGACAAGTTAAAAAAATTGCAAGTTTACTCAATTTTTTTACCAATCAATTGATCAACTTTTGATCAACAGTACATAAACCTAGCCATTCATCACAAACTTTCCAATCCCAGCACTCTTGAAACTTAAAAAAGACAACTTAAAAAAAGCAGTCCCTCTGTATTTTACCGACACGTTCCAGTCCAGCGACATGGCTGGCTATAAAATGCTGGTACGATGTTTAGGCAAGCTGCTACCTGACTGCCCTTCATACACCTCTCTGTCCTTTGTGGGTGCCTCTTTTCATTAAAGCTGAAGCAACAAGCTAATACTTTCATACGCTAACCACGCAGCGGCAAAGCCACTACAGGTCTTCTGTGTCTGGGAGGAGTTCGAAACGCAGGTCAAGCTGGTCATTCTTGACGAAGCCGTCCCGCTCCAGGCCATCCGAGCAAAGGCGAGAGTCAAAAACGGCTTCGCCACTAAAAACGGTCGTTGGCCTCGAGTAAATATACGGGCTACCGTCTGGAATGCCTTCAATCGTCCGCTTTTCCCCCGTATCGGGATGCACGACAGACAGCATCACTCTCCTATTAAACGGCCACTGCACATAATCGTCCACCTCTCCTATTTTGAGGCACAGGGTCAAAGCGAGCATCACTTTACGTTGCTCCTCCCGGCTGCAGGTGGTAGTGGCACAGGTACACCGGATCGCAGAGTACAGTCCTTTCCCCCCATCTTCTAGCGCTCTCTTTCAGCAAGCCATATCCCTTGAGTGTCCATTGGTGAGAAGACCGAGTCTTCAGAGGGTGGTGCAAAACTAAGTCGGTTTTCTGGAATGCCTCTCTGCCTGCTTCTCCCATCATGCCAACTTCCGCTGCAGGGGGTGGTGGTGCCATCTCCAAATCCCGATGCAGTGTCTCCTTCAGGTCATTCACGGCGTGGGAGATTGTGCTCTTCAGGTCACCAAGCTGCCGTTTGACCTGTTGAGTTGTGGTGGACAGTGCAGCCCTCAGCGCCGTTAGCTCTGCGGTCTGCCGGCTGTCGCCTGCCACCTGGACACCTTCGGTCACGCTAGGCTCCTGATGGCCACTGCACGACCTGAGGTGTACGCCCAGGTTGTAGTAAAGAATCTTGAGCACTTCGGACAGGCGACCATGTGATGTTTGCAGTTCAAGAAGTGCTCCGACAGTTCCGACAGTGCTAGTATCTCCTCGCAGCCATTGTCCAAGCTTGTTCCAGCAGTAGACCTGGGTAAAAAAAAAAGTGAAATAGAAGCGATGGCAGCTAGCAGTCTGAAAAGTCTGTTCTTGTGCCAGCACTTTAAGGGGTCTTAAAACAACTTTTAATTTTCAAGTGAACTTTGTAAAACTTATCAGATTTGCTCCTTTTTTTCCCCACTGATTTCAAATACGCCATTGTTGTTTCAGCTGGCCAATTAGTTCCCAAGATAATTACACATAGTTACCCATTTTTGGTGAACCAATAGACAAAAGAGTGTTGGTGATAAAACTAATCTTTATTCCAATACTATAAACCCTGGTGAATGCAATAATCGAAGCAGTTTTTTTATGTATCACTTGGAACTAATTTTACAGCTCATTAAACTGTGGTGGCACCAATGGCACGGAACCATTTTAAGTGCCCATTTCAAATACCAAAGTTTAATGAGCTGTAAAGTTAGTTCCAAGCGATGCATCAAAAAACTGCTTCAGCTATTGGATTCACCAGCGTTCATAGTATTGGAAAATATAAAGATTAGTTTTATGATCGTCACTTCTGTCTATTGTTCCACCAAAAATGGCTAATCATCTCTAATTATCTTGGGGGCTAATCGAAATCGGTGGGAGAAAAGCAGCAAGTCTGACAAGTTTCACAAAGTTTAATTTCAAATTAAAAGAAGTTTTAGGACCTTGATTAGTTTCTAATCACTTGGCATTTGTGGGTGTGATGGACTGAAAGCGTAAAGGAGGATGTAGCTCGACTCCGACAAACTTTCATGGCATTGGAATTTGTGTTATTACTAATGGCTTGTGGTACTAATGGCTTCAAGTACCAATGAAAACCCAAAATGTGCCACTACATCCCAAAAAAGAATAAATGGCGGGTGCTTTTAAAAAGTGCCTGCGCTTAATGCAGGGACATTTTTTGTCAATCATTATCGTAAACCGCACCGCAAAGACTGCTTAATATGTTTAAATATGAATACAGTGAACCTCAACATAATGAAAATTTATATAATGAAGAGAGTAGATTTCATGCCCATTAACTGCATTTTTTAAATCTCAAATAAAATCAAGGAAGCTCACGCTAACGCGCAAGACTTGAAGGTAGCGAAGCTGTATGCAACCTTCACGAAGGTTTAAAGGGACACTGAAGTGAATTTGTCAGGCTCCCGGTTTTGCTTGCACTGCGTAGACTGGCTCAAATTACCACACTTTTCATCGTTTATCCGGTTGATAAGTCGGTAATTATATTTTATAAAGCGGGAAAGAAGAAAAACTACCATGCGTGGTCTGTGGCGGCCGCACCAACTAAAGGCTGTGACGACAGGAGGAGATGCACCTTGATTGGACGATGTCCAACGTTAGCATTCAAACAAGTTTCGGTTCTGTAAAACAACATGGATGGGCATCCTCGATATCTCAGTAATCGTCGTACCGCGCTTCTGCCACGTTGTCGGCTGTAAAATGCCTAAGATAAGCCTCCCAGGACGGCTTAATCGTAGCTATCGCCATGCCGAGGCCTACGCAGTGGATGAACGCCCTCCGCGTCACCGCAGACGCTCGAATGCCATGCGCTTTTCCCGCATATTCGGAGCTTGCCTCATTCATGCCTCCATCGTAAAAAGCGTGTTCGCACCACGACAAGGGTCTGCTGATTCTGGCCTGTGTCCACGTACCCGCAAGTAGTCGGTTCTTGTGGCAACAGCGCGCCAACGAGAACTCGCGAGCGCGTCAGTGTCAGTCTGCGCGCGTTCTGCGAACTCGCTCGTGGAGCAGTGAACGTAATTACGGCCCGAAAATAGCAAACTCAGTTAAGAAAACATCGGCCGCAAACGAAAAAACCAACTTACAAAAAAAAAAGCATTCGAAACTTGCGACTTGCAAAAGAATAATTCCAGCGCTCAGCCACGAGCCAGCGATTGGATATATAAGGTATATAATGCATAACCAGCTTGTTTACACTTTTATTTAGTTTTAGCATTAATTTTCAAGTACCTTAGGTGATTTTTTTGTTGTTAGCACTCGTTAAGCGTCACCCAAACTTCCACAATATCCCACGTCTAGCATTGCAATTGCATTTCTTAGAAGGAAAAGCGTTCGCAGATGTATGGTCGTGCTGCTGACCGCTGTGCTTGTTCACCCAGCGCAAAAAAGTGCTTCGTGCTCCCCTAGTTTTGCGCTGTTGTACGGTAAAAGTATCAGTTCATTTTATTTCCTTAGTACCTATATTGACTTCGCTGACTCTTCTCCCGCCTTCAAGTGGCCTTAGATTTTTTTACTACCGTACAGTCAGCGAAGCGTCGCATGTGCGCTTGTGTGGAGCGACCCGGACTCGGAGCTTGATGCGGTGTACAAACTAACAATGTAAAGAAAGGCACATTCTTCCATTCACAAACGTGTTGTGGCTTAGTTTCAACTGAACAAGCGAATTGCGGCGACCCGTCGCCGGACTAAACGCTTGGCCGACTGACTGTCGGAAGGTCGGCGAGCCGTGCAGTAGCGCAGCCAATTGCCAGCTCATCTCCTCCTGACGTCACACGAAAACGCCACAGAAAATGGGCGAGGGTGCAGAGAGGAGGACAGAATTTTCTAATTGATTTTTCTAATAAACAAATTCGCGTACGCGCGCTCAGAGTGGTCAAAACATGGCCTATGGACTCCGGACTACAATTTGCGCTATACTCGGTGACAACTTAAGAACGGCACCGATGATGATGATGATGATGATTGCTATTGGTTTCCCCTTTGAAGCGGGGTGATGACATGTCATCTTACCAAAAAGGACTAATATAACCATGTTTTACACTCTTGGTTTAATACTAGCGCTGCTTAGGGCAGGCACTAAAGTTTATTAGGCCCGAAATACTTTCTTTTCCCTGTTACAGGTGGTAACTGTCCTAGGCAATATTCCCCTCTCTGCTTTTCGTCCACCAGCATTCTAATCTTCTTTTCGTCCCCTCGACAGCCTTGAAGTTAACTTCCTCTCTGATATCCTTAAATCCTAGGGCTTCTGGAAGCCCAATATTCCCTTCATGTAGATTTGGATGGATACCCTCACATTCTAACACTATGTGCCGCATAGTTTCTGTTTCTTTTCCGCAGACCACACATACCCCATCATTTTGTGAATACTTCCCCACAAAACTCTTAGTTCGCAGGCAACCTGCTCTAGCCTCAAAAAGCAAAGCACTGCCCTGGGAATTATCGTAGAAATTTTCCTTTCTGATGTTCATCTTCTCAGCCCTGTACATCTCTAACGACGTTTTAGCTTCCATTTTTTCCCTCCATTATTTCTCAACCACTGCGTGTCCAGGCTTCCCAACTTCGTTGATCCATTGCTCCGTCAGAGAAAGTTGGCTCGTCCCCTTCAATCTTTTCATTTCTTTCGGGTCTTCCGGTGCAGAGAAACAGCCGCGCATCATGCGGCGCCGGAGGAACCCACTGCCAACTAAATGTTGCTCCTTTTGTTCACCGGCGACGCCTGATGTCACTGCTGCTCCCATCGACGAAAATCAGTTTAGCCGCACGTGCTGAGAAGGATTTCGCTGGCTGATATCTGTTGCTACTTTAGCAAAACGGAAACATGACGGTGTCATTGTTCCTACTCTCGGCGAAAGGAGTTGTGGTGTTGTGGCGCGGAGGGCCGCTATCTCGGAAGGAACAAACTGGCACACATGAACGCCACCGTGGGTGACCGAGCCAATTTTTATTGGACAGTGCACTTACGTTCACGACATGTGACAGGTTAACAGATCACAGCGCCATCCCTGATGGTGTCACAGAACCAATACGAATATTGTCACGAGCCAAAGATGACGCAGTTGTCTCGAAAGAAAAACAAGTTTATTGGAGCGAACTTGTGCTCCCCTAACAACTCAAAAAATACACAGGCGGCGAAGCAGCAGTCAATTGACATGCGCAGGTGAGTGTCGGGAAAGTGATTACTGCGGCGTCTGCTCTGCTGGCATTTATCTCTCGGCGCAAGTGTTTCTCGAACCGTCGAATTGCATCCAGAACACGGTAGATCGAAGAAGATTATTCTAGGCAGGTGCCGTTAGTTCGAAACACTCTCCCTATCAAAGCAGATAACACGTGAGGCATAAAGAATGGAACACGCGCTTCACTTGGCCCGCGGATAACACAGATAACACACCCGGTCGGCAAAAACAAAACATGAACAAAGCCAAGGCATCGTGCGCGGCAATATACAGTGTGTTGCGACGATAACTGGAACACTTTAAAAATTTTTCCTGAGCGATCGGCCGCTCTGTTCGCGCTCAAACTTCACACAAAGGTCGCATTTTGTGGTCTATTTTGTTTGACACCGGGAACAACAACGGTAGTTACCTGTTTATTCTGAAAATAAATAAAAACGATTTTCGCCTATGGGAAAATGGCGGCGATTTGGACGTGCGAGCCCGAAAACCGGGTTTTCTGATCGTCTGTTAGCTCATTTCTAGGTGCATTTTCTGATCGTCTGCTGCACCATTTGGCTCCGTACGTGAATCCCAAACATGCGTTTCACTCTGCAGGTGGTTCCGTCGTTCCAACATCAACTTGCGCTGGCTCGCACGTCCAAATCAGCGGCCATTTTCCCATAGGCGAAAATCGTTTTTATTTATTTTCAGAATAAACAGGTAAGTACCGTTGTTGTTCCCGGTGTCAAACAAAATAGACCACAAAATGCGACCTTTGTGTGAAGTTTGAGCGTGAACAGAGCGGCGGATCGCTCAGGAAAAATTTTTAAAGTGTTCCAGTTATCGCCGCAACACCCTGTATACAACAGGAATGGAGCTGTGTGGGCATGAACGCAGCAACCGAAGGGCAACAAATCTTGCCTTCCTAACTTTGACCCTTTGGGCTGACAGCTCTCTTTCCTGAGTGTAGAGCCCCCGCTTCAGTGGGGTTTGGTTCGGGGCAGGGGCATCCTGACGGGTGCCGAGCCTACGCAAAAGTATCTAAAAACGTTGCCTACGCCTGTGCGCTGTAGCCGAGCCATTGACGGCGACTCAAAGCCAGCGTGCCGACATTGCGGTGGTGACGGCAGCCGTACCAGACAAAGCGACGGCGCAGAGCCGCGGGCGGTGCGTCTCCTCACAAAACATCTGTGAGACCGACCCCGGCGACGGATTCTGTTAACAGCCTCCGGCCTCCAAGCTGTTTGTGTCGTTTTGTGAATGACTGTTCCTTCCCGCGTCTTCCTCCTCCCGCGTGCTATACTTCAACCAGCTGCCATTCAGCACATAAGACTGTACAGTTGAACCTCGTTATAACGAACACTGATATAGCGAATTATCGGCTATAGCGAACTAAATACAAACTTTGGTTGGTCACACTTTATTTCAATGACACTTATTCTTTTATAACAAAACTGAAACCTTGAAAGCCGCGCGCAATATCGGATATAACGAAGAAATATTTGACCAGGAGGCTAAGAAGCTACTTGAGAAAAAAAAAACCCGTAGTCCGAAACAGCAGAAGTATAAAAGCCTGTAGGCGGCCGTCACATCGGCCGCTTACAGGCCTTTGTGCGGCTATCATGTTCATTTGTCCCCGTGCTCTCCACGGCTGCTTGTTCGGAGGCCGTCTGCAATCGCCGTGGTGCGCTGCAATTGTCCTCTAATTGGCAGGTGGTGACAGGAGGCCACGGTGTATCGCGTGACGACTTAAATGAAGTGGTCGCCATGCCTGGGTCAGCAGCGGCTTCGATTGGCACCTAAAGGCGTGCGGCCAAACATGGTGTGCTAGGTGCCGAAGTCGCGCCTTGGTCAAGAGGACGCTTGTGCGAGAGGTGGCCAACGGGGTTGCTTCAAAGGCCACCCTGGTGGTTCAGCAGGGCGTATAGGCAGCGCAGCTGCGGTGGTGGAGAGGTGGAAGGTAGACTCTACAGCAGAGGTGCCGTCCGTGAGTTATGACGCGGCCATGGTTGTCGTGGCGTCGTTGCTACTCTGCAACACCTGTTGCGAGGCGGGAGGACCCCGACAGCAGTGGAGCAATGCTCCGTGGCTGGCGCGGGTAGTTCATGGAACCGACCAGGAGCGCGCAAGGAGCAAGACCCTGAGCTCGTCATAAGGGCGTGATTCAGGTTCCGGCAAGCCGGAGGCCAGAGCGGAAAGTAGCAGCTCACGGATCAGGAAATAACGATCCTGCTGCAACGCGACACCGTAGAGGTCGAAAAAAACACTCCATCTGGCAAAGCCACACCTTGGGGTTCTCGGGGAAGAACGGCGGGCGAGGTGGCACAGCCGCCGTACTAAGCGAGAGTGTCAGCTTGCTGGGAGGCAAGTGGTTGGGTGCAGCGGGCGTGGAGGGGGTCAAGGTGGAGGACGGATGTTCTGTGAAGCCGGGTAGTGGTGGAACGTAGCATCGTGCTCCGGCCACAGGCTCATCGCAAGGACACAGGGAAGACTGCGAGTCGTTGGACGCACTTCCCGTTCCAACACTTGGCGTGTCGTGCGAGGAGGCAACGACGTGGAGCGATGCCGAGTCATTATACGGCAAGCAGGGCTCGTGCCGACACGTGCCATGACAAGGATCTCAAGGTCATGGTATGGTTGCTCACTATAGTCTATGTCGATGCGCAGGTCGTGTGGAAGCAGGGCTGTGGCAATGTAATACCGCTCAGCCTGCGAGTCGATGCGCCGTAGCTGGAAGTGCGCTGCCATTTCACGGAGCCAGGCTCCGGGATGGCGGTGTTCGAAGTCCGGGTAGGGGGGCAGATTGAAGGGGAAGCGGGGCTCAATGCTGCCGACGTCCGGGTCACCAATTATGTAGGCGGTTGATGAGACAGTGCGACAAGGCCTACATTTATTTACAGTTGTACTGTGGTGACAACATGGGCCCGAGAATCGGAGAGCTCCCGAGGAATGCAGCCGAGCAGCTTGGAGGCCATCATGTTCTGAGTTGAGTCATCATCTGAAGAACTGATGATGATGGGGCGCTGGCGTTGATGATGATGCCGCTACAGGCCATTTTGTTCGTGGACACAGTATAAATATTCATCCTGGAATGTCAGTAGCCATCAGACGAAGATCACATCCTTCATTATAAATAAGGACGGAGGCCTGTTTTGTCAAGTGAACCATGTTCTGTTGTAATTTGACGCACTCATGTTCCGGTTAATTGAGGTTTAAATGCAACAGGGAGGAAGGTAAGGGTTGCCTTGTTTACTTGGGACTCGATACCTAAAAAGTGCATTTTTGTATCAAGTATTTTTGAGCTAGATTTCCGATTTCTTAGAGCCGATTTTTACCTCTACGGTTACAGCGAATATCGGATATAAAGAACTAATTTACTATCCCGATACTACTTCAACCTAACGAGGTTCAACTGTGTTGCATGTGGAGGGGTCGACTTTCGACCTCTCCACTCGCAATAGGGGCTGTAGTTCGTTTTTCTGAGTCTCCACATTCTTCTGGAGGCCGCGGCGCTTGAACAGCCTGCAGTGTTAAGATCGACGTGCGGTGTTGCGGAATGCGTCGTCGATATTCTCGGGTTTGACCACCCAACGTTCGGGTGCCCACCCTTATCGACGGAATACGACCCGGCTTTATACACAATGACGCGGCGACAACCCATGCTGCTGTGGACATAAGCCGCTTTTGGCGACTTCGCGGGCAACCAAGTGCCCGCCAAAGAAGGCTGCCCAATGACCAAACACTTTGCGGAGGGGGTGACAAAGCGTAGCGCGGTGCGTCCCTATCAGTGGCCGGCAAAGTGCTCCTGTCTTCTTGGTGGTGGTTCGCTCATGGTGGGAACCTTGTGGCGTGTCCGAGACGTCGCTCTTCAACGAGCCACCCAACGTCGGATTTCCAGAGGGGGTCCCAGGCGTCCTCCTGACGCTTCAGCCTCGGTGGTCCGAAGGGCTTCGACCTAGACAGATTTCCTGTCTGTAGCCAACATGATGTACACCTGTGTAACAGGGAAAGCTGTCCTCTCTCTGTGAGTGTGTGGGCGTCGATTTCAGCGCCACATGGATTTTTCTGATTGGTGCGTTTCGGAACACAGCGGAGAAAAATGGTGGGAGGGGACGGACGTGCCCAATTCGCTTATTCAATCCTTCGTGCGCAGGAGCGCAATGCTCACTCAGTCTGAAACTGGGTAAATTTTTGTACATAATGTCTCTTTCTTCGATCTACTCGGTCTCAATGTTTGCCCCAACTCAGGAGTAACGGACGCACACGCTAGCAAATCCGCAACACCGGCCACACGATCTGGCCGAGGAGCCACTACCAGGGAGATCGTAACAGAGCCAGCATAGCCGTGGTAATTAACATGGCTAACGTGCCAGACAAAAGAAAATTTATCAATGTGTGGTTGCGGTGGGGCCCGGAGGCAAAAAAATCGGCTCCTAAAGCGGAAAAGGAAGCTGCTGACAAGGAAAAGCTATCGAAAGTGTTGAAAAGCAGCGGCAAAGCATCGGTGGATCACCGCCAACTGGCGGGTGCACAAAAACCACATGGATCCGGTGGACATTTTTAGTCCTTATATCTTATATTGTCTTGGCGGAAGGGGAGAGAAATTTTTAACACTAAAGTATTTTATTCCGGGACACAAACATTTGAGTGACGTCATATCCGTCACGGAAATGACGCCAGTACAATGAAGCCAGCGGCCTGTAAAGGGTGTACCCCTGCACACAGGGTCATCTTGCGCGGAATCAACCTTTAGAACTATAGAGTATGTTATACTTAGGGTTGTTCGTTTTCGGGTTTTATATTTTAACACGAAGGTGTTTTATGCTGGGACACACCAAGATTTTACTGACGTCATATCCGTCATGGAAATGACGCCAGTACACCTTTGCCGAAGCGTCCCGCAAGCAGGACGTCACCTGCCAAGCACACCCATAAGACAGGCCGCCGACCCGCAAATCATGCTCAGCTGCAGATCTCGCTGCACATTTCACTTTCATGTTTTACCGATTCCTATGACAGAGGAATCAACCACAATTTTTTAAAGTGCGAATGCACTTCTTAAGCGACCCTGAATCACGCGTCCACCGCCGTCCGTCCGTCCGCACCACATACCCACTTAGGGCGATTGGCCAAGAAGAATTCTTTCGCATCACCCGTGCATTCCCACTTCCCCATCGACGACTGCTGCTTCGCCAGTAGCGGAAGTCGGGGCGAGTACTGCGGCGTCTACCTCGTCGGTCACGTCTACGCGAACCTCGTGTCGCACGCCGTGTCCACCTCGCCGGTCAGGGACGAGTCGCCGTACAGTGGCCGTCTACACCGACGCGTTACTCGGGCGACGGAATCGTGGTCGTCACCCTCTACCTCGCGCCAAACATCTCGCGCGACGACGTCGTCGAATACGTGGACGCGGCGATGGAGAGTGTGGCCAGGCGCGTAAAGCCCTCAGACCCGGTCGTGGTTGTTGGGGACTTTAACGTGACGTGCGAAAGGGCGGCGAGTGGTTGATGGAATACATGCTCGCCAACCACTCCATGACGTGCCTACCGCTAGAGGCTCCCACCACCATCAACGGCAGCTACATCGACCTGGCCTTTGCGAGGAACTGTCTGATACGCGCGGTCTTGCAACAACTCTTGACCGTACATTTCAGTGACCACAAGGCGGTCATAATGACCGTCAACTACAACGACAACACCAACAAGTGCTGAATAAAGAATACTGTCGTTTCACTTTACTTGCGTGTGTGTGTGTGATCTCCTCGAACATACACTTTAATTCACCAAGATTTCCAGAGAACGACTAACGGGGTGTGTGAATCCCCACTTGATCACGCGGGGGTGTTAAATGCAACTAACGGGCGAATGCCAACACAGTTCAACATAACACCCCCTCATAGCATCACCCGTGCATTCGCACTTCCCCATGCTCCCCTTCGGGGAAATGCGGGTAATTTTTTATAATCTTCTGCCGCATGCATTGTAAACTGCCAATCAGAACTATAATTTATTGTGTGTTCGCCGGTGCAAGCTGTCGTTCCTTTGATTAGTTTTCGTTTAACAAATGTCTTGAATGGTGGCTTGGTTTCTTGACCAAGCGCATGAGAACTTAAAAAAAAAAAACAGCGTATAACGCAAAGTAAAAGACTGTTGATTTGCACCTTGAAGACCTTTTTTATCTCGTTCGACCACAAATATTTCTCTGTGAAATACCTGTTTTTCAAAAACCGAAGTTTACAACTTCGTAGGGTTTTGAACTTCGTGTAGAATGCCTCTGCGCAGAGCTATTCAACACTTGATTTGGCAGCATTTCGTCCACATGGATCGGTATATCATCTTCATATTTTCGGGAGGAAATAGGTGCTAGGGAAACTAAATAATACGAGCGTTATGTACCCCCATGCTGCAGCCCCGTTCCTGCATACTGACACTCCGCTCGCGTTAGTTCCACGGTCGCACCGACCAAGAACCTACGGGTTCCGTCTGACCATCCAGAACCTGATAGACATCTGCTCTCCTTATGGAATAGAAGGCTCCGGATTCTCGCTCAATACAGGCGGTCCGGCCGCGCTGCGCGCCACAAAGCACGGTTGCGCAAAATACAGCGTTCCATTGAAGAGTACACGACTACGCTCGCATCAGACCGCTGGATGGGAATTTGTGAATCTATCAATGGGCAGACTCACACGTCCAAGGTATGGGCCATACTGTGCTCTCTCCTCGGTCAGCGCAAGACCTACAACGGCGCGGCTCGTGTGGCCCTCCGGGAAGGCATTAGCGCTCAGGAGCTCGCCGAACAGGCCGCTCAAGTGTTTTTCCCTCAGACGTCTCGCCCTACAGACACCACGTACCAGAAGGAGGCCAGTTCTGAAGACAGCGAGCCATTTAATAGTCCCTTCACCATGCTCGAGCTGGAGCACGCCTTGCAGCATATGCTAACGCACGTAGTACTCCAGGAGCCGATGGAATGTGCGTTGCTCATCTACGCAATATGCCCTACGAGTACAGAGTGCCCCCTCTATATTCTAGCTAGGCTTCGTGCGATGGCCACCACAAAACTTGGACCCTGGCCTTCTTCTCTCCGCCCATGGGCCTGTCCAGATCCCAAGCCTCCGGATCGAGCCACCGAGCTCTGGCGAGCACTCCTCCTGTTTCTTCAGGACCCGGCGGCGCCACCGGTTGGTGATCGGCTCCTCGACAGCCACAAGATTCAGCGGCCCCCACTTAGCTGCCTCCAATGCGTCCGTTAAAAAAAAAAAACGGAGGAAGCCCAACCCTTTCCCTCTTCTATAACACCGTAGTCCTTTCCACCGCAGTGCCCTCGGCACATTATAATGTGACATGAGGCGTATTGGGTACCTACCATTGACACTCCTACCATCCCACCCGCCCTCCCTGACGACTCAACCACCCTCATAGGCCAGCACTGATGCAGACAGCAAGAGTGCTCTCGCACAGGCCTCAAATAAAGCTACGTCTCTCTGTCTCTCTCTCTCTATAATGTGACATAAACGTGGTTTTGATTCCTTCATCCGACGCAGCGACGCCATGTCTCGTGTCAGAGCCATCTACGCCGCTGGCACGTTTGGGTCTTTGCCGGCTTTCTTGCCGTTTCCTCCTTCACCCTCTCCTCTCGAAACCCACTCGCTTACAAGCTATTAAAGACGATAGTCTTTCTTGGGCTACTTAAACCCAGAAATTTTGGTCTGTCTGTATGTCTGTATGTATGTCTGTCTGTCTGTCTGTCTGTCTGTGACTCGATTCAGCCACCCGGCCAAAGTAAAATTGATAATGCGCAAGAGTCTTATATACTCACAGCCAAACGTAAACGTCTAAGCCCTGTTTATATGTTCATACTTGTCAACTTTGTTCAACAAGTACAAGACATTACGCAAATATAAGACAGGAAATTAGTACACAAGGGATATTTACAGTGTTCCTTTATTAAAAAACTCATGGATGCTTGGTTTTTCGATAGCAAATGATATTCTACATCTACTGAAGAAAACCGTCACCTCCTGGCGGCATACTAAAAATCACGCGGCAATAGCAACGAAAGGTTCCACTAGGTAGGTTCCACGTTCTGCTTGGAACGCACGTGGAGCACCGCCACGGCCGCCTCCATTAACGCGCGTCTCCGCCGTACTGCAGCGCTGGCATCGAGGAACCCGGCCTGTAGCAGTGGAACGCGGTAAATTCAAATCGCCTTGAGCAAACCTTTAGTGTGTTTACCTTGGGATGAGCGCGACGGTACAGGAACAGCACGAGAGGTGAGCGGGAAAGCAAGGGGGGGGGGGGGGGCATTTCCTTGGCAAATGTCTACAAAGACTGTCGTCTTTTGACGACATTTGCTACGAAAGAAGCAGATATGGGGCCAATTTTTTGCGTGCTTCGCTCCAACAAAGTTTTGCCTTGGACTACGACTCGCAAACACCTAAATTGGCTGGGAATATTTCTGCGCATTTTTCACTACAGCAACTTTACTCAACCTCTGATGGAATTGCGTGTAATGGTTGCTTCATTTAAATTATTTCATAACGAGTACCCCGGTTCATGGGAAAAAAGATGCCACCATAAAAAAAAATTACACCATCTTCCCGTAGGGGAACCCTGAGTAGTATGCAAAGCAGCCATGGGGTCGATTCAAGTGCCCATTAATTTTCAGTTCGTCGTTTCCGTTAGGTTGAGGTACGTAGCTACCGTTATATTTACAGTTTTGTTTCCATGGTAACTACCACATTTTTCACTTACCGGAACTACGAAATGGGAAATTGCGTTGAGCCCATGGCTGTTTCGCTTACTACTCAGGGTTCCCCTACGGGAAGATGGTGTAATTTTATTAGATGCGACGGGGCTATGTCCCTCCCTTGTCGTTGTTGCGCCGTCCACACCCCCACTGCGCATGCTCGGCTTGCTGAACGACCGGTGGTGTCTTACCATTTAATGGCTCCTGGAGCGACAGTGTTAGCGGTGTCTTCCTGGGCCGGCCCGAGATGAGCCGAGCATGCGCAGTGGGGGTGTGGACGGCGCCACAACAAGGGAAGGACATAGCCCCGACCTTGAGATGTTGGAGCGACAGTGTTGCCGGTGTCTTCCTGGGCCGGCACGAGACGAGCACGCTTCCCCTTAAAGGGCTTCTGGAGCGGCAGTGTTGCCGGTGTCTTCCTGGGCCGGCGGATGGATGGACGACGGACGACGGAGCCGAGAGCAAGAGATGCTTTGCATCTAAAAAAGAATCATGTAGATATCGCGCCCTGGGGAATCGGTGTTTCGGCGAAGCTGTCATCTGTGTTTGCCCTGACTATTGCGCTTATGACTCTGTGTATTGATGTCATTCATGTGCAATGCAACACTAGTGATGTTTCGGTCCAGTACCGCGATTGTTCACTACCGCATTGTTTAGACATTTTTCCACTACGATCCCGTACGGACTCGCCTTCAAAGCAAGCCTTCGAATCTGTTCCGTTTTACGTTAACGACAGTGGAATTGATGATGATATTGATTCTGTGTGTCATCAACTAGAGATTGCCTGTCATCCATCTTCCGTCACAAGCAATGCGTTGACGCTACGCGACTTCGACGTCTGCTTCCATTACGATAAGGCAATTTTAATGCATCTGCCTAAACACAAAGAAAGATAAAGAGAACAACTGGAGAGTTATGTAGAGGGCGGACACTATGCCCTGAGAAGTGTGCCTTAATCCCGACATACTTTTTAAATTTCACGTTTTCGAACTTTTGTTTGTTATTATTTTTTTTTTATGGGTCGAAGGACACGTTGAAACGTTACGCATGTCTAGTATCGTCCGGCTCCTCGGGGCGGCGGTAGACGTCCGCGGTTGTATAAAACCAGAAAAAGAAGACAACAAATGTATACGTGTACCTTTTGTCAAGATTACCACGAACCAAGACAATAAATCAGTTCATACCTTTGCTCAAAATAGCTTCAGCTTCGCTGGCTCCTGAATTTTTTGAAAGCGAAAGCTTTCTTGGTGGTACCGATGGCGTCCTGTAAAAAACTCATGCATTTCCCTGTAGACCGTTTGGTAGACCAAAAAACTACGATAAGATTTCTGGTCACACGGCGCGTGCGTGAAACCGAGCTTTCATCGTGTCAAAACGGTTACTCGAAAATCGCGAGAAAAGAGCGGTTCTATAGATAAGATAATACATGCATCGATCATGAAGAAGCTGTACATGTATCTCATAAACCACGTACAGTCGAATCCACTTATAACGATACCGTTTATAACAGTATATCGGATATAACCATGAAGAGCTACGGCACCGTCAACTTTTGTGTTCTTTCTGTGGTAAAATAAACCGCTTATTACAGTGCTCCAGTGCCACGATATCGGATACAACGATTGAATCCGGTTATATTGTGCACCAAAAGTGCAGCAGTGACGACTCTAATGACGCGTTCGCGCAGCCTATTCAGGTAGTGTCTTCGTAGGAGGCACAATGCATGACACAGTTTCCGCCAAGGACATTTACCTCAGCTAGAAAGGATTTGCGCTAGCTTCACACGCGGCAAACAAAGGTGACCGACTGTGGCTTCTTTTCCGCAAATTGGTAGTAGTAGGTCCTTGCTGGCATGCGAATGAAATGTTTTGTCTGAATTTTTATTTCGCAACCCGCCTATAACAATTATCGGTTATAACGATGGGATTTCCTTGGCGCTTGGCTATTGTTATAAGTGGACTAGACTGTATCGGTATACACTTAGATCGTTCGTAGATGAGTTCACTTAGTGCGCGAAAAATCGGCGCATGGGTTCGTTCTTCGTTTCCGATTTCGAGTCGTCGAAGTTTTGAAGATCGATTGGATGCACTTTCATCGAAGTTTGGACGCGATTTTAGCGAAAGTTTTGACGCAGCTTTGATATCGGAAAGCTTTTGCGCTTCTCTCAACTTTCTTTACGAAGGGATGGTAAAGTTTTTTGTCTGTTGCTGGAGGCGAGGACTTAGCGGCCGACTACTCGTTGTGTGCCGATCTTTAGAAACTATACTTAGGCCGGGTTCAGACTGTTGCCGCAACTGTCGTAATGACTTTAAAGAACCCGCCGTGGTGGCTCAGTGGCCAAGGCGTTGTGCTGCTGAGCACGAGGACGCGGGTTCGATTCCCGGCCGCGGCGGCCGCTTTTCTGATGGAGGCGAAAAGCAAAAACGCCCGTGTGTACGAGATTTCGGCGCAAGTTAAAAAGATCCCCAGGTTGTCAAAATTAACCCGGAGCCCTCCACTACGGCGTCGCGTCGCCGCGTTAAACCCTACAATCAATGAATCAATGAACCAATTAATCAATCAATGAATCAATCAATCAATCACGGAATCAATCAATGCATCAATGAATGAATGAATCAATCAATCAATCAATCAATAATAAATCAATCATCAATACAATCAATCAATCAATCAATCAATCAATCAATCAATCAATCAATCAATCAATCAATCAATCAATCAATCAATAACTTTAAATAATGACGTCATTTCACGCCTCAGCCAACCTAACTGCGTGACAAGCCGTTTATTTACGTCCATAGAGCACGATATGGCTTTTGTGTCGGTAATCTGAACATAGCCTTAGTCACAAGAAAATTGCGCACTAAACCTATTTGGGCATTTTTGATTGGCGTCCGTCTTCTAGTTTCCTGTTCACGCTCGCCTGGTCCAATCAAAACTGTCGGAGGTGATTTTTGTCTACTTCTACGCGTTATACTCTCGGATAAGCAAAGCCTGAGAGTGGCATGAAATGACAATTCTGTATCTATAAATGCTATTCCAATGCTTCTTTCGAGAACTTTTGTTTGCAGCGCACGCATGCGGTAACAAAATCATGAATACGAAGAGCTGTTAAACAGTATAACGCGGCATGCGCGAGTGTGGAGGCTGTATATTTCTTCTTGCCATCTTGCTTACAGCTTACTCGCCGGGTGATGATAAAGCTACAGTGCTCATCATTAATTGCCAGCTTATTTATACTTGTCGCACGGGCGGAATTTTCCTCCCGTTTTTCGTTGTCACTCGTTGCCTATTCCGAGGCGCCGAAAGGGGGGGAAGGCGGTCGGGCTCGAACTCCCCCTCTCACCCCCCTTCCCGACCATGGTGTTGGCACGATGGGAAAAGTCACGGCTCTGGAGGAGGAGGAGGAGGAGGAGGAGGAGGAGGAGGAGGAGGATGAGGAGGAATAAACATTTATCTGGCAAAAGGACGGGAGTGAGGTGTGGTGGTCAGCTTCCCTACGTCCAGGAGGACGCGAGCCTTTGCTGATTCCAGGGTTCGTTGCACCAGGGCTTTTTGGCGCTCCGGTGCCGAGCTGGTCAGCGTAGACCCCCACTGCTCAGGGGAAGGGGAGGGGACAGGGTCACGGTTGCGTGGGCAGGAGCCTGAAAAGCAGAAAAAATTAAAGCCGTTCCACTCAATGTGAAAGCTGTCGGAAGTGCAGAGCAGTCATCTGCCATAATGGGCTACCGCCGTTATCCGCTTACTGCTACTACCCCATGCAATTCAAATTTCCCGCCTTCGCAGTGCTCGCGCGCCTAATGCCTGAAACTGCGCCAGCGGGAGTTCTGTTCTCATTGTGCTTTTCTCCCCGCACGTGCCGTCGTTGCACTGCCACATTTGGCGTTTACTATCGTAAAAACCAACCCAACGGGCGTCCTTAACTAAAGGAACGCGGGCGGCTGCCGGTTAATTACGTATAATTTCCCTCAAATGTACCTATAGTTTTCTTTGCACTAAACAACGGGAAGATGTATGTATGACAACCGCCAGCGTTTCGAAGGCTTATGACTATATAAACCGCTTGGCTTTCGAAGCCTCTGGGGTACGCCGCGAACAACAGCGTTACCCCGGGACGCCGCCTTGGTGCTCTATATACTTGGGTCGAGCGAGCGAGCTAGGACGTACAAGGCGAGCGCCTAAAGTGCTCTGCACTTAAAAACTGGCTGGAGCGCGACGCTCGACATGAGAGCCATTTTCTAAAACACACGTCCCGCTGCCAAGGCAAATCTTTACTTAATTATCCTTCATAATTAAATCAGCTTTCACGGAGACCACGGTAGCACTATATGATTTTTCATATTAATTGTCTAGCTGGAAGGGTCATTACACGGAGCCTGCTCGTCGCAGTCATCACTGCTCTTCACATGAAGCTCGCCTCTACGCTTCACCGCTCCCGTAGAAGCTCCTGGTCTCTCTGATGCAGCATGACGGCAGCCAGCAGTGTTTCAGCTGTGTTGTGTACAATGAGATCCACCTCAGTCGAACTACTCTCCTCTAGCACCCAACTGGCCCCAACACACCCACATTTCATCATCATCATCAGCCTGTCTACGCCCACTGCCGAGCAAAGGCCTCTCCCATATATTTCCAATTATCCCGGTCCTGTGCTAACTGCGACCAATTTATCCCCGCAAACTTCTTGATCTCATTTGCCCACCTAACTTTCTGCCGCCCCCTACCACGCTTGCCTTCTCTACAGGGATCCACTCTGTTACCCTTAATGACCAACGGTAATCTTGCCTTCGCATTACATGCCCTGTCCATGTCCATGTCCATTTCTTCTTAATTTCTGCTAATATGTCCTTGACACGCGGTTGTTCCCTGATCTATCCGCTCTCTTCTTGTCCCTTAATGTTACACCTATCATCTTCCGTTCCATTGCTCGCTGAGTCGTCCTCAATTTAAGTTGAACGCTCTTAGTGAGCCCCGAAGTTTCTGCCCCGTAGGTGAGTACCGGTAAGATGCAGCTGTTATACACTCTTCCTATTCAGGGACAATGGTAGGCTGCCATCCATTATATGAGAATGCCTGCCGAATGCACTCCACCCCATTGCATACGTTTCCCCACATTTCAACCTCCCTTAATTGCTCGGCATGTGGGACCCCGGACACCCACTATCACTCCCTCTGTGAGTTTCCCGATTCCCCGTACTCCCTCTCCCCTCCTTCAACCTCTGGGAACAGGCCCTGGGAGCCCGGACATCTCCGGTCAAGTATTTCTGACGTCGCGGGCACTGGACGTCGCGGCGGCCCTCAGGGGCTCCGCCACCACCCCTTCCTGAACCCAGAGATATGAATAAACTTTGATCTCATCCTCTCCCTCCTCTACCCTGTTCTCATTTTAATAATATTTACTTTTATACACCCTATCATATCATCGCCCACTATATTCCAATCCGCGGGGTAGGTTTAATGCAGGTGATCTCCAAGATGAGTTTTCGAACCACTACTCTACGGCAGCGATCAAAAGGTTAGTGATACTTTTCATGCCCATTAGATCCTGTAGAACAGTCAGCCTGCTTGGCAGCGTTCAGGAATGTCACGCTGTACGCCAAGTACATTGGAAACGTAAGTGAAATTCGAGGCATCCATGCGTTGATCCCGAGCTTCCTCACTGGTGGCAAGACAGGTAGCAATCAGGCCGGTCACACGGTGTTCCGCAAGGAGCAGTACTGGGCTCACAACCTTTAATGTTGCATTCATAAGTCTTTTGTACGAAATGCCTAAAGTTGCCAGAGTTGTTGTATACGCCAAAGACGTATGCATCTAGACGGTTCTGTGACGCGTTAGTTTATTTTCCTCTAAGATTTTTTCGAAAGTTTCAAGCATGGTGTTCCTGATTTCATGTTTTCAAATGTTTAAATCAAGCGAATTAGCCTTATTACGTGCCCCTCACTGAGCTCATTGAAATGCGTATGTCGGGTAGGGTAAAGTACGTCAGTTGAATGCGGTGATGTATGTCCATTATATTATTAGCCCTGCCACGTTGTAGGGTGTCTGAAGAACGACTGCTGGTTGACCTCTTCTCTGCGTCACTTCTTCTTTGTACATAAAATTTGTAGCACCTTCGGTCAATTTTATAGTCCCTGCTTTCACTCCTTTTGCGTCTAAAATATGGTTTCAGACGCATCACACGCTTGCTTAGTTCCTAACGAATCATCCGTCTCTGTGATATAACGCCATATCCCGAAAATGATGTCTCTCCTTTTAAAAAAATGTCGTGATTAGATAAGCACTATGTTGTCTTTTCCCCAATATGAGAGCTCACTTCGGCACCCTCAAAGTTTATTGTTGTTCACTTTATACACATTCAGCCCGTAGTCAGTTTCCTCTTTTGCGGCGTCCTAGAAGCCGCCTATCGTCAGGCTTTGTTGCAGTACCTTCGTGCCATGCAAAAACAGCTCTTTTGCGACCCACCGAGGAGTCCGCAGTTCCGTTGCGGCTCAAATTTACGCGCGATCGCAAGACTGTGATTGCAATCGTATTTCCAGACAAAGTTCGCAGATAAGGATCCAAACACGATTCACTTTCCGTCATAATACTTTAGGTGAACTTCTCGGCCGTAACACCTCGTGGAGCTTGGAACGAAGTCGTGTTTTGTTTTGTTTCTATGACCGAAACAAGTGTTCTGTCTTTAATCTACGCCTAATCAACCACTGTGCGATGATGTGTGAGCTTATCCCCAGTGTTTTGACAAATACGAGTTCAATGACGAGAACCTTCGTTGACGCGAAGCTGTGTTTTTCCCGAGCGGAAAAGTGCTCATCCAACAAACATGGATTAGCATATCTGAATATGTAATCTCATAATTCTGAAACTATAAATAAAAAAATACAAGAAAAAGATAGACTGAGAAATTAGAAAAGTACTTGTTTACAATTTGACTTGCACCCTTTCCCTAAATGTCTAAATCAGCTTACCGTACGTCCATGGTGGCATGCGCTCTCTAAACCTCTTCTCGAACTAAACTGCAAATAGAAAATATGACGGAAATCTAAATCGAGAGATTAGAACAGTGCTTCTTTACTATTAGACTTGTACCATTTATCTGAATGTCTGAATCAGCTGACTTCACATCCAGGATGTAAAGCACATCCGCTCCGTACACCCCTTATCAGACTATAACTACAAATAGAGAAGACGAGAAAAAGCTATTCTAAAATATGTACCCGTTCACTAGTCGTTTCGCGCCGCTTCCCGAAATGTCAAAATCAGCCTACTGCCCATCCAGGGTGGCAAGCACAGCCGCTCCCCAACCCCTTTGCCGCACTCTCCATCACTTTTGTTTCTGCTGCTCCCCGGGATGAGGATGCAGCAACAGGACGTGACGTCACGTGGCGCAGAATCCGGCCGCGCCGCGAGCAGACGAGACGCCGCGGCGCCGCTGCCCGAGCAGACGACAGTGGCGTAGCGAGACGACGGCAGAAGGCCCCGTATTTTTCTGTTTCGGTTTCTTTTTTATTTCCTCCGTGGTTTCGTGGTGGTTTCGCGCGAAGGAAGCGGTGTGAGAAGAGGTTTCGCTACGATGCGGTGAGAAAAGCTCAAACAGCGCTTGAGATGAGTTCGAACGCCATTCGAGGGATTCGCCGGAAGAAATCGACGCTCTCCGAGGTGAAGATTGCCGTCCTGGGAGCGTCGGGCGTCGGAAAAAGCGGTGAGTGGGTGGTCGCCGTTGGCGGCTGCTCCGCCGTAAGGCTTAGCCACGAGTGCGCTCAATCGACCGGGCTGGGTCGCTCGTGTCTGCCCTAGAGTGGACGGGAGTTCCCTTTTTTCTCCCACTCTCAGCGGCCTCAGCTTGAACCTGCGATAGGTACTCCTCAGCCTGAGTCTATCTCAGGTACTCGAAAGGTATCCGCTAGTGGGAAGTAGTCGTTCTTGACGGATACTTAGTTGCGTTTCAGGACTGCATCATCGTGTTGTTGGGCAACCCGTTGCGCGCGGCGGAATTGGGAAATCGATGTTTGCGGGTTGGAGCGTGCGGGCCAATTAGAAACACCTGCGGCTCGCTGCGCCGGCCTCGGTCCTGGCGGCCCAGTTTCGGTCGAATATGTGGCGCCGCTTGGGATCAAGGTCGGGCCTCGGGTTGGAGCGTGCCGTTGACGTGTTCCTTGCGGTGCTAAATGCATCCACGCACCCCCGAGGCAGCGAGGAACAAGCATAAGCGTCTTCTGAAGGTCTAGTTTGTACATGGTACTTATGTGAAAGTCAGAGCAGACCACGGGGTAGAGCAAGGGAACCAACCACGCAACGCAGGCGCTGTTGAAGATTTATGTAGAAAATTAGACGAGAAATAGCTTCTAAGGCGAAAAAGAGCACGATGAACACGAAACAAATTGCAGAGGATTTCTTGAGGTGTAGTTGGTACATTTTCCTAAGGAGTGGTTGGTACAGTGTATGTCTGTGAAAACAGCGCAGACGATGGGACAGAGCAAGAGAACCACGCAACACAGTCACTGTTGAACACTCATGTAGAACATTAGGTGAGAAAGAGCTTCCAGGGTGAGAAAGAGCCCGACGTATGTGAAATAAATTGCAGAGGGATTTCTAAGGGGCAGTTGGTACATGGTACTTCTGTGAAGAGCAGCGCATACGACGGGACAGGGCAAGGAAACCACACAACAGAGGAGCAGTTGAAGAGTCATCTAGAACATTCAGTGAGAAAGCTTCTAACGGGAGAGAGAGATGGACGAAGGAGAAACAAATAGCAGAGGGGTTTGTTGAAGGCTAGTTAGTTCATGGTAATTCTGTAAAAAACAGCTCAGACGACGGGAAAGAGCCTCTGAACCATAAAACACAGACGCTGTTGAGGAGTTATGCACAACATTTTACCTCGCTCCTAAACGAAACTGTTATTTTAAAACATTTTTGGACTAACACATTAAAAACTTATTACACTCCTGCTCGGTCCCTGAGACCGAAGCAACGTTACGAAATTCCTCGTTGTTCCACAAGGTACGGGAAAAGAACACGTCGTTATTATGTGCCAGCTATATTTAACAATTTGCCATCTGACTTTTTTGCGCATGCTTCGAAATATAAACTGAAAAAGGCTTTACGGTGCATGCGTTAGAGCTTTCCAGGGATTTTGTGATTACCGCATGGTTATCTGTTCTTGGTTGGTACTCTGTGCTGTTATGTATATATATATATATATATATATATATATATATATATATATATATATATATATATATATATATATATATATATATATATATATATATATATATATATATATACCAACCCCCTTAGGCTTGCCTACCTGTATTAGTAGGCTTTATATATATAATTATTTATTACTTAATATTATTATATAAATGGTGAGGAAAGAAACGCGACCGTAAGAGATGTAAATTGCAGAAGGGTTTCCTGAAGGGCTAGTGGTACACGGTACTTCTGTGAAAAGACAGCACAGATGATGGGAGAAAGCAAGAGACCCACACTCTGCGCAGACGACGGGACTAAGCAAAGGAACCACACACAGTGTTGTGTGGTTGCCTTGCCTTCTCCCGTTGCCTGCGCTGTTTTTCACCATGTACCAACTCGCCCTTCAGCAAACCCTTCTGCAATTTATTCATTTTACATCCGGCTTTTTCTCACCAGGTCTTCTGCATAACCTTTAAACAGCGCCTGCGTTGTGTGGTTTTCTCGCTACGTTCCGTCGTCTAGGCTGTTTTAAAAGAAACAAGCATTCTCCCAAGAGCGAAAGTGGCGTTGGGCTGGCATTCTGGGGCGTTTTTTTCGAAATTCTGCAGGGACCATTTTTTATCTAGTAAACTTTCGAATAGTTCAAGAGTTGGCGTGAAGTTTCAAAAGCATCGCTGCTTATTCGAAAGAGTTGGACTTGAGGCAGAAAAAAGAAGTGAAGAAATAGCTGAAGCCGGATCCACAAGTCATACCGTGTCCGTAGCCGTTTTATAGAACGCACAAAAGATTATGATGATAATGAGAACACTTATTGCGGCCAATTATAGTCTCTTTAAAGATGGTTTGAACTTTTTGAAAGGCTAGGAGCAGAGTTTCCGAGTAAAGACAGATAACTGTTTGTCGAGACAGCCCGAAGTTGCAGTTTCGCTGATTTATACACAGATGTGGCATCTACATGCTATTACTACGCAAAGCTATTTCTATATCGCATCTATTTCTACACGAATGTTGATCGCACGGCATTTTCATTTCTCAATGGCTTTATAGAAGCACAGCACAAAGATTAGCTCCTCGACAAAGTTTTTGGCCGCAGAACACGGCATACATATATCTGGAGAAAACTGCCTCCTACGTACGAGCGTCACGAAATCACTACTCCTGCACAGCTCGATCCCACCGCTATTTATTTCTCGTTGCGGTATCCCGTACTGCCGTATCAAACAAAACCTTGTTGACATTATACATTTTTAAAGCGAAAGCTTTCTTTTCCCCACTGATGGCGACCGTACGCGAAAATTTATCACGTACCGCCGTAAAAAAAAAAAAAAAAAACCTGGTTCACATTAGACACCGTTACCACCACCACCATAATCATAATCATCATCATCATCCTGTTTGCGTCAAGTGCAGGACGAAGCTCCTCCCGTTTTCCGCCGGCCATGCCTGTTTCGCAACGAATTTGGAAATCCGGAGGCGTCCATTGTCTGCGTCCAGATTTTGTTTCATTCCTTCATGATCGAGTTAATGGTTTTCTCCTGCTTCTAGTCCAGCCTCCCGGTAGCGGCTCTGTTACCCCGGTGGTTTCACCGATAGAGAGAGGAGGCTCTTCATTACAAGAGAAAGCCGAGATGTTTGCCGGAATTTCGACATGCTACTCGGCGGGGAAAGGGAACGGGGGAAAGATGAGGCCGGATAGATTACACGGCGGAAGAAAGAGGAAGAAAGAGAAGAAAAGCATAGGGAAAAAAAAAACATGAACGTTCAGTTTGCGCCAGTAGTGTGTTTAAAAAGTCTGTTTTCTCAACTCTAAATCACTTCAATGACGCCAATCTCATCCGGCTAATTGAACAGCGCCGCCAGTACTTCGCGGTGAGCTGGTAGAGAGGGCCATGGACCAAGAAGTACTTTCAATGTCATTGGTCCTGGGCTGAGGCGCTCTAGTTTCTGCATAAGACTGCACTTTGCGTGTATATGTTCCAACAGCAAACACTCCACTGTTTCCAGCGATCCGCAGTTGTCGCAGTAAGGTTTTTTGGTGGCACCAAGTCGAGAAAGCTATGACTTCGTGAGCGGTGCGTTGAGACGTAGTCTGTGATACAACGTCTCTAATCGGCGCGGAAGTACCTGTGACAGCTTCATCCTGAGCTAATGGTCTATGTAGCGTAGAAAGGCATGGCTGTCAGTTTTCCGCGTTACATGCCCACGACAAGTCCGCTTATTCCTCTTTAGATATTTGTACCGTTAGACCTGTAATGCCCAAACAATAAAAACAAAAGATAAAAATTCTAATGCTATATTACATTATAGTTTGTGACTAAAACTATAAAGAAACGCGAAGAAATTCTTTTTTTGCCAGGGTTATAAAACAGGATTATAAAACAGGGTTATAAAACAGGGTTTTTGCCAGGGTAAAAACACACAAAAAGTAAGTATACATCTAGTCCATTATAACAATATCCAAGTAAGGAATCCCCATAAACCGCGGGTTGCGAAATAAAAAGAACAGAGCTAAAACATTTTATTTGTATAAGGTATACGCGGAAAGAAGCCACAGTAAATATATGATGTACGTGGCGGAAACAAAGTATAATGTAGCATATACCCATTTACACGCAGGTATACGTACACCTATATATCAAGTAGGTATATAATGATATATTGTTGTATCATAAACCTGTATACGTAAAAAAGTGTAATAATGTAGCCTACACCCATTATATCAAGAATATAATGTATCGTAGCTACACCCATTGTACTGTACCCGCCGGGCACGCTTACGATAGAGGAATCCATCTTTTAAACTGTATTCAGGCCTCCATTAGGCCAGTTGTCAAGCAATACTTTTTCCAAAAAAAGCTTTAGAGGTGTCAGAAATGATACCGCGGGCATTTCGTGGCGGTCGAAAGGCCCAGGTGCGAGTAAAAAATCCAGATGGCGTATTTTATGTGATACGTTGGGCATTAAAGGGTTACGCGAGCAATCAGTATACTGAACGGTCTAGCTTGTTTCGCGAGGTTCAAGAAGAAACTAAAGGCGAGGTGGAAAAAATGCTCGCTGGAAAGGAGAGAGGTAAATCCACAGGGGTTGATGGCATTACCGTGGATATACTAAAGGAAGGTGGTGATGTAGTAGGAAAGCTTATCGACCGTATTTTGAGAATGCCTCCAGACATTAAAGGTGCCACTGGCACGAAAAAATTCTGACATGATTGTAATTCACAAGAAGGCCAATGCCGAATAGCTCAAATTACTGACTATCAGTACTCTCTGTTGTATACGAGTTATTAACCTGGATATTATTTATGCGCATAAGTGACACCCTAGATCTCGAAAAGTGGAGGGAACGAGCAGGATTTAGGAGAGGCTCTTAACAATGAATCACAGTCATCTCATGAACCTGGTGATAGAGAGATCCGCGAGTAAATATACTTATTTACATGACATTTATAGATAACGAAAAAAAAATCCCGGGCCATCTTTACTAACGTGAAACCTGGTGAGGGGCGAAGCATGCAGTGTATAAGTGTATTCTTGGCGCTTTGGCGTTTTTGCCAGCGGAGATGAAACCATTGGGGGGACAGGTACACAGCTTTGCTGTAAAATTATCTTGTCTTGCAGAGAGTCGCAAGAGGCTTCAAGATACCACCCCGGTGGGTGTACTGGGCCCGCTCAAGACGCTCACACGCTCGGGGAGGTGGTAGCTAATAAGATTTACGCTAACACGGCACTAACCCTTCATGGTACTACATAAAGGACCCACGGAGCCAGCTCGCACATCCAACGCTGCCCGTATTGTGACGAGAAGTGTATCCCGAACCTGTACCAGTTTGATATTGCACTCTGTGAGCACTCGTCAAGACCGGTTCGCGAGCCACTATTGGACCTCGGTTCCCCCACCCGGAGATGAAGAAGCAGCACCTGCAACGCGTTCGAGGAGGACCCCTCAGATGCTTGAGAAAGTTATTGAATACGCACTAACCAGTGGTCTTTACAAGCTGGTGTAATAACCTGGACCGACACCTATATACAAATCGTCGCACCTATTTCTTTCACGGTTTTTGCAGAATGTTCACGGAGCTTTTAAAATGCTATCCACCATTTCAGGTGATTGAACCTTGAACATTGTTCTTTTTCGATTTATTTCCTTCCCTTCCTTTCATGTCTCTTTCCTTCCCCAACAGGGCATCGTGCCCCCTCTGATAATAAAGGCATTCCTCCTCCTTGTCTTTGAAGCACGAAGCTCTCTAGTGCGAGGCGTAAGCGAGTGTCCCGGTGCTTTGTTAGTACGCGTTACGTTCTAGCGCGAGGCGTAAACGAGTTTCCCCGTGTTTTAGTACCGTGACTACATGAGCCGAGCGACGATTACGACGGCGGCGACAGGAGACGCCAACAGCCCCAGCCGCTGAGGGGCTTCGCCCCTAAAAGGCCTCTGATTGTCAGTGATGGAAGCATGAGAGAACAAAGAGCGGAGGGGACGTACGTTGTGCTCTTGGAGGGCATATACAGGTAATGACATGCACAATAACGAACTGCATAAACCGTGAAAAATTCTCTATTAGTAATGACGTCATACAAAGAGGCGGCCGTCTCTACGAAATCACTGAGGGCATGTTTTGAGGGGGCATTTATGAATCTTGGGTGGGAGAAGTCCGGGATACGAGCAAATGAAGAATATTTGGCCCGCCTGAGATTTTGAATGACATCGTCTTATTCATTGGTTCAGCAGAATATCTGCAAAGAATGAAGACCTCCTGCACTCTTTGCAGATCTTCTGCAAAGAGTGCACTCGGAAAGCATATTGGTGATCTTCGGAAAGCCTGTTCGTGACCAGCCAAGGCACACCTACTTCCCTTCATCTCCCGGATAAATTTTTTTGTTCATTCAGTTCAGGGTTACTGCTGTCTCTCCCTAATTATGTCCACCATCATACCTCCCAGAGCTCCTTGCGCTGGACACAGGGGCACACTCGTCACTCACAAAGAGAGCCGTTGGTGCAAACGATCAAACCTGGTGAGCTACCATGTCGGGGGAAAGGGCTTGCTTTACGGAGCGCATATTTGGGTTCAACAGATGTCCTGCAACTTCCTACTAGTCCAAAAAACGGCAGGCGTGAGACAAGGAAACACCATGTTCACGGAATTATTTGTAGCATGCTAGATGGGCTATTAGGGGCGAAGCCCCTTAGGCGGCGGTGGTGGTGGTGGTTCCAGTGAAATGGCGCGTACCCACTCAGGGGGATTGGCCAGGAAATGGGCGCTTTACCGAAATAAATTATGTAATTGTTGTGGAGAAAGAAAAACATTTAATGAAAATAAGAAACACGAAGAAAGAAAGTGGTACATACGAAGCAGTGAGCTAGGCGCGCATATACTTGACAGGGGAATCCAGCAGGGCCAAATGATGTCTAACACGGCAGACGGCCTCATTCAAGGATGACTGCATGCACCACACGGGAAAGATCTCCGTGGCAGAATCCCAGTTCCTTCGCCCCGAATGACAAGATAAGTGTAGCAGACAGCGGGAGGTTTAGCCGGCTGCACGTGTCTTCCAAGTACCTTCGTCTTATAAAGGAGAACCGTCGGCAGGAGAAGAAGAAATGGTGGAACTGTTGGAACTGGTGGAACTGAAACATCTCCTGTTGTCGTCGTCGTAATCTTCGTTCGTCTCATGTAGTCACGGTACTGAAACACCGGGAAATTCGTTTGCGCTTCGCGCTAGAACGTAGCGCTTACTAAAAAACCACCAGGACACTTGTTTACACCTCGCGCTAGAGAGGTTCGTGCCTAAAAAAAAAGTCTTTTACACTCTAAGCTGTATACCTGTACCCCGAATGGTTTCATCTCCGTTTGCAAAAACGCCAAGGCGCCAAGAGTACACTTGTACACTGCATTCTTCGTCCCCTCACCAGGTTTCACGTTAAGTGGAGATGGCCCGGGATTTTTATAAAACTTGATTGGGAAAAGAGAGGGGCACGAGTAAAAAAAGACAATTTGAGCCACATAAAATTACCGGGTGACAGCCGTGTTATTCATTGGTTCAGGAAAAGACTTGCGAAGGATGCATTCGGCACAATTCGATGTTTCCAAAGCACGCACGTTGACGTGTACAAGGAGTGCGTACATACCTTGAACACGCTGAAACGACAAAATCATCCTATGCCTCTCTCCACAAGCCTGTCTCCACATCACTTTTATCTTCCTCATCATCAACAGTCTAATTAGGCTTACTGAAGGACGAATTAAGACCTCGCCCATAGACTTCCAAGTGCCGCTTTCCTGTGCCCAATGGTTAGCTACTGGTGCTGTCTATTCTTTGTCCCTGATTTTCTCGTCTAATTTTTTATGTAGTTATCGGTCTTCTACTACTTCTCACCCCGTCCCCTGTTTGGAATCATGTTAGTCCACATGTCGGTCCTCCACATATGCCTCCCCCCCCCAACGTCACTTCTTTTTAGCTAAGCCCGGCTGTCTTGGACACCAGTCTGTTGTATAATCCATTTGGTTCCATAGTGTGGCTCCATTCCAAAATTCGTCCGTACATAAAGACAGCGAGTCTGTATGCGCAATGTTTACTCACAGAAAGCCCTGCGCACGAGTCCCTTTCGAGTCTAAAATTACCTCTTGCCTTGCCATTTCCGTTTCCCGCTTGTGATTGTATTTGGTTTCTTCAGTCTGACATGTTAGGGCACATGTTGAGTCTGGATGTATTCAAACTGCTGTCAGCACTTTCCTGCTCTCAATCTTTGAAGGTTGCAATCGGAAGTCTATATTTATGTGTTTACTACTTACCCTTCGTTTCTTGATCCTTATTCCGCCACCCCCTTTTTTATATATCTTATTTTCCATTTTAACCCCCCGCTTGCCCGTTTTCTCTTGTGTAGGGTAATGAAACGAACTCTCTTCTGTTAACCTTCCTGCCTTTCCTGTACAGTAAAAGTTCGATAATTCGAACTCGAAGGGGACAATAAAATTGTTCAAATTAGGCGGAGTTCGAATTAGTGGGCGGGCGCTAAAATGGCTGAACATCGCGGTGCACTACAACGCGCTCTGAACACAAAGGAGCCACTTCTGGGCTCGTTACCGTGAACTAGGGGCTACTACACGTTTATGTCAGGTGATTTCGTAAATAATGACGCTATTTATGCTCGAAAACACGTTTGTTCCCATGGTAGGGACGAGGCAATAAAAATGGTAAGTAATCATCCTCTGCTGAAGCGAAGTTGTTTTTTTTGTTTAGTGGTTTAGCATCTCTAGTAAATTTGGTTTGGTTGGGATTTGCGCACATTGTGATCACTCTGGGCCGACTTCTTCTGCGAGGAGCGATGGAAACCAGGGGATCCGAGTTCGAATTAACCGTTCTGGATACCGACGCGTTCAAATTATCGGGAGTTTACCCCCATTGAAATACACAGGGCTGTGCCGGGATGCATATACGCTGCCGGGACTAGGGCGTCAGTTCGAGTTAACTGTAAGTCGAATTAACCGAGTTCGAATTAGCGTGCTTTTACTGTACTGTCTTTTTTTTCCTCTCCTTCTTCCTTAAACGTAAACCTCGTAAATGCCAGCCAAGCATGGTTTGGGCCAGAGTACAAACGAAAATGCAGGGCGTGCAAAAGAAGAAATATTATCGAAAAGGAAAGAACGGCAGTGGAAAATGAATTGCATAAAGAAGGATGGCCAGGTAGAAAATGACGAACCAAAGGCTGGGGAAGATACTAAGAAGAATATCCGCATGAAATTGAAAAAAGTCAAGGTTGATTTGTCCTTCGAAGCAATCGGCTCCTGAACATTTTTTTACTCGACTGTAGCCGTTTCTCAGCAGCTAGAGAACTGCTTTTGAGGGACCCAATTGAGTGTTTGGGGTTGACTTTATCGATTCCACTTATATTATCTATTGCCGCAATAAATTTGGGGTATGCAAAAATAGACATATAATTGCATTGGCAAGATTTTCTTTCTGCTTCAGGTGATTTGCATTGCTGAAGGGTACTAATTAATGGGTAATTCGGGATTTATTCATAACGAAGTTTCCTTTTACGGCCTCTTTCCGGAAATAAATTAGTATTTTGAGGTCCTCAGGTATTTCAACAACCGATTAAGTCCTGGCCAATCCCCCTTGTGGGTACTTTCCCAACCCCTTGAGGGCATCATCATCATCATCATCATCACCTGAATATAAATGTATGTATGTATAAATCTTTATTAAGAAAAGGGGTCCAATGGCCTAAGAAGGGGGGGGGTGTTTGGAAGGAGGTGCAGGGCTCCTCTAGGCCCTAAATTCTTCGGGCTACGCCTGACTCTTTGGCGAATATTCAAAGGGAAAGCAATCTCTCCTTGGCATGACTAGGATTCATGGGCGTAGTCCACTCGTCGTATGATGGCACCTGTTGGGCGTGTCGGGCTCGGAGTTCACGGAGGCACTCACAGTCCCACAGGAAGTGTCGAATGTCCTGCTTGACTGTGGTGTCCTTCCAGTACGGGCAAGGGTACGGTAAAATGGGGTGACAGGTGATGGGTGCATATGTGCGCACGCAAATACTCACACGCTCCCTTGAACCGTCTTCCCTAACGTCTTCCACAAACCTGTATCAAGACACGCCGAGTGTCCTCTCCTTTCTGCCACGTTTGCAGCGTTGGTGAGGACATTTAACACATGCTCGCTTCGCTACTAGACGGCTGTCACGAAGACAATTTTGCGTCTACTTGCCGACGTACGTCTGAAACCCAGTGTGTGCCGTCGCACTGTGGCTCTGTGTAGTCGCTGTGACACGGGATACGAATGCATTGGCGTCTTTCAGCCGTGACTACAGTTTGAACCGCATTCTTGGAACGCTGAGCAGACATTCTACGATGCGTTTGTTGCGTGTGCATCCTTGAGCTTGTTACTGTTTGTTTCTGTTGGCATATGTAGCGAAAAGCCAGAAGCTAGAGAGAGTAAACTTTATTTGAAAATAGGGAGAAGGCATGTCGAAAGAGTTATGGGTGAAGTCCTATTTCCAGGACTCCAGTGGCGAAGGCTCCAAGCTTGGCTCTCTCTAGAAGCTCACGCTGTGTCGAAACGTCCGATTTAGACAGTGCTATATCCCAAGACGCTCTAGAGGTTTAGTAGGTTCTCTTGCCAAATTATAGAATAAGCGCAGTCTGCGTGGAAAAAGTCTGCTCTTAATTTGCATTTGTGGCATTCTTCGTTCTATCTCTCTGGGAACATGAGGGATAGTCTGGATTTGTGTGGGAAAACGTTGGTTTGTAGTTTATCGTATGTTTCTTGCTTCTTCGGCATCTAACATGTGATCCCCAACTCGCTGCTAGGCACCCTGCTATAACCTGTAAGACGGAGTTGGTTGGTGAATTGTTGGAGCCAAGATAACAATGGTGCGTGCCTACTCTGGGGGATTGGTCAAGGCGTACCATCATGTCATGCGGGAAAATTGTTAAGAAACATATCTAGGTGGAAATGGAAGAGTTGAGATAGGGTAGAAAACCGCGGAAAATTCCTCCCCTCAAAACCTTCGGCATTAATCGACCGGATTTAGGGTAAATCCCCAAGGTGGAGTAACATCTGTGCATCACTTCGAGCTGTTGATCAATTCGCTCTCGCACTACACGCTGCTGGCCTCCTGGTTAGGTAAGTTGGTATAGCGACTGCTCCGGTTAATCGGTGGTCCCGGGTTCGAATCCTGGACCAGGGCGAATTTTTCTTCAAGCTGCGAAGTTTCTGAGAAAGCTGTACAGCTTTCCTTTGTCAGCCATACGGCTTGCATTGAGGTGGATGTCAAATTTTCCTTTACAGAATTCTTCGCAGGACCATTGCTCCGGGGCCTCCATGTATACGGTGATAGCAATGCCGATGAGAACTGGGGTGCCGCAATGTATGCATGTACAAATAAGCACCGTACGTACCTGGACTTAGGAGTGCGTGTGGACCGATGGACAGCAGTGCAAATCATCGCTCGGAGCCTGACATTTTAAAATTCTGTGTGATGAAATATGAGGTTCCAGATTCTCGCGTAGCTGGCACTAGGATAACAAATAAAATTAACAATATTATTCGCATTTAAAGTTAGAATATCTTTGTACGTGCTGAAGCCTGCGGCGTGCACAACATCATTGCTCTCTTAAGTGCCGTGTGCTTTTAGTCAGTGCGTGCACATGCTCTCACTAGTTGTTACCTGTCCTACGAAACAGAGTTCGGCGCGTAGCGAGGAGCGCTTACTCCGCACAGCCATAAAAGAAAAGGAAATAAAATCCTGACAAAGGAGGGGGGGAAAAGGTGTCGACGAACGTTGTCCCGAGCCCAGATTAACAGCGAAACCCAGCCTGCGGAAAGCAAAATCGACCGAGGGCCGTCGGCTGGGCTGAGGCGATGGCGAAGAGGTGGCGGCCGCACTTGGCAGGAGAGGCTCTATTCTGGTCGGAGAAGAACAAGACCGTCGGGGGACTTCCCCCTCCCTCCCTCTTCTCTCCTCCTCCTTGAGGCGGCGAGAAAGATCTTGAAGATGCCTCTCTTACAAGGAGCGGAGGTACGGAGGAGAAGCAAGAAGGCGTTCTGGGTGAAACGACGCCAATGGCGTTAGGGGCGCTGGAAGCTGGCGTCGGCTTGGTTTTTAGCCTTTCTGCTCCGCCTCGTCTTGTTATTACTCTGTTCTCGAGGGCCAAGAAAGAGAGGGAGAGAGAGGGAAGCGCGTCCGACTCGAGGAGTTTCGTGTGCGGCCTATAAATAATAACATCGGCCCACGAGAGAGCAGACGCCGAAGACGTCGTATGCGGGCCAGCGGTTAGCGGCGAAGGGCTCCGCAGGCTGCGAGTCGAAGACAAAACGATGACTGCCGAGTGGGAAAAAAGGCGCGAGTACCGCGGAATTCCACTGGGCCATTGTCGGTTTGCTGCCAGCAAGCTAGAATGTTCCCCAGAAGCCCAAATGGTTGCTTGTCGGCTGATTTCATTGCTGCTGCAGGGGTGCTGTCAACCTTCGGCAAAGGACTTGACAGAGATTTGCAAGAGTGGTACCTTGGGGAAGAACCCATCTGACAAACCAACAGGAAAAAAAACTGCAAAGCTGGACTACCATAACTTCCTCCTCCAGTGTCTTCCAGTACACACTAAACTTTCTTACACCCTTTTGGCCGAAAAGGAGTCTAAGATCTTATCTTGTCCCATGGCGAACCCCTTTAAAAGGTATTTTGGCTAAAAAGGGTGTAAAGATGAAAAAAGGGTGTTCGTGTGAACACCCTAAAAAGGGTGTAAGGTTGCTCAACACCCTAAAATAAGGGTGTGGGCAGCGGAGCTACGCGTGACGGTGTGGATAGGCCGAGAGCGCAGCGTCACATACAGACACATTATACATGCGCAAGTCACACTTGACCATCAAATGAATTGAGCAAGAAAACCAACTGGATGCATGGGGACAGCGAGTGCATTCTTAGTCAGAAATACTTCTGCTTTTCATGCTTTTATAGCAAGTAGAGGAAAGTCCTCCAATAGAGACGGTGGTATTGTCGCAAGAATAAAATATTTTAGCGCTAATTTTCGAATTATGCATTTTAATGTAAGCATATACAAATCAGCATGCGGATTTGCAAAAACGTTTTAATCTAGAAGTAGTTATTATGTAAAATAAGTTATAAAATTTTGTTACATACCAGACAAATATTCCCGCCATTTCAAAACCCTTCAAGAAGGGTGTTAAATATTTCAACACCCTTTTTCCCAACAGGGTGTAAAGGTACTAATTACGGTGTTGGAAACCAAGAAAAAGGGTGTAAAGAAAAAGGGTGCGAATACCAGTATACTGGTATTCGCAGTGCATGAGGTTTGAAGTAGGTCTTGAATGAAAAGCTCCTCGTCAGTCACGCCTTTTAAGGGGCTGAGCCGTATTTCTGGGTCGAGACATCTTACATCTTGAAAGCAACATGCGTGCGTTGTGCGATAAGTAGCGACAACCAAGGCGCGATGAACACTTAGGATTATAGAACGCTGCCACTGGTCGCGAAATTCTCGCAGTGCTTTGAACAGAGATCTTATTTCATTGCAAACTCACCACCACCACCTTTCACACGTTTCTTTACAAACTCATTCGGTTGCCAGTGAGCTCGAGTAAGCCACGAATAAAAAATTAACCGAACTTTTCTCGCCATAATTGTGACCAGCAGACCCTGTAACCACTCGGCGCACGTGTTTATGTTAAAAAACCGGGTCATTCTTATGCAAAAACAAAAACAAAAACAATGATACACTTAAGAAGCGGCTGTCAGTGTGACCTATAGCTACCAACCACTTTTGACTAGTGTTTTAATAACACCTGAATAAATCTGTGTGATTTAGTTTTGTTGAGAAAGTCACAAACTGCACAAGACGCAACACAAAAAACATTATCTAGCCATTTACTTGTAGACAAAATGATTGGAGTGAGTACACTTCCTTGGGCAACCCCATCATCGTCAGCACCGCCCTGTATCGTTGGCTAACCTAGCTGTGTGATTTTGCCTACGGCCCTTGCAAGGTAAATTCTGGAAATTTAAAAAGTTACCGAAATTCTGGAAAGTTGGTAAGCCACTTTTTTGCTTGCGGTGGCAGCTAAGGGCCTAACCTTCATCAGTACAGTTCCTCAAAGAAGAAGGATTTGAAGTCACAGGAAGAGTTGTGGCTGGTTCTAGTAACTGACGTCCATTTAGGGATAAAAATTTAAGAGAGTCACGTACAGTCGCAGAAAAACGTCTAATACCCGTGCTACACAAGCGTTTGAAAGGACATTTGACTCGAATAGCCTTTGAAATTTCAAATACCATTCGAACTGGAACGAGTTCCGCCAATCTACTCGATAATTCGCAAAGGCAGTTGAAAGTTTTCGAATTCACCCGCCATGTTTTGCTGTCGCCTCTGCTGCTTAGTTTTGTTCTCGTAGCGTGACAGAAAATATAATTTTAGACTTAAACTCTGCCAAAAAACATCATTATTAGTGCTCAAATTGATAGTAGCCTACAAACACCCACAAAACATGCATACAACAGGCAGTTCTTTTTTTAACCTTTTTTTCGCACCGCCGGTTCTAATCGTAGACCGGCTGATAGAAAACGAAAACGAGTGAAAAATTATCAAGACCTTGCTCTTTAAAAAGCGAGTTTTATCTTAAATAATTATGCTTTGTCAACACGGCGTGCAGAAACTGCGACCGACGAGTACGAACGTTCGCCGTTTCAAAGGCCTTTGAGAACCTCAAAGGTCACCAGCCAAACTTCACCGCCGAATGCCTTTGGTGGTGCTCCTTTGACTCAAGTGGCATTTCAGACAGATGCCTTCGAAAAACGTTTTGTGCTCAAAGGTGGCTTTGAGTCAAATGACATTCGGTTCAAAGGCTTTCGGAACGCCCGTGTAGCAGTGGTATAAGTTAATAAGCGCGCAACAAAATTAAGCAGTTTGCAGACAAGCAAACGAAACAGAGGCGAGTGGGTCAGCTAATAAATACATTGTTAAAAAATATGAAATATGTGATGTGTCTTTGATCACTCACTAAAACAATTACAGCAGAATGCTCGATAAACGGAAATCGCTTAAACGGAATAGCCGCATCAGCGGAACTACAGCCTGTAAGTTGGTTGGTTTTGTATTCAGATAAAGTAAAAAAAAACTTTTGATAATCGGAACTAAAATTTCTTCCCCACCGTGTACACGGAACCGAAAATGGGACTTCTTGTCAAACGCGTGGCCAAAGCATAAGCTTTTTCCATTTCCGCCTGTTTATTTTCTGTTTTCTTTTATAGCCTCGTTAGCCTTGTCTCGTTAGTAGTCAGGCGTGTTAGCGTGACAGGTGCAACATTGCAGTTCTTGTTCTAGTCGTTTGGTCTCGGTTCAAGTCGCCAAAGTTACAGGGCTTAGCTCCTGCGGCCTCGTTCGGGCCATAATGGTGCTTTTTGTGCTTGATTAGCGCGTTGGCGTCTTCGAAATTAGGTAGCTAGTAAGCACTCGCGATGTCGAGTCCTTCGGCGAGCACACCCTACGCTTTCGTTTGAAAAGAGAGGACATCATTCTGGTCTTCGAAAGCGGCTCTTTGATGCATTTTGTAGCATTTTTAGGGCACAGTGACTAATTGTTGCGAAATAAACTTTGTTAATGCTGTGCCTAAACCTGTTGTAGTTTTCTTTGTTTCTGAAAAACTATCATCTACATTCCCCTTCCAGTGCTTAGAGTTCCATTAAATGCTATGAAGAGTGCGTACGCACATAAATTTGCACTCTTGCACACCTCTATCAGTAAACGGAACTCACGTGAAACTATTTCTTTCGGTCCCTTGAAATTCCGTTTCTCGAGAGTCTACTTACTGCACATGAAATAAGCTTGCCGTATTCTTACACATTTTCGCTAGTTCTATTGCTGCTAGGCCTGGCATACTGCACTCACCCTCGCTACCGCTGCATTAGACATGCCTGTGTTTTGAGGCATTGCTTTTGGCACGGCACAACGGCCGCCCTTGCGTCTCAGCCAAGCAACTTCAAGCAAGAAAAAAAAAAAAGTGGCGCAAGCTCGCTTTTTTTTTTCTTCTCTACGCTCCACTGCCCTCTCGACGTCTGCGGTTGTCGGGCGGGAAAGATGAACTGATTTTGTGTTTATTTTCTACGGGGGAAGGGGGCAGACTGATGACGAGGTCACAGACGTGTTACCGCCGACACGAAAATGAACTGTTGATGCGGCTACACCCCAAAGCGCGCTTCCAGCCTATACCGAGCTCAAGTTTTCATCAATTTCCTCCGTTTCTCTTTGTTATTTTCACGTCTCTCGCTCCTCCGACGCGCGCTGTCAGCCGTGGGAGACGTCGCGTGGCGTCGCGGCGGAATTTTAAATATATCCCCGCCTCACGAACCTGCGTCGACCGCGCCCCGTGCTGCTGTGGGCGTTCGTCGGCTGTGGCTAAACTTTACTCGCTTCGAGCCCACCGTCTGTGCAAGATATCGTGCCACACGCAGTGGTGCAAGCATATGAGGGCAGTGAACGAGCCTCAAGCGGAACAAAATAGAGCGAAGTATATATTCCTCTGAGCGCCGGAGATGTGTGAAGGGCTTGAGGAGGAGGAGGAATAGCATTAATTTTTCTAAAGGAAACAGAGAGGGGAATTAAGTGGCCTCAGACCAAGCAGCCTTCACACCCCTCAGCAGCCCGCGCTTGGGAGGTCTGGTACTCCTTATACTCGAGCCGGAAGCCGGTAGTCTATGTTTCCACTGCTTCAATGTGGGTGATGGGATCGGGTTGGGATGCGTATACACTCCCACACTGGAGAAAAAGGGCAATTCTTTCTTACGGCCCCACCTACGTGTTCGGCGAGGCTTAGCTATTCTAGGTAGACGTCGCCTTTTACTCGCAAGGCCCCTCGTTGGATGTTCTTGGTTGTATGTCGCTTCACGAAGCCCGCTGAGAACACGTTGTGAAGTGGGCGGTGGTTTTTAGCGTCCTTCCCAATACAATATACCGGAATTGCATAATGCGGCAGGTGCTTAAAGGCACCATGCAACCCTTTTTTCAACTTTTTTTGAGTTTTAAACGCTTGCAAAACGTAGTCACCCAAACACAACCAGTACTTAGATTAGGGGGTCGCAAAAAACTTCAGCCAAAAATTACGGCTATATGCCCACCAGATAACTTGGAAACTCGCCCAAAAGATTTTTCTCGCATTCCCGGTCTTGACGTTCTTCAGCGGCTCGAATTACGTCACTAAGGCCATGTAGCGGCTGTTGGCCGGTTTTCCTTCAGTTGCAGCAATGAACGCTTTTCGATAGCAACTTTAAAAATAAATCCACAAAAACAGAGGAGAAACGGAAGGCGTATCTGGTGTGACTAGCAATTGAATCACGCAGTGCCACTCCGTGCTAGCGATAACTATAGCTTTCGCAGTGGTTCCAGATGCGAAGAAAAGAGGGAAAGCGCTTATCGAAAGTGTTGCAGACTCCCTTTAACACAACTTGCCGCTGAGCTAGTTGATATATACTTGAATGAAAAAGAAAACGGCGCGCAAACGAGACGCGTACAAAGAAGAGAAGATGCGACAGATACGTGGAGCCTGTATCTGTCGTATCTTCTCTTCTTTGTCGGCAGCTGCTATCGATGGGCGAGAGATGACGTCGCAGCTTGCTATTGGGACGCATACTTTTGTTTAGAGTGGTTGGCCGAGACATTAGAGAGTTTTAGCAAACCGTTTTCGACGGTCCGCTCCGGTATCGGCGGCACGGTCAGCGCGACCGGAGCCAATGCCGTTCGCGGCCAAGCGTGCCACGCATGCGCAATGGCGCTCCAGCTTGCTATTGGAGTGGAGCGGACCGTGAAAAACGATCAGCTAAAACCCGCTATTATTCACTACACTTCTTTCTGCCTTTTCGCTATCTCGTTGTGGGTCAGTGGCTGAGTCATATAGCATTTGTGAACCATGCAGCACATTCAGTTTCTCGACAATACAGCTGGGTGTTTTTTTTTCTTTTATGGTGGGGATAGAGAAAAACGTGCGTGCGGGCCTTCGGTTAACGTCACACCAGGAAGCGTACGCTAATCAGTAGCCTTCCACTACAACTATATTGCTACTCGCTCGCGAGTACTTGTCGTTGCAACATGCCGTAAACCCTTCATAACACAGTCATCGCGATGGCAAAAAAAAGTTATAAGCAGAATTTCAGCGTAAGCGGTGGCTACTAAACTCACATGCAGTGGGTTGGGACTACGGATAATTTAGAATAATCTAACTTTGTTTACGGAAACACAATTACTGGGATGGCAGAAAATTTAATACCCCTGCTACACTAGCGTCCTAATGTCATTTGAACCAAAAGTCATTTGACTCAAATGCCAAGTTGTGCTGCTACACCAGGTTTTGAAATGCCATTCGGTTCAATTGAGCCAAATGAGCACGGAGGGAGACATTTGGGATTTTAAATGCCATTTCTAGCACTCGCGCGCACAGCGTTCCAAGTCAGCATAAACAAATACATTACTGGCGTACTTAAAACGAATAAAATATTCTTAATTGTGGGACTTTATTTACTTCCCATTCACTTAAATCGTGATATAAAGATGTAATAATTCCGTACTCTCAGCACCAGTGCGAGCAAGCAACGAACCAGTGTGGCCAGACAGCACAAAAAAAACCTCGATTGGGATTCAGAACTAAGCAAAAACCGTGTCAAAGTTTACGTTATTGGTAATTTCATAGCATTTTAATACGAAAGACTGCCGCTAAATTTGATTGTTGCATTATTGTGTAAAAACAGAACTCGACAGCAGCAGCACCATGCAGCACGGCGAGCGAATGCTAAAGCTTTTAAATGCCATTGAAATTGTAGTGTAGCACGGTGGATTCTGAATGGCATTCGAAGCACCCCATTTGAGTCAAATGACATTTGGTTCAAACGACATTCAGACGCAAGTGTAGCAGGGGTATTATATGCAGAAATTCCGCATAAGCGGTGGCTACTGAACGCACATGCCGTACAGACTACAGATAATTCAGAAAAATTTCGAGCCGTCTTCATTAACATGAAACCTTGAGGGGGATGAAGCATGCAGTGTATAAGTGTATTCAAAAATTGCAAGTCTTTCTCTTGTCACACGGCGCGCTGATTGGGGCGCCGGAGAACCGCCGGTGGGAGGAGCCATCGCGCGCTTGCTGAGGCGGTGGCGCCCTCTCTAGCCTTGAACCGGATTTTAAGCAATTAAATGAGACAGGCTGGGCGTAAGTTGTCTTCGTGTCGCACGCCGCAGCATGCTTAGTATGCTTTACAGGTGAAAAACCGGGAGATTGAAACCAAATTTCGAGACTAAATTTACCAAATGTTTTGTTATTAATGCAATTAAATCAGTATTTAGATTAGTTAAGTCATGTTGGTTTATTTAGAAGCGGTTTTATCTATTATCCACTCGTTTTCTTTGACCATCGTTTGACAACTTGGTTTAACCGTGACGACATGAGATGACGACGGCAGGAGACGCCAACAGCCCGAGCCCCTAAGGTGCTTCCCCCGAAAAACTGACTTTGTTTAAGGATTCTTATAGTGTACAGTCGTGCACAGTCTTAGCTGGAGCAGCGCGTTACCATCTTATCGTCGCCTCCTGCTTTGGTGTAAGATCATTTGAATTTCGTTAAAGCTTAAGGGGTCACTTAAGTCCTCCACATTCATTTGAACAGTTTTTTTGTAGGAATATTTTACATATTTCCCGTAAAGTTAAATCTGACGTTCCAGCTAAGCCTGTGGATGGCTGTACATCCGCATACAGAGCACAAAGATGTCGACAGGAAGTCTGCGAATGCGGGCGCCGTTTTCGGAGTCGACAAAGGTATGCGCTGACGGCGAAAAGAGAGCACACGAAAATAGGAAAGCGAGCACCATCGCTAATAGGCCGACGACAGAGACGAGAGGTTGAGGAGTTGTTTTGTTCGCCAAGACAATTAGGTGACGTCACAGGGAATGACGTATAGCGTTTGCTTGGCTTCCTACCAAGCGCGCTTCCAAGCGTCTGTTTTCTTTTTTCTTGCGCGTTATTTTTCTCTGTTTTGTCTGCCGAAGAGGGTCGGAAAACGTGAAAGCAGGAATGTTTTTAGAGCGAGTTTTTTTAAAGGAGTTAGATAGCTCAAGACTGGACAGTTTGGTGGGAAAGCGGTTGGCACGCCCGGTATGCGCTGCAGTGCCCGTTCTTGCTCCTTTCTAGCTTATCTGAGGCTGCGGTGGCGTAAATCGTCTGCACCGCGGGATACTGCAGCAAGGATACAACGAGCGCCAGCTAACATGGAGAGCGGAAAAAGCGCCATCAGCCAGCGAGGGGAACGGCCGCTAGGGTTCACCATGTTCCTCCGCGTCACTCCAACCAGAGTTACTGAACATACAGGGTGGTGCGACGATAATTGGAACACTTGAAAAATTTTTTTTGAGCGAACCGCCGCTCTGTTCACGCTCAAACTTTAAATGAAGGTCGCATTTTGTGGTATATTTTGTTTGACACCGGGAACGACGACGGTACTTACCTCTTTATTCTGAAAATAAATGAAAACGATTTTCGCCTATGGGAAAATGGCGGCTGATTTGGACGTGCGAGCCAGCGCAAGTTGATCTTGGAACAACTGCGCCACCTGGGGTATTCATAGCGAAACGCACGTTTGGGATTCACGGTAGAAAGGAGCCAAATGGTGCAGCAGACGATGAGAAAATATGAAAGCGCGTTTTCTGATGGTCTGCTAGCTCATTTGGCTCCTTCCTATAAGCGCATTCTCTGATCGTGAGTTTGTAAGCCCCTAGACAGAGTAGCGATGCCGTGCTGCTCTGTACTTCGCTGTTTCAACAGGCGGGAACGTGCAAAACACCTGCATCGCTTCCCGCTAGGAAAGAACGACAGTTACCGAGCGTAACCTATACCCACTTATAAAGCGCAGTTTAATGAGTGGCTCTAGCGTAACCTAGAGCCACTAAATAATCTACGCTAGCGTAAACGAGCCTGGCCCTGTCGCACCGGCGCGCTGTCTATAAATTGATTAAATACTGGTCAGCCTAAATTTAACTGAGGACGCTGACAAAGACAAAGGACGAAGCACAAGCGCTGACACTACCAACTGAATTTTTATTACGCCTCGCCTTGTACCTTTATAGCCTCATCTAGTCACGTGGTCCAGGAGCAACAGTGCGCAGAAATAGTTTTTCTTTATCGGCTAGCGCAACCGACGCAGTACTGACACAATCGTCGGTGCCCTCATCAATTTCCGTAGCTTCGATGACTTCGCGCGCAAGCCTATCGTCGTTTTAATGCATGGCAATGACGCCATGGAAGTCCACTTCACACTTGGGGCAATCTCGGAGGTGCATGGCCAAATGTCCTGACGGAACGTTCTTTGTTGAGGCCTTGTGCTCTCGAACTCAGCCCCAAACAAAGGGTATGTCATGTGCCGCCGCGTCAACCAGCCAATGATAGCGAGCCATTGCGCAACCACCGTACCAAGTACGCAGCATGTGTGCAGGGGGCTCTGTACAAGCTACCGTTATCGTTCGGAAAAATTATTCCCACCTCCCCTCGCGGGAACCCCTGTGTAGATGCGACGCATAGGGGGTTCCGTTGTTGTTTCCGTTAGGTTAATTCTCCCATCGCGTGAAACGTGCCGTGAACCCCCTGCCGTGGCTATGACGCAACGTGGCGCGGCTATGACGCAACACAATCCAACACAGTCCACTTTAAATCCAATCCCATCCACATCCAATCCAATCCAATCCCAATCCAAGCCAAGCCAAGCCAATCCAATCGAATCCAATCCAATGACCTTTGCGAGAGAGTGTACGCTATCGGAGAGGAGAGGGGGTGAGCGGCGGAGAGAGCAGCTCGCGCGGCGAGGAGAAAGGGCGAGGGGTGTGGACGGACAACAACGCCGTATGGAGGGACAAGGCGAGTGAATGAGATGCAGTCGCATCTAAAAGCTACATTGACCAGACCGGCTGTTTTATCAACGACCAAGTTCGAGAGCACAAGGCCTCAACAAAAAACTTTCCGTCAGGACATTTGGCCTGCACCTCCGAGATTGCCCGAAGTGTGAAGTGGACTTCCATGGCGTCATTACCATGCATAAACACAACGATAGGCTTGCGCGCGAAGTCATCGAAGCTATGGAAACTGATGAGGGCGCCGACGATTGTGTCAGTACTGCGTCGGTTGCGCTAACCGATAAAGAAAAACTATTTCTGCTCACTGTTGCTCATTGACCACGTGGATAGAAGAGGGTATAACTGCACAAGGTGAGGCGTAATAAAAATTAAGTCGGTAGTGTCAGCGCTTGTGCTTCCTCCTTCGTCTTTGTCTGCGTCCTCAGTTAAATTTATGCTGCCCACTATTTAATTAATTCTGATCCAACTAGTTTAGATTCTGCCTATTTTAATACTGTCTCTAAATCTTCTAAAAGTAAACACAGCTGTCATGGTTGCCAAGTGGCGCCCAGAGCAATTCCGCCCCTCAATGTCAGCCGCAATAGGGCGCATAAAGCTGGCCACCCTGGAGTCAGGCACCAAAATGGCTGCCGCGGTGCGTCAGTGTCGGTACTCTTAAGCGTAGCTTATTTAGCGGTTCTAGCTGTAGCCATAGAGTTTCATACTAATATATACTAGAGGGAAACCTGGCACCACTGACTAGGGGAGCCGCACTTCGGCGAGCGTTTCGTCATGTACCGGGCAGGCACGTTCCACTTGTCCTTGGCATGGCTCATGAACAGGCTGAAAAGTTGGCTCTAGCTGCAAAAAAGCAACAAAATTACTGTGGAAGGTTCATCAAATTTGTTTTTTATTATAAATGGAACCCCCAGAAAGAATAATTTGTCAGTAATTATGTAGAAGCTTCATGCACGATGAACAAGAAAAAAATGTTTGGCTTGCTGATTTTGGCTTCGAGACCCAAAAACAATCTATATTGCTAGCTAAGCCAAGTTGGCAAGGAATGTCGCTAGCAGCAAAGGCGCCGCCCAAGGCGGCCCGCGACTGCAGCGACAGATTTCCCTCTAAAACTCTATGGCTATAGCCTTGGATCCGTTTCACAGTCGCGTTGGATAGGCATCGTGTCGGCTCGCATTGCTTTGGAGTATCATTGTGATGCTTGGCGTCGCTTCAAAGCTCTCCGAACATAGGAAGGTTCATTTCCCCCTGGATCGACGCCTGATGTAGTTACGCTCGAATCGCTTCTCGGAATTCGACGAACGGATGTTGCGCAGGCGTAGGGAAAGCGGGCGTCGGGGCGATGGCCTGGCTACCGATTCCCTGCATGCAGAATCACGCTCCAAAAGTGCTTTCCGTTCTGCCCGTCACACCTCGCCTCGTTTTGTCCTCGCCCCAATGCTCGCCAGCTTCGTCAGCGTCGCTCGAAGGGTTCAACGTTTATAGAACCAAGGTTGTGGATGAAGGGCGTGGCAAGCAACATCCTTTAATTAATCGCCTAATTTTTACAGCGAAGCTGTACACCTCTACCCTCGATGGTTTTATCTTCGTGGGCAAAAAAAAAAAAAAAACGCTAAGGCACCAAGGCCTAAGACGCCGAGCGAATGCGTCAGTCTAATCAGACATAAAGCATAGAGCTCAGAATTTGTTTAAGGAAACCGCAAAAAAAGCATGGAAACCTCATTATGTATCATAAGGCGCCTGTGAACAATGCGCCATTTCTTGGTATTTTTCTTGGTACTTTTCTTTGTATTTTTCTTGGTACTTTTCTTGGTACTTTTCTTGGTACTTTTCTAGGTATTTTTTGCGAGCTCCTCATGCGGCGCAAGCCTGGACGACACCGGGCGCTCCCCTCGAGGAGCACGCTCACGTGCGCTCCGTATTTTCTCTTGGTATTTTTTTCTGGTAATGCTGGACGGCGGAACTGAAAGCTTAAAAATCTCTGCTGCCAAAAGAAAAACTCTACGTTTAGATAGGACTGCGTTGCTACCATCGAAGATCCCGCAAACGTCGTCAATAAAATATTTGGCCGCCAAGGGTCTTTCGGTACTGAGAGACCCCCCATTGTCATGACTCCAGAGCTAAAATAAAAATTAAGTTTATTCCTGCTTTACTCCTAGTAAAATAGCACTTTGCTAACAGCCTGTAAGACCAGCTCTTGAGCTACTTGGCAATAGTTCATGAATAGAAATAAGGAGAAGCAAAATTAAGGCGCAGGAGTAAACAGGAAAAGCGTTCACTGGCAACCGAAAAATTTATTCACGCATAATTTTATACAAGTGAGGAAAGTCCCGCCTACTGACAAATTTTGTATTCGCATTGCTTGAAAAAACAACTGGAAGACAAACAGAAAGACACTGTGGTACATCTGCACTAAGACCGGCTTAGTAAATGTTATCAAGGAATGGAAACTTCGCTGTTCCTAACACCACTGATGCTTTTCTTGTGGAATTGTCACCGTTATTAGAGCAAATCAGCGCTTGCAACAACTGCGGGTGCGGCTTCAATGACCACGCTCGGCAGTGCACTATAAGATAGTCGATTGTGCATGGTGCTGTCTTTGTAAACTTAGGCTGCAAGCAGAGAAAGTGATGGCCGTCGAACTGCCTTGTCGGCGTTGAAGCTCCTGCGGTTTGTTCTCAGAGAGTTTCGGCTATTGTCAACAAATCAAGTCACCGTAGAGCAGGAAGACTGCCGTCCATGATTTCAAGCAGTACTTGCACAACAATATCTGACTGCATCACCATCCAATCTCTTTCCTTGCGCTTGGAACTGAAGAAGTTGAAAGTTCTATACGTTTTCAACCGATAACAACAGTCATTTTTGGCGCTAAGACGCCAAAATTCCCTGTTTTCGTGCTTTCAGCCGTGTCTGGGTCATTTTCTTTGCCAATTCACGTGTCATTGCCGTGAGATGATGGAATTGTGTGGCCTTTTATTTTTTTAATCGTCATGGAAACTTCATACGAGCTTATTTCTAACAATTTTTTACTGGACATTGCGTGTTTGGTAATAACACACCGGTCATCAAGAATTTCAGGGTTACTTTTGCTCGTACTCGAATGCTCCATAAAAATTTTGTTGTCCGCACTTTTTTTATGGCGAAGTTGCACCAGAACTGTACACTAATCTCTTTTACACCATGCTTCTCTAAAAAAGAAGTGAAACAGGTGTAATAAATTGTCGTAAATTGATTACACCCATTTCCTTACAGTGTCGACACCATTTCACACCCTGCCATGGTATAAAAAAGAGTAATAACGCATTCAACACTTTTCGTTTTTTGCAGGGTGTCAGTAGGTTGCGAAATTGGTGTTGAGTAGCTAATGTAAGTCACTACTTACAAAGATGAAATTACATTTTAAACACTGGAATAATACGAAAAATGTTTATAAGCGTTATGTAGACTTGTATATGCTGAGTCATATGCCCAGCATAAAAATTAGCGCTAGTTGTCTGATGTCACTTCAACGAACCATCAACTCTGGCTAATGATTTTCTTTCTCTGGCCCCAACAGCAAAGAGAGCAGACGAATAAAGGGTGCACTCGCTGTAGGACTGCCTTATGTTAACGTGCTTGCTTTACATGTATGTGGAGTGGATAGTGTTGTGCGTTTTAAGTGTACGGGTACATATACACTAGAATGTGTGCTTCCGAGCCCATATAATTAAGGGTGTGTGTAAGACCCTAATTTTTGCCCTGAACACCCTGCAGCACCATTTCGTGTCCAAACGCCTTTAAAAAGGGGCTCGCCACGGGACACAACATTGACACTCTTATGGGTCAATAATAACACGTAAAAAGTTTGTGAAACCCGCCGTAGAGGAGGGCTATAGGTGAATTTATTTCACCTGAGGTAATCCAACATGTGCTAAAATGATGTGCGTTGGAATTCTATGCGCGCACATTTCGTGTAGTTGAATTTATCGTTGCTTCTAATATTTATATTTATCATTATGTCTGTATAGTACAGTTTACCAACATTTTCTTCTTGCAGCACTTGTGGTGAGGTTCCTGACGAAGAGGTACATTGGGGAGTATGACCACCAAACAGGTAATTTATTTCAACTCAAGCTAACTTCCTTTTGTATCACTATGCTTACAGCTGTTAACTGTAGTTCGTTGGTGTGCTAGAATTGAAAAATATAGCTCCCTTGATCGGCTACGTGATACTACGTCATACTTAAAACTGTGCATTCGGACGAGACAAGGAAAAAAAGACACAGAATGGGCGCAGACTCGCAACTAGTTTATTGAAAAATGGAGCATGGTAACATACCCACACCAGCACATACGCACACATGTTACCACTTTTATCACATGATAAAACGGTTTAGAAATTCATATTCATTTCCACACAAAGATATGGATGGTTCACTTACACACTGTCCACCATGCTTTCGAATGAAAAAGGCCTCGATTTATTCCCTTGCCACCTGTTCTCTACTTTTGCTCAGCACCTTGGCTCGCATGGCTTGCTTTCACAAGCCATGCAATGGTGCGGAAGGTGGGATCCCGTTTTATTACGAAAGCATGGTGAACAGTGTGTAAGTGAACCATACATAACATTTTATGGAAATGAATATGAATTTCTAAACCGTTATATCATGTGATAAAGTTGGTGGCATATGTGCGCATGTGCTGGTGTGGGTATATTAGCATGCTCCATTTTTCAATAAACTAGTTGTGAGTCTGCGCCCGTCCTGTGTCTTCTTTTTCTTGTCCCGTCCGAATGCGCAGTTTTAAGTATGAATATGAACCAACTAGCCCAACAACATGCTTTGCTGTAATACTACGTGTTTCCAGGTTCATCGTCTGCTTGCTTCCGATAATTTCAACATCAGCAACTAGCGCAACCATGGTAACATCACAAAAAAGATCACGCACAATAGTTTTTGCTATGCGAGGTTTTGTGCGAATATACAAACGGAAGCTAGCTGGATGCGTTGGAAAGTCGTGACTTCCGGTGGTGATTACTTGTAAACATTACGTGTTGTACAGTGAGGCATAACGTATTTTCGCAGTGATAAGACATTACCCGTTAACTAGTGTGCATAAAGTATCTTCAGTCATAGCTGCCTACTTTCCTAATCCTGCTATGACTTTATTCTTTTGCGTCTCCCATCACGCAGAGAACAGGTACAAAAGCGAGATGATGGTGGATGGAGAGCCCGTTCTTTTTGAAATCTTGGATACCTGTCCGAGGGTGAGCTGCAAGCCTTTCTGTCTTTCTGTCTTGGTTCTGTGTTGGCATAAGAAGTTAAGTCATAATGACCAAATCAGTGCTTTTGTATATACTTGAACAAAAGAACGAACGTCAGCCTGAACAGGGGTCTTCAAAATAATTAGGGCAAGGGTACATGCCGTTAGGTGAATTTCTCGGTGTATATACAGCAGCTGTTATGAACCCCGACGTGGTTCTTACGTTAGTAAGAACTGCTCGGAGCGTGCACGACTGGCGGCAAAGGTATTACGAGTCCGCGAAACAATAAATCTTGATAGCACCTGTGCACTTGCAAGCGGCTGTATTTATATAAAGGCGGCTGTTCTGGCTTCTTCGTACTCCTGGTTTTGTAAATGGGTACATAATTAGAAATATTATCAGGGTAGGTTGACAAGTCCTGCTATGAGAAACTTACTTTTCTGCTAGTGTAAACGTCTGAAACCTAAGGAGGTAACCTTCCTTTCATGTGAGCTGAAGGACCAAGAACACTGCAAAAACTCCTTTTTTCCTGTATGAAGTAAAACTTATGAAATCCTTGGGGTTAGACAGCGCTGTATAGCCTTAGGCAGTCACGTGAGTCGGGGCGTTTTTAACGAAACTCAGTTTTGACTTCAAGCCTTGATGCTTTCTCCCGAAAGAAACTTGTGAAAGTAAGGCCGCTAGAATTAGCGCTAAAAAATATGTGGGAATGATGGTGTGTGCAAAGTTCATTCTGGTAATAATCAAATAATTAAGCATTTTAAAGGGAAAAACCAAAGAAACACGATATGAAAACTTATCGTCTTGATTAGTAAAAATATACCGTGATGGACAATGCGGCTGATTCGCGGACTGAAAAGTACGGCTGTACATTAAACACCGCAGTTAGGGCTGCATGTTTATTGAGAAAAGCCTATCCCGAAAGAAAAAAAAATGATTAGCGATAAATAACTTATAATATTCAGTTTTCCCTGTAAATTTTCTCATCCCAGGCAATGTAGCGACATAAACCTGAGCAGTCTCGCGGGTACATCTTAACTGATCAATAAACAGAGCTGTCTGTCTCCTTGATCAGACCCGCCTTCACGCTGTTTAATGTTCTGCGAAGACAGAGTGATTGGGCCCGAATCAAAAGAGAAATATACGCTACTAATCGAGAAGACGACCGAGAGAAATGCGGCATATCCTGTCAGCTTCTTTAGATCGTCTTTTAAGGAAACTCTACAATAGTCTTCAACCAGAAAAGCCTTGCAATGATGGGTTCTGTAAGCGCATTTTCCCTTGTTGCGAAGGTAGAGTTTACAACGAAACAAGATTGTTACTTATGCGGCTACTACAGGCTCTAACTCAGATCCACTGATCCTTCAGTGGATCTTTTTCCCGTTCATTCTACCAGAGGAAAAAAAAAGGTTTCGATTTTCTCATGCTCACTAGTCTGTCGATGCTGCTGCCTCCTAGACCTCTTCCGTCTTTGTCGTCTACTTAAAAAATTGTAAGCCTTGTTAGATTGATCGCTTGAGCACCGGCTTCTAAGGGCCTTCGCAACAGCGAGGACCAGGGTAGAGCCCGACAAGAGAGCATTAAACCCCAGGTACAGAAAAGTATACATCAGACAGGAAAGACATTGGTTCTCCCATAAGAACAATAACTAAAATAAAAACAATGGCGGGGGGGGGGTCTTGTGTAACTGGATACTTTCGAAAGCGAAGGTTTGAAGCAATAAAGGGATTATGGTGGGCGAGCTCGGAAATGTGCTTTCTCATTTCGGCCAGTTTTATGTTTTACTTTCAGTGCGGGAGAAAAACACCCCGTAATCGAATCTGAAAGAATGAGCTCCCTGTAAGAAATTTTAAGTGGTCGAGGCCTGCTTTTCGTTATTAGTGGCTGTAGCGACTCACAAAGATTCCAACGTACTTTTGAAACTTTCAAACGAGTGCGCTTTTATTTATTACGTACGACGATAACGGTCTCTCTTATCTATCCACGTGTACGCTATATCTTTTTTGTACGGAGTGGGACTTCACCGTTTCTTGGGGGAACACCGAAAGAAAATTGCTTTTGATTGATTTATTGATAAGTGTTTCATGTTATACAAAGTCTACCTGAGGCCATTCAAGGGAAGGGATAAAAAGGGAAAGTGGCTAAGGGATAAAGAATATAATAGTCTAGGAACTAAGGGGGGAGGATGTTCTGTAATGGAAACACCTGCGGTATTAATCAATTCGGCCCATCAGAGTGACCCAAAAAGGCAACAAAAGAAAACAGCAGCTTCAAACACAAGAAAGGTGCCTTTCATCTTTCTAGGCATACAAAAATGAAAGGTGGTTAAGCTTCCGAACTCCCACATTTGAAAAATAAAGCACGATGCATGATGTGTAGTTTTCCGTGCCATACTAAGTTCGCCAAGTAGGGTACTCGCATTAAAATGGGGGAGGTCGTTTAGCGGAACACGTTAAAATACCATGGTCGGTTAAGTTTACATACATGCTGTGAAAAGTGCATCTGCCATTTATAGTAGTATTTTCCCAATTTTAACCAGTAAGGGTGGCGGACGTGCTCGAGATTTGTGACAACTTACATTAGGCCACCAGAATGGGTTGTAAAGGACAAATTTTGATTCCGTCAGTGGCTCTTCCTGGTTTCAATCACAAAACTACGCGTTGTAAATGACAGACGAGCTTTTCGCACGGCTGAAATCCCGTGTGCAAGTCTAATTGATCATATATTTTATTATGTTCCGCAAACCGGGGTTCGCGATTTTAATGCGATCAGAAGTTTTTGCTGAACCTCCCACTCTCTGGGGCATGTCTGTCCCTGTCGAGCCTCTCACGCTGAGCGTAGAAATTTAACAGCCAAAAAAAAAGAAACTTCGATGGGGGACTTGGGCTAACTGAAATCAGAATAGAGACGGAAGCACCACCGATATAGCTACTCAAGGCAGATAACTGTCAAGCGTGCAGGGGAATCACAGGCGCCTGTGTTGAACGGCATCGTGCCGTAGCGCTGGTGCTCGAGAGAGGCGGCGCTGGGTGTAGCCCCATCATCATTCGCTAAGGGACAAAGGTCTGTCCGAAAAATTACAACCACAAGTTTTCCCGGAGTCCATTCTTTCCTCCCTTCCCCGCATTTTCTTAGTTCATCCCTCCTAGCCAGTTTTATTTGATGCACGCGCACTGAAGAGATACAGAGCACACAAAAAAATATTCATGACCAGCGCACCTCACGTGTTCTGTACTTGCGGGTGGCCTAATTATGCACCCAGCAAACCCTCTCCGCTCCAAAAAACGTTACCCATGCCTCGCACTTTCCTTTCCAGAGTGAAGACGAGCTGCCCCGAGACGAGATCTTGCAGTGGGCCGATGGCTTCATGCTCGTCTACTCGATTGTGGACCGCGCCAGCTTTCGTTACCTGGGCCAACTACGCAGACACTTGAACAACACGCTCCCAAACCTGCAGAGGGCCTCGCTCTCCAGTAGCAGTGGCGCTGCGACTGCAGGTGGCGCTCCACCACAGCAGCCGACGCAAGCTCAGCAGGCATCCGGCCCTGCACCTGTCTGCATCGTTGCCAACAAGGCCGACCTCATACACCTTAGACAGGTAAGCAAGCAATGGAAGGTGCCATAATAGTGCAGCAACTCCAGACTTCCAGTTTGAACTTCCCACCATGACCATTTCGGTGTGCCTTCACCACGGAGGAGGCGAAACTGCCCATTGCGGCAAGCGCGGGCGAGCGACCAGATAATGTCACAATGAAAACCAAGGCGGGCTGCAAAGTTTCGTAGCTGCGGCGGCGAAGGAGAGGGTAGAAGCACCTGATGGACGAAATGATCGGCCGCAATTCATTGCGTGGCTGCGCAGTGAAATGCCGATCGTGGTGGCCGCGCCGTGTCTTCACCCGCGGCAGATGGCGCTAGCTTAACCTATGAAGAGCGCTTGTGACATTATTTGGCCGCGCTAGCAAGCCTCGTTTCCCCGCCTGTCTTATTCTTGCTCCGTGGCCTTTACGTTTGGCCATTAGCAATTGGTCGAAGGCAAGGAAGAGACAGCGCGCTACGGAAGTGCGGGTAGATCAGGAAGAGCGGGGAGAGTTTGAGTCTAGCAGTAGCTCATTGCTTGTGGGTCCAAGTTCGCCTTGTGAAATAATTGTGAAGTCGTAGCCATATAGTTTCATATTAATATATACTAGAGGGAAATATGGCGCTGCAATCGCGGGCCGTCGGAGGCGGTGTCATTGCAGCTAGCGACATTCCTCGCGTACTTGACTTGGCTAGCCACGAGGCTTTTTTTTTGGTCTCGAAGCCAGAATAAAAAAAGGGTAACATCTTTTTCTTCCATAATATAACTGCGCAGTAACACGAGGACACAGAAAGAGGCACAAATAATACAGGACGCGGCGCTGACTAACAACTGACTTTGTATTCAGGAAACATGTAATTTATGGGAACAGCAAAATCTTCGCGCCTGCGCACACTCACCGCATCGTACACTCAAATAAATTCATAAATAAAGTTCAAAACGTCATGCTCAGCACAGCTATCGTACTTCCACACGTGAGCAACCCCTTCTTTTTATCTCTCCCCCCCCACCCCCCGGCTTAACCAATATCAAGAAGTGCGATCTCCTATTCCTAAACAATACATGTTTCCTGAATAAAAATTAGTTGTTAGTCTGCGCCGCGTCCTGTATTATTTGCGCCTCTTTCTGTGTCCTCGTGTTACTGCGCAGTTATATTATGGATCAATACCAATTTGCCCAAATCGCTGTACATGTTTCTCTTGTTCATCTTGCATGAAGCTTTTAAGTAATCCCTGACGAGTACATCTTTTTGGAGCTGTAATGTTTTAACAAAACAAATTTGATTGATCTTCAAAGAAAAATTGTTGCTTTTCTGCAGCCAGGGGCAACTTTCCATCCTGTTCATGAGCCATGCCAAAGACAAGGGAAGCGCGCCTGCCCGGTACACGGCGGAACGCTCGCTGAAACGCGGCTCGCCCAGACAGTGGCACCAGAGTTCCCTCTAGTATATATTAGTACGAAACTCAATGGTCGTAACCATCGTTGAGTAGTGCGAAAGACCTTCGTCCACGCTACTGATGCATTGGTAGGAGGTTTCTGCCCGTAATGTTCTATTCACAATTAAAAATGGAAGCGTGGGTAACCGTTATACGAATATGAGGCACAACGTCGCAAAGAACATAGTGCTTCAAGTAGGAAAAGTTTCTTCCTCGTTACAAGTTAGCTTTCAGCAGTCAGTGCACCTTCAAGCGATCGGTGTGTCTTGTAGCAAACGTACCGTTTACAGTAGCGCGTAACGTGCGCAGTTACCTTCATCTCCGCACACAGAAAACTTTCGGTACCTGGCGCAACGATAGCAGGTGCATTTAAAGTGGAGATATCATGGTTAAAAACCGACCAATGGAGACGTGTCAAAGGAGTTTCACGTTTGAAGCAGGATAGGACCGGCGTAGGCATTACGCGTTTTACGCCACACTTGTTGCAGAATAGCCTAATTGGAACTACAGTCTTCCTAACTCACTTCAGTCGAAGCCTTAATATAATGTTAGTCGTGCAACGCAATGATCCCCCGCGACGGGCAAAGAATGACCTAGCTTGCACGCAGCTTTACCTTCCGGTTTCTTTGCTCGTCGTTCGCGCAGGTGAGTACCGAGGAAGGCGAGATCCTGGCGAAGGACGCGGACGATGGTTTCGTCGAGCTCACGGCTTCCGAGCAAGTACACCAGGTGGCGCAGGCTTTTGCCGACCTCTGCCGTGACGTGTACGCCCACAGGCGGCGCTCGAAGCAGTCGCTCCTCGATCGGGTCTTCTTCGCTGGCACCAAAGGCATTGCGGCTAAGGCAAACGACCCAGGAGGACGCAAGTGAACTTCGCGACGGTGGAAAAGGGGACACTTTGATCCCGCAGAAAGACCGTAGAGGCCAGGATCACTGGCAACGTGTGGCCACATAGCAACTTGGCAGCGACAAAGGCTTCAATGTTTTTTATTAATTTTTCAGAGGTGGATTGTTGGTGTATTGGAATGAAATACGCGACGTCCTAATTGATGGTATGATGTTGGGGGACGATGGAGGGGCTCGTGCCGCCGTCTTTTTTGCAAGCCGTTCGCGCAACCAGACTTCCTCAACGAGGTCGTTGTGCTGCACATTTCCGTGTGCTGTTAGTTTCGTAAGACGAGATGGTATTACCGTATCTTCCTCCGGGACCATGGCAGTGCCCCTGATGCAAACCTGCTGTGTCAGGAAAAAGTTTGGTACAAGGATACCATTAAGGCCTTCGGCATGGTCATGGAACAATTCTAAATGTGCTCTTGCGACACATGCAGCGTGAATACCGCAGAGGACCACAGAAAAAGATCCTACCTTGGCGCTTGAAGCCACGTCTCGGCCCTTTTACGTGCGCCGCATACGCCTCAGAAATAAAAGCCAAACACTAGCGCTAACGAAAATGGTTTCATGATCGGCTTGATTTAATAAGTCTGAAGACTTATCAGCTTTGTTAGATGTTTATGTGAACTCCTAATTGGTTATATCTTCTGGAGTTCTTCAACAGCGACAAGCAAAAACTTTCCTGCGGGTCATCATTTACTGCAAACTGTTGCACTGTGTCCTTCTGTCTGGTTGATGTATACTTAATGGCTAATCTCTCGTCATTTTGGATAACAGGTAGTAGGGTTTTACTAAAAGCCCGTGTAAGACAAGGAGAGACAATGTTGGAACGTTGATGCTTCCGCCGTTTGTACTTAAGGCCACAGTTTTGTGGTGATGACCAGCATGGCCTGGGTCCCTTGGCATCGTTTTTTAAGTCCTTGCTGACACTGTCAGCGATATATGCACTTTATAAGCTGTGACAGCTTCGGCATTAGCATTACGAGGGAAGCTCCCACCTCCAGTGGGCGGTATTGTGAGGAGTTCAGAGAAGGCACCGCTAGTGCTTGACGTGCAGTTGCTTGAAGGGAAGCAAATAACGGCTAGAGGAATAATGCGAAATAAAAGCGAAACAGCGAAGTTTCGTAGAAAAATGCAAAACGTTTCGAAGTTTAAGTTCGCTAACACTGCAAAAATCTACGAAATGCAGTAGACGGTTAACTATGCAAAAATAAATGAAACGTTATTTCATACAGTTACTTAGAATTAAAGATTAGAGCAAATCTGCTGTACGACAGATTTTAGTGATTACGCTTAGCACAAATGCGAGAATAAATGAACTTTCATCATTCATTATACCGTTTACAAGAAGCTAGTGCAAATAAGGCGTTGGTGAAGGCAATCAGAAGACGCAGCTTCCAGAAATTTTATCTCTGGAGTTAAAAACTTGCACAAAGGGAAATCTGATGGTACTACTGACGGCGTGGTGTTTTTTACGCTGTAGAGGTAAATTTTAAGCTCCACCCAAACAAGGGGTTGCTATAAATATAGCATTTCTGGTCAGAAGACGGCACCTAAATTTTTGCAAAGCTATTTTCGTGTGACCGAAAAATATCACCACCCCAAGAAAATTTTGCAATGTTACATTGCACCATGGCTCACCACGGATGTTGTGGTCCTAATAAACTCATATGCCGAAATGACATCACTGACGAGGCATTGCACCACTTGAAGCACGATTTCCGCATTGCGCACTGTTGGGTGGACGAAATTTCTGTTAACCTCGCAGACAGAGCCCCGTGGCTTGTCTGACTAGCGCCAGTGATAGCAGTTATTGTTAAGCAAGGGGCGAGGTGGCGAAACAAATTTGCGGGGCCGTTTGGAAGCGTGTCACACCACAAATGTGGCGGTTTCTCTCTGATTAACATCTTAATCGTTTCTGTCGGCCATTTAAGGTTGGTTATTCCTACGAAAATATCAGTTATTCTGGTCGTTTCGACTATCGATGCTGTTTTGATGTTGGCATTATCCGTAATAAATAACGCGCTGTGAGAAAGAAAGTGAAGCGCACGATAAATCCAGGCGTGCCATAGGGGTATTACGAAAGTTTCGATGCTGGGTACTGGTTATTTTTAGTGTTTTGTGAGGGCTTTTTGTGTTTGTAGTTTTATATTCACATTGGAGTCGCGTTGGGGTTCGTTAACACGGCGAATTCTTTATAATCATAATGTTGCCAATAAACTACGGGCACGCATGTAATGTTGGCGTTAACGGTGTCAGCTGTGACCTTAAGCACTGTGGCGTTAGCACTAGCAGTTCGAAAGGTTAACCTTTCTCGGCAGTGGCGCAACTCATGTTGAGCTATTAGCTATGCAATTCCTTGTGTTGCAACTCTTGTATCCGCGTTTAAACAGTACTTCCGTCAATATAGCCAAGCGTCAGTGCATTTTTACACATTTGTCACTAATGTAGTATTTATGAATATTTAAAAGTGGCTCCATAATTGGGCATCATTGGTTGTAGTTTAGCAGTGTAACTTGGATTTTAATTTATGGCCTGTTCCTCCAGAGCCTGCTGATGTGATGCCCAGTTTCACAGCCTATTCCAATGTTTCAAACAGTCGCTTAGGATTTTGCTGACTAACCACGTAGAATGCTGCATTAGGGACACACATGCTTGTATTGAATATTAGATCACTGTTTATAAAGAAAGATTCCGCAAACCTTTTTTACAGCTGGTTTTCACTTAAGTTCTCATGATTGTTTTGTCAAAGCATGCAGTAAATATCTTATAGAATTTTTCAGGTGTTCGGGAAACGTAGCGGAGAAGCAGTTGTCATACTTGCCACGCGTTACTTTATTCTCCAATGACGTATTTGAGAGAAACAAACACTGCGTCAATAGCAAGACATCCGGCAATAACAACTTTACGTCCTTAGACAGTGGGCATTCAATTCTCTCGTATTTTTAATACCCGGGTCACTTGCGGCAAAGTCCTCCATTTAACACTTCCTGAGAACGGCTGCAAATGCATAGTCAACCAAGATGTGTGAACACCTAAACTGCGGCGACCGAACGAGAGCGATTTATTTTTATTTTGTGTCATTAGAAGTCTGATAAGTGAAGTATAGTACTTCCTAAATAGCTCACGCGCATTCAAAGAAGATGAGGAAACCTCAACACTAGTTACTCAGTAAGTATACACAAAAAATGTTGTAATTCTCGTTTAAGGGCAGACAAATTTACTCAAGTTTACTTAAATAGACAGTTTGTTGAAATGTTTGGTATCAAAACACCATTTTAATCATTTACATATATGTAACCACTGATTCGCTAGAAAGCTGTGTCGCAATATTGGTCAAAAGCTTATAGTCTGCATACTTTGGTGAAGGTGTCGGAAATAATTCTAGCTTGACGCACGTTACTGGTATTAAAGCCTTCTGGCAGTACCAGTTAAGCTGCATGTATTCCTGTCGTTACGTGCCAAATGTACGATCAAATATACATTGTTCGCACACGTCAGCACAAAACCGTGACTCGTGCTCAACACGTACCATCCACCCACTGTGCACCATTAAACAATCTTGAGGTTGTACCTGAAATACACAAATGCAGCGAAACGCGAAGTTAGGTGTGCCAAAGATTGCGTAGGAACTGTCCTTTTACGACAATGGTCTGGGGTCACTGTAAAGGCTCCGTGTTTGGTCGCTCACAAATATACATGCAATTTACCATAGAACATATGGCGGACATATATGCTCACAGTGTCCACGAAAGGAATTGGCATTTGTATTGACTTACTCTGGTGCGTGGTGAACGCTTTCCCATTTGAATATTCATCTTGCAAGTGCATTTGCACCTTATTATTGGTGGTATGAGGCATACGTATAACAGGCGTTTTTCGCAAGGTGTGTTATGCCATGTCACGCCTTGTATTATGCATTCTGAGTGATGCCTCGCCAAACCTGTTTTGCTCATAAACTACTGAGAGGTACACAATGCGTTTACTTGACCGTTGTGCCTCAGTGTTTTTAGAACTGAGGTTTGAACACTTCACAGTTGGTTGTCAGTATGGCGTGGTCTTTGTGCACAACGACCCCAATCCTCTAGGCGGCTTTTGTGTCTTCTAGTTTTCATGAGTTTTATACATTTTTGCTGGATGTTGTTACACTCGCGCACTGTATGTTTATCCTAAAAAATTCTTTACTTGAGTGGGGCAGATATTTTGGTGTTTACGTTGAGCGCTTAGCTGCTTGAGAGGTGGTAGCGCGGAACCACCATTTCATATAACTGCCACTAAAAGCGATCACTAGGTTGTGCACCAAACAATGCATCACAACACGCCTCAGAGTGTGACTAGTTGCACGAAACGTGTTTTTTCACAGCATGTAGCACTTCTCTTTCTGATAGTCATCGATGCAACTCGTGCGTCCGTGCTGAGTAACTGCACGCTTTCGGTCGATATTCAGCTTAGTCGGGCCTGTTCAACTACGGGCACGAAATTTAAGGTTTCGCTTTTGTGTGGGTGTAGCGTACGAAGAAATTCAGTGCAGACGAAACTGAAGGTTTCTCTTATGTGTGAGTGTAGGGTACGAAGAAATTCAATGCAGACGAAACTTAAGGTTTCTCTTATGTGTGGGTGTAGGGCACGAAGAAATTCAGTGGAGAGACCAGAAATCTCAAGCTTGCACTAAGAAAGCTCGATCAGAAGAAGTTCAAGAAGATTTACAGACTTTTTTTACGTTGCACCTTTTTGTGTGCAACAAAATAGTAACTTCATCCACTTAGCTTTTGCCGGCATGTTATCAGCAAGAGGGGTGATAAAACTCGTCATTTTGATCATATATGAGATTGAGTATAAGAAATGGTCTTGAATTGGCTGTGACTCATCTGTTGGTGTGATTTTGATGAATCCGCGTGAGCGGACCTGAACGCGCGCATTTGCAACGCACAGACGCATGCGGTTTACACCATAAGTGGATGTATATAAATATATATCGTTTCCATTTGCAGCTAGACGCACCTACGTGCTGTGGACGTTTCAATTAAGTTTTGCAGACACGTCTTCTAGTCAGACTGATGCATCAGCTATATACATAATATATATGCACTGTTTTCATTTGTACAGGAAGCGGATTGCTGTTTTTTGATGTGCGTGCTTTATTTTACCTGTATGAATATTTAAATGTTATGTGTTGTCTCGTACGTGCATGCATTATTTGGCGAATGTGGAAAAAGCTGTTTTTAATGTTTCTACTAATTGAGTAAACAAACTTAAAAAAGGACGTTACAAAATGTACGTTCGCAATAGCGCTGGCTTTACCATATTGTGCAGAAATGGATGCGCATGGCATATTTACGCATTCAATTTGTGTAGCGGGTAACTATTCTAAGATATAAGATGTGTCACAAAGTTAGATGAAAGCTTCGAAATGAAAGTGCACTGCGAATTTATACATTTGAATCGAGTGATTCTTAAATAGTTTGACAGCTTGCTTGCAAACCCAGGCGAGAATTTTTGAGACAATGAGGAAGAAAACACCGATCCATACTTCGTTGTTTTGCTAATCGGAGCGCCTTGGTTGGTTGCTTGGCGTGCGCAGAAATGTGACACATTTTTTTCAAACGCCCGCCGCCTATCACCATTGACAGTTACTTCAACCGTAATTGTCGACAATGGTGACCAGGATGGCGACCTTCTTAACATAAACAACATTCAAAAGTTAGCCATTCGCGTTAACTCATTTGACTGTGAATGTACTCGAGCCCGTCAATGCGGAAATAGGAATCGCTCAGTGATCTTAATCATCTGCCGACGTCAAACATGGTTTCTCTCTGAAGTGCTCCCAGTATTAGTCTGTAACAACGAACGACACGGGCGATTTTCCCTTGCTCTCGTGCGAATCGCATTTGTTTCAGTTTACCTCATCAAAATATTTATGCTATACTTTTTCTGTATGTTTGTCGTGCTTTCACACGGACATCTGAAGATTTTAGAACAGCGTTACACGTTAATTCAAGCAGTAAAACGTGTTTTGTACCATAATATAATTGTAGACGTTTATTTTCCTCACTGATATAACTATTTTGAAAGGGGTAGCTGTAAACGCATTCTTTTGGATTAAGAGAACTGCAAACTACGGAACACATCCGAGGAAGCAGCACATGTGGTCGCCCACATGTTGAGCGCTGCAACAAAAGCTGAGGCTGCATGGTTCGGCTACGTGAGCCAGAACGCGTTGTCAGATTTTGTTCCGTGGTCCGGCGCCGCCTGCAACACTTCTGACGGAGAATGCAGAATCTGAAGCTGCGCCGACAACCCAGACAAGAAAGACAAGCCCGACCTACGGATATGGCCGCGGGTTCTCGGACACATGCTATCTAAACGAAGCTTCATTAACATATACCGCCCTTGTAGTCTCAAGAACGATATTCCAACGCTCTGTAATATTCTACACTGCACTTGAATACCTCTCAGTTAAACTGTCATTTACGAACGACAATTAAGCATCCGGCTTTAGCTTTTGGCGTGGAAAAAATCCGAATGAGTAATAGAAACTTTACTTGATATGGCGGCCGTATGCGTTCAGTGCACTGTCATTTACCTATGGATCCGAGACAACGATTTCCGCGTTCGTGACTATCATACAGCAAGCAGTTCGTGGTTGATGGAAGAAAGTATGACTTTTCCAGGAAAGTTTTACCTGAACCATTTATTGTTGAGGCTATCAGTTAAAGCCAAAACTTCTTTGACTCCTCTACGAGGAAAACACATTTAAGCCTACGGACGTATATCGCTTATTATCCTTCTAGAAAACACTAGTGCAGTTTTGTTATCACAGCTGACGTTGGAAGCGATGCAACGAGAACAAAACCTGGTAGCATAGCTGTAAATCTACTGTAATTTTTCTCCTGCCGTTTATAACTATAGCATTGTATAACTACAGCTATCACAGGACGGGTTTTTGGTTATTTCGAGAAAAATACTGTGACACCTATCCTGTTGTGGGCGGCTTCCAGCTTAGGAAATTCCATAATGGTTTAGGAGCTTGGGTTATATTAAAACATCTATTTTGATCTGGAGGCGATGGCACACTTGACCGATGTTTGACAGAAGTGTTCCCATGTACGTGGTCGTGACCGTCAGAGTGTAACAACAGTTTCTATGCTGCCAGTCTCCCTTCCCTTTTCTGGGGCATCCATTAGCAATTCGGTTTCGGAAGCTATGGGTACCCCTGCCTACACGCCTTTGTTGTAGGGAGAGTGGTTCTGGGCCGTTTTTTATCATTGTCGTTTGCGGCGTTCCACCTCATATAGATGGTCAAATTAGATTTTAAAGGCACTAAATATTTCGGCACATTGAAATCCTGTTCCTCTTGTGCATATACAAGTGTAGAGTTGGAGATAATTGCAAGAAATATCTCTATATTGGCGAAGTTTTTGTGTATTCATTTATATTTTATTACTAGTGACTGCTCCGGTTGCAGCTTGACCATTCATTTTTCTTCGATTGGCGGACAGAGTTCGTAGCATACATCAATAGTGGCGTAGGCTCATACCAGTTAGCGGGGTATGTTAGGCTATTATCAGTAAGCTACGTCCCAGAGGTTTCACAGTGCTTGTCTCTAAAGGGAAGACAGTTCTGTAAAAAGTGGCTTGGAAAAAAATGGTAAAGACGCACCCGCACTCTACTTAGGGGTATAGCTAGTTGGGGACGAGAAGCCCAGGTCATGACCAAGGCCACAGATACAGAGTGCGGCGTATTAATGTGTTTCAGCTAAGTTAGGGATAGATTACGAAGAGCTCAAAGATTTTGTGACAGCTCCGGAATAATTCGGCCCTTACTCCATTTTTGCAGATTGCTAAGCGCTTTTGATCACAACAGTGTGAAACAAGACTTTGTTTGAGGAGCCACATATTCGATTTCCTGTGGTGCAGACTGAAACAATCTGTTTTGCGTACGTGTGTTCAGGCCAAATGTTTAACCAGTTGCTTTGGAAAGGTCCACAATTCTTGCCGTTCAGTTGGTGAAAAGGCTTAAGCAAAATGCTTTCTCAGAATGCATGGGCTTCCTCTGAACACGTAGAAATATTTTTATATGGTTGAATACACGTTTCGAACAGATTTCAGGCAGTCATAAAGTGCGGAAACCTTAAATAGAGGAAACTGCTCACTATTTACCGGCAGCACAAACAAGGAAGACCCTACGTCCCGGTTAAATATCTAGAAGTAGTCAACTTGAGCCTTAAACTATCCATCCCCACATATATGCGCTCGCAAGGGTTTCTTAACGAAAAATATTTGTCGCGCAGGCGACGTTTTCACTGTTGTATCCCTAATATTGAAGAACAGTCGTTTAGAAACTTGCAGGTAAGACCTCTCGTGATAAGGTGGGCTACGTCATTAACCTATAACTGTCTGAGCCAAGCTAACAATTAGATGAATATTTAATGCTTAGTTATCAAATCGGTGTGGCGTATACTAAGCTAAACTTTACCTTCCTGCCTTCGCAATGCTTTGTCTGATAAGCCTGGACCTGAATCTCGCAAAGCGTATGACCCTCGCAAGCACTGAGTGTGATTGCTTTGAAGCATGAACATTTCGACAAGATGTAGTAATTGCAGGGCATTTTCTGATTATTATAGTGCCAATAAGTAACAAAAAATGTTGTTTCAAGCTCTCCCTAATCCGAGTCTACCCTGTCATTGATTCAAGGAAGGCGTATGGGAGATTAAAAGTCGTAGATACCATAGATCCCCTTTTTCCGTCAGAGCGAAGACAAATTATACCGTTCTAGAATTAAAACTACTTTGAAGGTTATCATAATTTTGCCAGAGCGAAACGCAAATTACGGCCATAACATGAAAATATACCCAGTCATGCATTATGTTGCTTCGGGGCAGATCACACATGTATTTTATAAAGTATGTTATCTAATCTAACAACATTCACGCCAAGTGAGACAAGCTGTTTGGTAGCAGTTACTTTAAAAAGAGAGCAACCTGCGCAGTTTGTTTGCGACGAAGCGTAAGTGCATTTTCCGTGGAATTGGAAAAATTAAACATCGGAAGCCGCCGAACTTAAAGGACCCTGCAACACTTTCGATAAGCGCTTTTACTTTTTCCTTCGCGTCTGGAACCACTGCGCAAGGTGTAGTTATCGCCAGCACGGACCGGCACTGCGTGATTTGCTCGTCGCACCAGATACGCCTTCAGTTTCTGCATTGTTTTTTTACTTTATTTTTAAAGTTGCTATTGAAAAGCGTTCATTGCTGCGACTGAACGAAAACCGGCCAACAGCCGCTAAATGGCTATAGTGACGTAATTCGAGCCGTCGAAGAACGTTAAGACCGGGAAAAGAGAGAAAAATCTTTTCAGCGAGTTTACAAGTTATCTGATGGCCATAGAGCAGTAATTTTTGGCTGAGGTACTTTGCGACCCTCTAATCTAGTATTGGGTGTGTTGGGTGACTACGTTCTACAAGCATTTAGGATTTCAAAAAAGTTGAAGAAAGTGTTGCAGGGTCCCTTTAAAATAGGAAAGCGAGAGCTAAAGGAGGAGGGGGCCTGGATGGGGAAGGAGGAGTCCCCACCTAGGAGGGTAAGGAGGTAGAAAAATGCACGCGCCGCCCAAGGGCAATAAAAAGAGCCTCAAAACTAAAACAAAAAGAGAAAGTACAGCTACACGCGTACTTTTGCGCTCCTGGAAGGAGCCCTTGTGAATGAGAGAAGACTGCCGATTAAAAGGCCACGGCATGGACACGGGAACAGCCAGCGGCCGACCACGTGCACACCACCGGTCGGGGGCAAACTGCAGCGACCACCGGGCAGCGTGTTTCCAAACGCTTCGCTGCACAGCGCCCCACGTGACATGTGTGACGTCACTGCGCGCGCTATTCTATCCCAAACTTCCTGCTGAAGGGAGCCTGCAGTTCGGGCTCTGTGCCCGTTGACGAATTGGGGGGGGGGGGGTGGGGGGGCAGAGTTATGGGTGCTGGCGCTGACGGCCTGGGTTCGGGTCCCAGTTGGTCTAGCTTTTGATTTTTTTTAGATTTTTTCCTATAAACTAAATTTTACGTGTGGTTTTTAATAATGGAGATTTTATATGTTTTAGGTCGCTTTAGGTTCAGGGCACAGCCTATGACGACGTTAGTTGAACGTTCTTCATCGCGCTAAGACACGACACGTGGGGTGGCTGTAATACAGCGAAGCCGTGTTGAAATACGCCACCCGGCATTGTGCTCAGCATCTACCCACACCAAGGGGCTGGCTGGGCGGATACAGCAGGCGGCTTGCGTGAATCCCACGCTCATGGTGTGAATTTTCAATGCAACTTTTTTATGTTTATAACAATAAGATAACACCTCATTAACAAACAATCTGAAACGCTTGGTCTATTGAACGACCACAGCGAAAGAAAAAATATCAGCTTCGCATGACCTGCCACAAATATTCCAACAATAAGGATTCACACACTTTGAACAGTTTAAAGGTGGTTTCGAATAAAAAACTGGAATGAAAAGAACTAACGGTGCGTCTTGAATGACTGCCAAAAATTCATCGCACCTGGTACGTAGTTTTGTACTTTGGTTTCCACCTGTTGCATGTTTACTGTACTTTGGACTTGTTGTATGTGAATTTGTCGGTATTGTGTCTATGATGTCGTCTGGCTCAGAGTGTAGTTGTGACTGTTTCCAGTTTTCACTTGCACAGATCAAACCCAGAGTGATATGCGTGTATGATGCTTGTGTGTGTGAGTTGCTTGTTCTGAACGAGACGTGAAAGAAAAAGTATATCTATATAAATATGGAAAAAAAAATAAAGAATGGCTAGTGCCTTATCTCAAGCGTCTGCGTGATTTTTCTAGTTCATGACATAGCTTCTACAGGCCAGTACGTCATTAACACAAGCCGACGCGGCGCAAGGCTGTGGATATAGACTCCTGGTACGAAAGCAAAGGCGTACACTTTTGCGTGCGCCCTGTCTGTTTTGCGATCACTACATTCACAACGTACGGGGCTAACGAAAGAGTTGGCTTACGCCTATGTTTTGCCACCCCTGGGCACAGTTTCGTACAAAAATAGTGCAGGAACGATGCTACAACCAACTGCTATCTTTATAAGTGTGAAAAACATGGATTTGCATTATCTTCGTAATTGACTTGGTTTATGACATTTCAAGGAACGTGAAAAGCATAAAAGGCCCATAAAGCGCAGAGAAAAGGCTTTCAAATTAATTTCAAAAAGTTCCATAGGTGTCAAATATTGTTAGAATGAAGAGAAGGTTTGAAACCACCGGCAGAACCCCCTAAGCTACTCAGCAGGAAATAGCGACTAGCACACAGAATGATATATAGGTTAGGAATAGAAAAAAGCCACGTGATTATCTAAGAACGTGATTATCTAATATAATGACATCAAACAAGCAATATATACTTCGAAGTTAAGCACTATCTTGAAGTCTCAAGCGAAATAACATTGTTCGGGAGAAAATAGTAGAAAGAGAGAGAGAGAGAGAGAGCTCTTTTATTGTGGCAGGAGGACTAGGTCAAAAAGGGGAACGGAGTAGAAAAGCGGGATTCGATTGTAACCGGTGTCGTGTGTTGTAAAACAATTTTGTTAGATATAACATTTAATACTTGTATACGAAAATAAATGCATTCAGAAATAAATAGCAGTACGACAACCGATACTAGCGTAGTATCCCCTTTCGACTCCATTAGGTTCATAGATTTGTTTACATAGGGAGCAGTAAAATCAATTTTAACGAAATGAAATTCTCTTTTTTTATGGAGCGGTCTGTCTGCATTTCTTGGTTTGCAATTCATCTGCCATTCCACCTGCTTCCGACCCTCTTCAAAGCCCCAAGAAAAAAAGACTGTTTCACCGTTGATTTACGCAATGAAATTGCTGGAATAGTTAGTAAAACTTGTGTTACAAGGCAAAACATCCGCATTGCAGTCAACCAAAGCTACTCGTTGTAATGGCAGACAAACTGCTTCTGACGAGCTAACCGGCAAACCAGCTAGCAACCGCACAAGCGCTCAGAGGTCGCTTCGCGTCGCAGCTACTTCTGAGGTCACCACGTTATGAGGAGAGAATAGGCCTTTTAATAGGTGGGATTGTTATCCCAGTAGTAATTAAGCTATTAATGAAACAGAGTAGCGATACTGATTATGACGATAGCGATGGAAGGCGTCTTAAACTGGCATACGAGTGCATAAACATGCCCACCCAGCCATTTATGCACCTCGACTTGAGAGCTGTTCGGTGACAAAGAAATTTAAAATCCATGCAACGTTCACACAGCAACAACGCAAAAAACCTCAAATGATCTGTGCTGTTGGAAGAAAAAGAACTGCAAATAACACTCATACCGATGCGTCTTTATTTATAAGTCAACAGAGCTTGGTGAATAAACATGGGCTTTTCGCGGTAAAGACAACATACACAGGAAGGACGGGACGAGCGCAAACTCTCAACTAAACTTTATTGAGCGGATCACAGAAATGTAAGTACACTTATGCGCATTCCTACAATTATAGCAATCTTTAAAAGCACTTCTATCACAACTATACAGACACGTGTCAAGATATACAATCTCTTGTTTATGAAGGAACACCGATGTGTCATGACTTAGGGGCCTACCATATAAGAAAGAAGGGAGAACGATGCGTGAGTGACACATCGGTGTTCCTTCATAAACAAGAGATTGTATATCTTGACACGTGTCTGTAGAGTTGTGATAGAGGTGCTTTTAAAGATTGCTATAATTGTAGGAGTGCGCATGAGCTACCAGATAATAAGTGTACTTATATTTGTCTGATCCGTCCAATAAAGTTTAGTTGAGAGTTTGCGCTCGTCCCGTCCTTCTTGTGTGTGTGGTCTTTTTCGCGCAAAGCCCGTGTTTATTCACCAACATGCACCAACTCGCCCAACAACAAATTCTTGTCAACAGAGCTTGTTGATCTACTTGGTCTATTTCTGCAGTAAACAGAATAAGGCGCTACAAAGACGAGAACGAAGGTAGACAGGGACGACACGTACAGCCGCTTTTGTAGCTGACACAAATTCTAGTGCAGAAATAATTATCCACTCACGAGAAGACAATCGATTGGTTCAGGCACAAAGAGCTCAAATCACAGGACGTCACAAAGGGCTGCATTGGTCCCGTAACCGCGGATAACTGTTGTTGCAGCCGAAGACCTCCGCGAATTCGGGAATGTTGAGTAATGGCCACGTGCATCTCTCAAGTGGCGTCAACGAGTCCGCCATCTCGGTCCCGCATGCCAGAAGACAGAATCGCTTGAAGAACACGCGCTGTGCCTCCGGCCAGTACTCGGTCCGGACCCATCTCTTGCTGGAGCTGGTGTACCTTAGGCTTAGGGCATCGTGGGAAGCCCTGGCTGCGCGCAACCAGGCGAAGACGCTTGTCTGGAACGCTTTCGACGTTTGGGGATGCAGCTGATGAGAACCGCTCGGCACGTCGTGGTCAGCCATCGACCGTAGGCAGCCAAGGCGCATGCTGAAGTCCCACTTCGTGGGAGCAGACCACCACGATTCTGTGGCAGAACCGTTCCACCTGGAAATGCGAAGGTAGATATACGTTTAAAATATAGTACCTAAATTAACATAGTTCGTTCTGAAAGATCCTTTGCAGCCGATTCACTGGGGGGTTTTAACGCGCCGAAGCGATGCCCTGGGCTATAAGGCGCGCCGTAGTGTCGGGCTAATCAACCAGATTTAGGGGAAATCCCCAAGGTGGAGTAAGTTTCTGCGAAGGAAAGCTTGACATCCACCTCAATTCAGCCGTACGGCTACAAAGGAAAGGCGTACAGCTTTCTCAGAAACTTCGCAGTTGAAGAAAAATTCGTCCTGGTCCAGAATTCGTCCTGTCCATTACTTCGAGTTGTTCATCAATTCGCTCTCGCGCTACAAACGACTAGCCTCCTGGTTAGCTCAGTTGGTAGGTAGAGTGACGGTTCCTGGTTAAGCGGTGGTCCCGGGTTCGAATCCTGGACCAGGACGAATTTTTATTCTACTGCAAATTTCCGAGGAAGCTGTACAGCTTTCCTTTGTAGGCGTTGGTTACATTGAGGAGAATGTCAAACTTTCCTTCGCAGTGTAGGGCTCCGGATGAATTTCGGCCCCCTCAGTGTATTAACGGGCCCCGAAATCTCAACACACGGGTGTTTTTGCTTTTAGCCTCCGTTTGAAAAGCGGCCAGACCGGCCGTAATCAAAACCGCGTCCTTGGGCTCAGCAGCACAAGCCTTAGGCGTTGCGTTGAGCCACCGCCACGGAGATCCCTTGCAGCCACTTTTCTAGATTGCGCCGGGGGCGGCTGTCCCTAAAAGATAGAACATTTTGAAAAAAAATAACGACGGAACCCAGCCTTGGGAGGCGCCTACACAAATGAAAGAAGGGCACAATGCATCCAACCATGTGTTGTGCAGCTCTCTTCTTTTTTGCATATGCAGCTTCCGAGGTTGGGTTAAGTAGTTTTTTCAAAGTATGTACCAACAGGCCCGACACCAAGCTCTTCCAGAAAATCTCGGTGCGCGAAGATCGCCGTTGCGTTTGATGGTATGCGGCAGCTGCTAACATGCGGCTCAAAGCTGGAAGTCGGAATATGCAGCGCCCGAAAAAGCTGGCGAGGGGATTCTTTAATGAGATAGAAGAGGTCATCCTTACGTAACGCTAAACCAGGGCAATGATTTTCCATTGAATATGTGCTCACTAAGGCGGGTGCTGACGAGACACCTTGTTGGCCTGAAAATTAACGTCTGCTAAATAACAGGACCTTATGCACGGCATGTCTTGTCCACCCAGCGAAACGCCTTGCAGGCTTCTCGCCTGCGGTCTAACTGCACGCGTGTTGTGATTTTCGGTCCTGCTGGCTATGCATAGTTCGCACCTACTTGTCTTTCATCCCCGGGGACCACTTGTCCAGAAACTATCGTTTTGAGCGCTGTTCTCTCTGTCCTCGTGGTTCTTCACGACTCCACATATTTCACTGTGGTTATGTAAAAATTATCCAGTCTCTCTCTGGACACAGGAACCGTTATTACGCGCCCATCGTCGTAAAAATTACATCACAAAAATAACGTCATCACAAATGGCGTCCAACCAGACATGCGCTGTTTTATGCTATAGCGCAATACATAATTGATAGACAGATGACCACGCGACAAGAGTGATCCCAATGATATGCATACAAGAAACGCTTGTTCGAGATCGCTGCAGAGCGGGAAGTCTTCGACTGTCGTGCGACGTCGGTGATGTGCCGTATTTCCGACAACAAGCACACCAGACGCTTCCTGGAGAAGGCGGAGCAACGCGACGACAGAACATGCTTCACTCAATCAAGCAGTTACACTAAAGCATTGCCGCAAACTGGGGTAGTTGGTGTGGCCTTCGACATCAGCTCACGTGATACCAATTGTGTTTGCAAAATGTCAATTACTCTACACAGGAAAGAGCGTGCGCTAATCAGCACTATGTTTCTGTATGCTATGGTTTGTATGGATTTACAAATTGCGAATGTTTCAATAAATCGGCAGTTGTTAGTAAGTGCTTGTTTGCGTCTTTTCCATCTGTCCCTTGTTCCTTGTGCGCTTTCAATCTTCCACGAGTTCTACTGTCCTCCCAGAGGAAGGAAACTTAGACTAGCTTGAAAAATGCGCTTCCAGACAGATTAGCAAGCCCTTGTTGCAGCCCAACCAAAAGCACGAATGTGTTTCCGCACCAAAACAATACTAGCAGCATAAAGAAGGTGAAATAATTTTGGTTATGCGGGAAACGCGTTGGAGTGATGACGCTTTATTATCGGTTAGATAAGGGGAGAACTTAAATCGGAGGTGCTGTGGCACACGGCTTGAATAAAGCACCATGGTCATGGCTTTGACCTGTGCTGAAATACACCCACCATTCAATTAGAGGATTTATGTCACACTCGTCCGCTAAGAAAACCATATTAGGTTAGCTTAAGTTATACAACGCTAGCTAAGGTTAGGTTAGGTTTGGTCCACGTTTAACGTTGTGTGCACGGAGTCTGTCTGAATGACTGTTCAGAGGAGAGCCGTAAAGGCTTTCGAAAATACGTTTTGGTTTTTTGGCGACTTCCATATACTTGTCCGAATGAAGGCATCTACCACCAAAATCAACAACAGCAGCCCCCGGATATTTTCTTGGCGCCCAGAAAGGGAAAAAAACACGGGTTCCTCCGATTAGTCTGTTGCGATGCTATGTTCTACAAACCTGGAGTGAGGAGCGATGGTCACAGCCAGAGCCTTAGCCAGCGTCGCACCCACTGTACCGTAGGCAAAGCCGGGCGCCGTGTAGCTGTAGTAGACGGGTCTGCTCAGATAAGCCACCGGCAAGAACACGGCGTCGTGGGCGTCCTTGTATACGGCAGATGGCTGTGCCCAAAGTGCGGAAGTCTCTGCTGTTTTTTCGTCCGGCGGGCTACTCAACATTCCCTCTTTCTGCGTCAGCCTACGCAGCGTGACGTAACTTCCGGGAAACCGGACCTCTACCTCCTTCGATGACCCTGCCAGAGTGTTCGAATTTGTTGTAATAACCTCCTCTCCACGCATCAAGTAAGTCGTGTCTGCAGTGTCACCAGAAGACGTGCCTGTCCCCGCGGGTGCCTCCAGAGACGTCTCGTTGAGCTTCTGGCGTGCCAACGCCAGTGTCCCATCGTCGAGCCAGCTGGGCACGACGTTATCACGGACGCGGTCGAAAATACGGTGTAGCTCAGTCACGTCAGCGCCAAGGTCTGCCATTATCACCGCACGCAGCACGACGTTCCAGTGTAGTTCGACCGCCTTGCTTACAGCGTCGAAGCATAGGTACGAAGCGTTGTGGTTCCGCATAGACCTGAAGCGCTTCGCAAAATCGAAGCGCAATACCTGCGAAAAGGATTCGGCATCGGCAGGACAAAAACGTCGAGGGTCATAGAAACACATGCAAAATTTAGTTAGGAATTAGCGTGAGAGAGGGACCACTTTTTAGCATGGTGTTACTACGTGTTATCCAGCGGGATTTAAATGATGGTGCCTTGGCACAGTGCTAATCTGATCGAGGCCGCAGAAGAGACAGGGCGATGTCGGGAGGAATGGCTTGCGACTAAACTGAGCCAATCCTACTGCAAATCGAGGTGTGTAGTCCGGCGTAGTCAGACACGGATGTTCATTTTAAGAGTGAGGATGTGTGTAGCCAACATTGCTGCTAATAGTGATAAAGGAACAATTAACCGGGAGACTTTAGGTTGAAACATGATGAATAGGCCAGGTATAGGAGAGCCCTAAGCAGTGCTGACTGCGATCTTCTTTCTATGGTTTATTAGCGTCTAGAAGGACAATTAGACATCTATACAGCATCTGTTGCTTGTGGCATTCGCCTCGCTTTTTAATCAAACGAAAAGGTAAAAATTATGGGAATAAAGGAGGCAAATAAATGAAATAACGGGTAATCTGCGTGCCTTATCTCTACACCTGCCATCCCACAAGCATCCTGACTAGCATCCTGATGGTATCCTTATTAATTCGTTACTGTCATAGCAATGGGAAGCTCTCCACAAAGCTTCACGACCGAGGAGAGGATCGTCATTATCATCATCATCATAATCCTGTGTACGCCCATTGCAGGGCGCCTCTCCCATAGATCTCCAATTATACCGGTCCTGTGCTAACTGCTATCAATTTATACCCGCAAACTTCTTGACCTCATTTGCCCATCTATCTTTTGCCGCCCCCTGCCACGTTTGCCTTCTCCAGGGATTCACCTTGTTACCCTTAATAACCAACGGTTATCTTGCCTTCCCATTAAATGCCCTGCCCAAACCCATTCCTTCATCTTAATTTCTACTAACATGTCCTTAACATGCGTTTGTTCCCAGACCAACTCCCCTCTCTTCTCGTCCCTTAATGTTACGCCTATCATCTTCCGTTCCATTGCTCGCTGAGTCGTCCTCAATTTAATTTGAACCCTCTTAGTGAGCCTCCAAGTTTCTGCCCCGTAGGTGAGTACCGGTAAGGTGCAGCTGTCATACACTTTCCTCTTCAGGGACAATGGTAGGCTGCCATTCATTATCTGGGAATGCCTGCCGAATGCACCCCACCCCATCAGGATAAGACCCCTTATATGAGCCCTACCCTTATTCTGGAGCTTCCTCAGTGTTACTGACGGCCTGACGTTTGGGAGGGTTTTATGTTACCTTGTGTTGCTAGTTACTAATCGGCGCAATGAACCCGACCTGCAACACTGTTTACACAAGTTTCTCTGCTATCCACATCGGCTAGTCGCGAACCTGTACACCGACCTGGTTAAAGAGAAAGATAAAGATAATATAAGTTATTTGCCCGTTTATGCATTGATTACATAAAAAGAGCCGAGGAAAAAAGGCTGGAAAAGCAGCTTGACGGGTCCACCAGCCCCTTGGGTACTTGGCAGCAGTGGGCAATGAAACAGAACATGTAGTTGGGGGCAACTGTAGCAGCCTTGCTACACGCACACATACAAAAAGATAGAGTTTGCACGACATCACCGCCATAAATTGCAGCCAAAAAAAAGCAAAAAAGAAAAAAGGCGGCAGGGGTACAAGAATATGTGCAAGAAATAAAGATGGCTTGACAGGCTGTGTCGATAATAAAGGTCACATATACGGAAAAATAAAGAAACGGCCGTAGACACTCTTATCTTTCCACTGAGCGGCGTGTGTCAGGCCCATTGTAGCATAGAATGATTTAAAGTACAGGTTGTACAAGTTTGTCAGCTCGCCTTATTCACTGGCTGAGTTTCATGATTGGCGATATGGCTCATCTTGCGTCTTCCGGTGAGTAACGACGTTTTTAACACAAAGCAATGGTTCCTTGCTGACTTTGAGGAGGTCAGTTTTTTTAGAAGTAGCTTTTCAGGTGGTTGTACGGTATTTTACTTCAAACAATTGATTAGAACAGAGAACACAGGGAGAAGATAAAATCAACGAGCATTACAGGCAGTTTCAGGTGGTCTGGTGACCCTTCACCCTGAATGAGAGGCATTAAAGGGACCCTGAAACACTTTCTATAAGTGCTTTCGCTCTTTCCTTCGCGTCTGGAACGACTGCGAAAGCTATAGTTATTGCCAGCACGGAGCGGCACTGCGTGATTTGCTCATCGCACCAGATACGCCTTCCATTTCTGCTTTGTTTTTGTGGCTTTCTTTAGAAAGTTGCCATCGAAAAGCGTTCATTGCTTCAACTGAAGGAAAACCGGCCAACAGCCATGACATGGCCTTAGTTACGTAATCCCAGTGGTGGAAAAACGACACGACCGGGAAAGAAAGAAAAATATTTTGAGCGAGTTTCCAAGTTATCAGATGGGCATAGAGCAGTAATTTCTGGCTGAGGTAATTCGCGACCCCCTAATCTAAGTACTGGGTGTGTTGGGTGACTACGTTTCGCAAGCGTTTAAGATTTGAAACAAAGTTAGAAAATTGTTGCAGGGTCCCTTTAAGACAGCCACGAATAAGAAGGGGCTGCCTCCTAAGCTACCTGAACAGAAAGAAGTCACGAAGACTCCATATCAACCACCATGAAATAAGAATGGTCATTTAAGAATACTGCTCGTACAATATTAACGGGCAGCGTAAAAGCCCCACTTTTACTTCTCGATTCGGCTTAACCTATAATCAAAGCTGTTGTGCCCATCCTGTGTTTCCCACGTGCGGGATAACAAACTAGCCTCTACCCGGGTTAACTTTACTGCCCATGTCTCTGGTGAAAGTAGACCGTATATAGGTAAATTTTTTCGTGTTTTAGTGTATCATTTAGCTGTGGAAGCTGGCTTATAGCTTTAGATCCCTTTTATATTTCGATTCTCGATGTGCAGCAAGGCGAAAAACACTGGGCTGATACTCACGAAGCTATTTCCACGTAATGTATTGTAAAAATACTGATTGATCTCCGCCCGCGTGTGGTTTATTCCCTTCAAAGAGAGCGATGTGACACCCGAGGCGCCGGCTAACCAAAGCTGCTTTTCGATAAACTAGCTTTGTAAATCACTATAGCCCGCTTTTTTACTCTAAATGTCAAGGATTCCTACAACGGCAGTTATTCTGATGGAAAAAGAACTGTCGTACGGTCTACTTCATTTCGATTGATAGCAACGCGATGTCGGAATTGCGCCTAACTCCATTATCTTGAGCAAACGTTAGTGGGAGTTCTGTGTAAATAACAGTGCGAAACGCGACACTGCCTCAGCCATTTGAAGGCGGCTCTGAGCGGCCGCCGGTTCTAGCGCAGCCGCGTCCGTTCCATCACGTGCGTCACGTCCGGCCGCCGGTAATGGCCGCCTTTTCTATTCAGTTTCGGTTCCGAAAACGAAAATGTAGTGAGCCGTTTGCGTCGCTCACGTTCATGTCTGAAACGTAGTATTTTGCATTTCACACTATTTTTATGTGTACTATTAGGCGACAGTATTTTTTAAGTTGTCGAAAATTTGAGTGCAGTTGGCCTTTAAAACTACGGTTGCACGCATTCGCGTTTGGTTTTATGTGTCCTGTTCGCACGTTTCATGGGCATTCCTTTTATGTCGTTTATGACTAAATTATGACTTCATATGACTACATTTATCACTACATTATGACTACATTATAATTACTACATTATGACAGTCGATATCAAATCAATCAGAGCGTCCCAGCGTATTGCATGTAGCGTGAAGTCTTTTCTTGCGGCTTATTGTAAATGCTCATAAGCGGAATGCTCACAAAGCGTTTTCCACACGCAACATTCAGCGTCCAAATTCATAAAGAGGCGTGCTCAGATGAGAGTACCTAGTGTAGAGCATCTAGTGCGAGTGACAAATCGGTGACCATGCTAATAAGGACACTGGTGCGGCGCCACCGACGGTTCTGTTTACGCACTGAATGCTGCCGAAAGACGGAGAGAGAGAGAGAGAGAGAGAGAGAGAGAGAGAGAGAGAGAGAGAGAGATATAACATTTCTTTAAAGAGCTTCCCCTTATGGGGCGGTGGCGGCTGCTCAAAGGGCCGCAGCGGCCTGGAGGCGTCGGGAGGTGACTAGCACCTGGTCCGAAACCTCGGAGCTCCGTAAGGGCTGCTCTGCTCCCAGGCCTGGGGGATGGGGACGGGGGGTGGGTAGGGATTCTTGGGGCACTGGCAGATGGAATGAAAGTGCGTGTCCACTGCACCACAGTGCGGGCAGCGTGGTGAGGGAAACAGGTGGGTGTGGAAGTGCCGTAGGATCTTGCGGTGAAGGAAGGTGTGCGCTTGGATGATGCGCCACATGCGGGCCTCCTCTGGTGATAGGGAGCTGTGGGGGGGTGGGAGGGGAGGGTCCGACGGTTTACTCTGTGGCGGAGTGTAATGTCGGTGTATGTGTACGAGGGGGGGTGGGGATGCTGTGGGTAGGAGCAAAAGAAGCAGGAGCCCGGTAACGAGTTCTCGAGCATGTAATGTACTGGCCTCATTGCCTCCTAAGCCAGTGTGGGCCGGGAGTCCACAGTAGCTCCCCAGGATCCTGGGGAGGGTGTCGGAGGATGATACGGAGAGCTTGTGGAGAGATACGTTACTTAAGGTAGTTCGATAGTGCATTCTGGGAGTCGGAGAAGATGGTTGTGGGTTTGGGGCTGTTGAACTAATGGCGAGGGCCATGGGGTAACCTTCCCTCTGCCACGTTAAAGAGAGGGGGTGAGACAGAACATGGTTGTGGGGTGGGGAGCACCCTACACAGAGGTGGGCGTAAGCCTGAATTGAGCCGCATTGAGCCCCCCGCGTCCATTGTTTTTGAGCCGCGTCACATAGATGGTAGTAGGGGGAGGTGGTGGGTGAAAGATGGTGGTGGCGCTTACGAACGTGCCATGCGGGGGCATGCATTGGTGGAGAGGGTCCATGCTTGCGAGGAAAGGGGTTTGATGAGGAGTAGGTGTCGTATGTGTGGGGGGTATAAGCAGTGGGGGGGAGGGAGTTTGAATTGGGTTGACATTGAGGGAGGCTAGGATGTGGTGTCTAGTGGAGGAGCAGGAGAGACGAAGGATTTGGGAGGAGCGCTGCGCTTCGATGAGTTCCTGTGTAGTGTTGTGGAGTCCCATATCTGGTAAGGCACGTGGTAGAGGCATGGGGAGGTAAAAGCAACGCGTGGCGGTAGGCTTTGCATATAAGGCCGTTGAGTTGTGCATGCTGGGTTTGTGTCGATGTTCTCACGCAAGTTCCTATGCCTGTTCGGCTAGTCTACGCTGTGGCTTTGTCAGGGCTGTGCAGAATTACGAGACATTAGGTTAAGGACACGTTGTCTACGCACCTGAGCGAGGAAGGTCATTGCAAGGTACCACTTCGTCGTCCTCAAAGGGGCGACGTCTAGGTGGCCGAAGACACCTCGCATGGTATCGTAATCCGTGATGAGGATCGTGCTGATGTCGGCCTCTTTGAGACCGCCTTCCGCAAAGAGGCGGAATGCCTGGCTCCACACACCCTCCGGAAAAGAACTGTCGTTTGTAAGATCTCCTGGAAGCACCCGGCGATCCTCCGCCTTATCGGAAACTTCGAGGGCAGTCGAAATCTTGTTGTCTGTCTCGATGACGTTTCGGGCGATTGAAGACGCATCTCTTGATCCGTTTATCAACATTATGACGTACTTGACGTACGGCTCGACGTGTTCATCCGCTTGCTGCGTTCCAAATTCCTGGTGAAGTGTTGGACTTCTGTAGATGTAGAGGTACGGTCCCTGATTGCCCTTTCTGCGCCTCACGCCCACTGCGCTGTGGAATCCTGTCGCAAACGTCGTTCCCACTGCACGCACGAGGGCCAGGCGGGAAGTTTCGCTGGCCAGTAGGGGCGCCAAGTTGAGGGCACTCATCACGGACGTGACGTCACGGTGAATATCGGATCCAGTGTCGGCCATGTACGTAAAGCATCCTTCGAGCAAGCGCTTGCTGACTTCAATGGCTGAAATAACAGAGCCAGTGTGCAGGACGTACAGAGACGCTTTCAAACTTTACCGGATAACTGGAACGAAGTTCCTTACTGAGACGGAGTGGTAGGGGCATTAGATTACACTTACATCAGATGACGAGAATGGCGTATAATTGTGAAGTTCAGCTATACCTCCAACTTTGAACTTGCGGCAGAAAATTAAGGCAAATATTTAATGAATTCAACGAGCATAAAGGCTCTGTAAGAATATATAATAAAAATTTAGCATTCCCACAATGTATAACTGTGTTCGGTGTAACCTTCCAGCCATTCAGACTTTCAAATGAAGAAGCTAGTCTCTGAAGAAATCGCTGGTAATTTTTTTTTTTTGCTCCAGGACGAGGTGGCAACATGAATATTCTACGTTCACCGAATTGACAAATACGTCTACTGGAGCCACTGCACAGCAACAGAGAGGGAAGAAGTGAACGTTGTGTCAGCGTTTGACGTAATAAACTGCTAACACTGCGAAATGGCCGCGGAATTGTAGCTCTTACTCACCTAATGAAAACTCCTGCCAGAAAACTCTTGCGGCCTCATTTTGAAAAGTGTACGTGTTCTCCGTGGCAAAATGGGTTACACGTACCACCTATCGTCTCTCGATGTGGCTTTACTGCTCACTATGCAGACGTAATGCTGTCAAAACAAGTACTTTTGAGACGTGGCAGATGTAGCGTGGTCTTTCAAGAGGCGGTGGAACGGAATAACGGGATCTGCTAGGTCATGGTCACGAGGGCGGTATCGCGAGCAGCCTAGCTTTGCAGCCTTGTCTACGGAGAATGTGTACCGGAGAATTAGCACGGGTGGTGTTCGTATGAGAGGACGGCGGAAAAGTTGTACACATGCGCAAAAGGATTAGGATCTGCAACTGCATTGCTGTACCAACCTTCTGTGGTTGCAGATCAGCTCTAGAACGGCACGCCTGGGGGTCGAAGGTGAATACGACGAGCATCTGACCTTGCCTGGGCAGCGGAAAAATGAAACCAACCAGCCTGGTGAGCAACCAGTATTTTTTCTTGTAATACAACCGACTTCAAACCAACATGTATTACAATCACCTCCATCTCCACCAACTCTCCTAATAACTATCCAATTAACTGCCCCCAATGCGATGAACCTAACACAACAGCCAATCTCGCCCGGTCGTGCCCCACCAACCCTCCACACCCCAGATCCCCTACCCTTGACCAGTGAGAGTGCGCGTTGCAGAGCTTCCAGCTCGAAGACCAGGGGGCCCTTATCTCTCGGACGAGGATGGCAGCCTCGGCACGCGGCCTACCGGACTAGGATGGCCGCCCACAGCTCCTAACTTCTCTCCCCTACCCCGACCCCTGTTGCTTCAATAAACGTTTCTCTCTGCTCTTCTCTCTCTCTCTCTCTCTCTCTCTCTCTCTCTCTCTCTCTCTCTCTCTCTCGCTAATACTGCATATTTTGTACACAGTTATTTTAACCCCTTATTGGTGGCCGGTTGGCTGGGTGGCTCCACTGCCCAGGCGAGATCAGATCCTTGCAGACCCTTGATCTCCCCAGCGTGTCGTTCTAGAGCTTATTTGTGACGCCTAGAATAATACCTACCCGGAGCTATTCGGACGCCAAAACTAGCGGCATCGGCCGTGCGGAGCCTCTCGCGGAAGAGCTCGAGGAATGTGTTGAATGAGTCTGCGAGGAAGCCAACGCCCTCACGCCTCCGGCTCCACTTTCCGCAGACGTGGCCGTAAAAGTCGCTGCAGGGATCCACGCTGGTGTCGACCAGGGCGTCGAGGTATCGCTGGGCTTCCTGGCATTCGGGGAGCAGACAGGCAAGCATCATCTCCGCCCTGGAGGCTCGAGCACGCAGTGCCAGCCCCACGGCAACCAGCACCACGGCGGCTATGAAGCACAGGCTGGCGCAGGCGGCGGCGTTGGATACCATGCGCTCGTACGGCGTCATCCCCATGCTGTCGCGCTCTTCGCTTCCGTTTCTCGACTTGGCTTTGCCTGTGTAGGAAAAATTGTGAAGGAAAGTTTGACATCCACCTGAATGCAGCCAGCGGCTACAAAGGAAAGCTATACAGCTTCCTCATAAACTTCGCAGTTGAACAAAAATCTGTCCTGGTCCAGGATTCGTCCTGGTCCAGTTGGTAGAGTGACTGCTCCAGTTAAGCGGTGGTCCCGGGTTCGAATCCTGGACCAGGACGAATTTTTCTTCAACAAAAAATTCGTTGATGCTATACAGCGTCCTGGTCCAGGACGCTGTATAGCTTTCCTTTGTAGCCGTTTGGCTGCATTCAGGTGGATGTCAAACTTTCCTTCGCACAAACTTACTCCACCTTGGGGATTTCCCCTAAATCTGGTCGATTAGGAAAAATTGTATTTTAAAGACGTTAGCCTTTCTTGGGCTATTAAAGACGATAGTCTTTCTTCGGCTACTTAAACTCAGAAATTTTGATCTGTCTGTCTGTCTGTGACTCTATTCAGCCACCCGGCCAGAGTGAAACCGAAACTGCACAATAGTCATATACTCACAGCCAAATTTAAACGTCTAAGCACGGTGTCAGTGTTCATACTTGTCAACATCATTGAACAAGAACAAGACATTACGCAAATATAAGGCATCAAATGAATACATAAGTGATATTTGCCGTATTCCTTTCTTATAAATTCACGGATGCTTAGTTCTTGCGATAATACTACATAAACGGCGGAAAACCGGCGCATGCTGTTGGCAGCGCTACCTCATGGCGGCATTTAAGAAATCAACGGGAAACAGCAACGAAAGGTTCCACTAGGTGGGATCCACGTTCCGGTTGGAACGCTCGTGGAGTATCGCAAAGTGGTTCTATGAACGTTGTAGTAGGGTGCCTCAATTCACGCGCGACGTATGGCAGCGCTGGCATCGAGACACCCGACTTGGAGCAGTGGAACGCGGTAAATGTAAATTGAGCAAACCTCTAACGTGTTATCTTGTGAAGAACGAGACGGGAGAGGAACAGCATGAGAGGGGAGCGGCAAAAAGAATGGAGGCCTTTACTTGGCAGGAGCGTCAGTCGACTATCGTCTTTCGGCGACATTTGAAGCAAAAGGAGCAGATACGCGGCCATTTTTTTTAATTCCTCTTTATTGAGCTTTATTTAAATCCATATGTACTCTCATTTTAGCTTAGCAGGTGTTGTTTTATTACTGATTACTGAACTGACTCAGGTTGTATTGAAGTAAAAAATTTTTAGAATATTACCTGTTTGTTGCTTTCCACGGCTACAATACGCAACTCGCTCCTTGTTCACGTCATTATTAATTGTGTAACAGGAGTTTGACAAAAACGTGTATATAGTTCGCCTTGTGTCTCATAATTCGAACATTACTTCCACCCTCGTCGAATTTTATTTGCTTTTTGGATCTGGGTGTAATTATAGAGTAACAGGCGCCTACGCTACACATGCGATGAGACGCAGCGTAGTGGAAGGCTCCGGATTAATTTTAACGCCAGTATGTTCAAGATTTCGGCGCACGTTAAACATCATTAGCTGGTAAAACAAATTGTAATACTCACTGAACCTAGAAGAAAACCCCTGGCGTTCGATAACAGCACTGGTTTTCGCCTGCTGTGATTCCGCAAGTATCTTTCTTTGAGGGCGGGCTGAAAATAAGCGAAATGTTCAACTTTAGGCTTAAGTAGTCATGAACTGTTGTTAGAAAAAAATGCCACGAGGGAATTGAAACAAAAATATTGCACCGAGAACGGCGTATGTAAAACTACTCCTATTACCTTCGCATTGAATCTCCTTCGTACTTTCTGCATCTCCTTAGTACTCATTTCAACAACTTGCAAAAAATGTACCGAGAAAGGCGTATGAAACATTATACCTATTAGCTTTGCACTTAATCTCTGTCGTACTTTTTGCATCTTCTTGGTACTCCTTTTAACACAAACTGTGACCAAAAACTGGCTGTTTTTTTTCGTCTCCCGAGAACACACTGAGTACTTAATATTCATTAGGTGTTCGAACGCTTCGTCGACAGCGTGAGCTGTAGGACGGTCATGAAGGACACAAGGACGATATTAAAGGCACCAAAAGTCGCATTTCTCGTGAAGAACATAAGCTACAGCCTATTGACTACTCTCCGCATGGTCATGCGCCCCAGGCCACAATAACAACGAGCACCCATGGGACTTTCACAGACTGCTATGTATACCCATGCTGTTAAATTTATACTGCTCAGTAAATACTATCGGTGCAGCTTATTCCAATTCTGGGTTTTGAGTGCTCGCATCATGAAGGCCGCTTGCCTCCCGTCACTGTCCTTTCTTTTATCCTTCCATTGCACTGACGCCCCGTGGCAAAATGGCGCAATTAAAAAAAGAAGTCGCCATCGGAATGACCGTGTATAAGGGAATAAATGCTGCGCATAGAGGTCTACACCCAACATTACGAGTGGCTTTACGTGCAAGTTTCTGGTTTCTATGCAACAAGTCAGACGTGTAACCATCAGTACGATTTCAATAACACTGGCCGGCAACGCTGCCGCCATGGTACCTTTATATTTGAATTGAAACTTGTCCAGGCACAACTAAATAAAAAAATCATTGGCCATTCAACTCTTCGAGGGTGTCTGACCAGTGATGTTGGAGCAACACGCGGCGTCATTATTACGACGACCGAAGAGCGGTGACATTCAGAATGGAGAACGCCGACTTGTCTTGACGACGGGACAGCCGCCCCGGCCAGCCGGAGAAAACTAGACAAGCGCTTAGCACGCCGACAGAGAGGGTAGAGCGGACTAGACATGGCCAACGCCACTCGCACAGGGCCACATTTTCTAAAAACCTTGATTATCTAGTTGGAAACTTGAGTGATGCCTGCTGATAACTGCTCTACGGAAAATTCCTATCTAAGTGCTGAGTGATGAGAAGTATACGCTTTTGCAGATAATCAGGCAATTCGGCATCATTTCGTGCCCATGACTTTTACGCACGCAGTATAAAGACAAACAAAACCATAGAAATTAACAACTTCGCTATAAAAGATCAATATCACGATGATTTAGTTCCAATGGCATAAGAAGTCTTGGGAAAACCGGAGGATTTCGCAAACGTTGAAAAACACCATGTTCCCAACATGCTATTATATACGGTGCGATGCGTCAGTCCCCTGCGTCTGAAAAATAAAAAAAAAATGTTTTGTGAACGAAGGCTAAGTTACGACGGCGCATCACCTCAGCAACAAAAAAAAATTAGGCTGGCACTTAAAGGGCTGAGTCTAATTTTCCCGGCAGCCGGGAGAACTACCTCCGGAATATTCTCACGGCAGTTTCTTAAAAGGTGGCTCGCCTAAAATTTACTAAATAATGTCAGCTCCCAACGTAGCCTAACATATCCTAACGTAACCGAACCTAATGTGTCATAACCTACCCTAATTCAGCCCAACTGCAGCAAGCCTAACCCAACCCAGCTCAACGGCACAGAACACAACCTACCTAATCCAACCCATTCTAGAAGCCGTGTGCGTAGATCTCTTGATATAGTAATAACCAGAATAAAAAAAGCGAAATCACTATGAGCGAAAACTTCCAAATTCCGAAAGCTTTGAAAAAGAAGAAGATAAAGAAAAAGAAAAGAAAATTTGGAAAAAAAGAAAAGAAAATGCTGGACTCGAACCTGGGCCTTCGTGTTAAAAAGCAAATACTATACCACAGCGTCACAGCAGCAGCTGGAGGAACGACATTTTAGGGAATATTTGTTCCAGAGAATCTTCGGGGGGCATGTTTAGCCAATCAGAGGCGAATGCCGTGAGAAATTTCTGATGGTAATTCTCATGGTTGCCGTGATAAGAGACACTACCGCACTTAAACATATCTACGCGCCACCTCTATTGACCGGAGTCAGAAAGAGCGCTGGGAACTATTCATGCAACGCGTGTTTTCTAGTTAACCCTTGTTCCCGCTGTGCTAGTCGTTTCAAGAGAAAGGCTCTGAATGTAAAACTCACAGGTGTTGTCACGAGGAGTGGTTTGTGCTGCGGTGCCGAGTTTGCTCGCAGGCACTCCTGGCGTTGAGCTCGTCATGAGCGCGTCGGTGGCGTTGTGCGGTGCTGCTGCAAGAGTTAAGAAGAGCTATCACTTAGAGTGCAACAATGGGTGTGTCCAATAAAAGCTGTGCAATGTTTAGAGCCCAGGTAGCTCTTTTAAAGACGATAGTCTCTCCTAGGCTTTTTTTTAAACATTTATTGAAATGTAGAAAAAACTCTCTTGCTAGTGCTCAGACCCCCTTAGGGGTAGCGATAAGTTAAGGTTCACGAGATCGGTGGGAATAGCAAGAGAAAAATTGGGGTCTGTCTGTCTGTCTGTGACTCGATTCAGCCAGCCGGTTAAAGTGAAACGAAGTCTGCGCAATGGTCTTATATACTCACAGCCAAACCTAAACGTCCAAGTCTGGTTTATATGTTCATACTTGTCAACTTGTTGAAGAACAAGAACTAGACATTACGCAAATATAAGGCAGAAAATTACTACACCAGAGATATTTACAGTGTTCCTTTATAAAAATATTCATACATGCTTGATTTTTGCGAAATGAAATACTGCAACCACTACAGAAAAAAATCGCACTGTCGCCTGCTGTCGCCCGCGGCACTGTAGCTCTTGGCGGCATTTTAAAAAATCAAGCGGCAACAGTTACGATAGGTTCCACTAGATAGGTTTCACGTTCTGCTTGGAACGCACGTGGACTAGGGCAACGCGGTTGTATAAACGTCGAAGTAGGGAGCCTCGATTCACGCGTGTCTCCGCCGTACGGCAGTGCTGCAGCGCGGTAAATTTGAATTGAGTTAAGCAAACCTTTAGCCTGTTTACCTTGGGTGGAGCGCGACGCAAGAGGGGCAACATGAGAGGTGAGCGGGAAGCGAAAGGAGGAATTTACTTGACAAATGTCAACAAAGACCACCATCTTTTGTCGACATTTGCAACGAAAGGAGCAGATACGCGGCCAATTTTTTTACCGTGTTCAGGCAGAGTGTCCGCATGTTTGTGGTCTTGAGCAGAGGCCATGTCACTTCTTCTACGTCTGCTTCCTCGCGTTAACCGCGCGATGTCGCCGTCTTTTTCTTCATCAACTGTCCATGACACCAAAGTGTGTTGTTGTGGTGCGTTTGCGTGTTTATTGAAGGTCCGGCAAACCAGAAGTGCATAGCGGACTTGCACACTGTGATTGACTGTTCCCTATGACGATACCGACCCTGAAGTTACAAAGCCAACCAAGCTTTAAAAAATCAGAGAAAGTTAACATGATGGTTGCTTGTGAAGTTGTAAAAATACAAATAACAAAGAACAAAAATATCGCTGTAATTTTGGTTTAACTACATCTGAAGTCTTTGGGTATCAGGCGGATTTAGCGAAGTTTAAGAGAACTGCACGTGTTCAAAGCCTGCTACTACATGGTACTCTGAGTGAGCCCTCTGTGCCATTGAATCTAGTTGTGAAAATTAGGCTCTTTTTAGATTATCATACCGGAAAGAAAAAAAAATTAAGCTGGCACCAAAAAATCAAGAATTCAGAAATGACAACAAAATCAAGCAACTGAGAGTCTGTTGAGCCCAAGTATTAAAACCGTCTACTCGGTAGACAAAGACATCTTGGAGAACTAGTCTGCAGACCGACGCGAAATAATGAAACCTGCAGTCAGCTCAACCGATGGCAGTGGGTTTCAGAAGATGCATAAAGTAATGAGCTTTAGCTGTTTTCCGTCACTAGAATGACGTACAGCCAGAGATTCATTCGTATTGTTGAAATTAGAGACATGGCAACATACCTAAAAATTCCCTTATATCAAACCATAGCCATCCACGTAGTGCTAAAAAGTAGCAAAGCAAGTAAGAAAATGTCAGTACAGAATCTTTTATCGAAAAGCAAGTGAAAGAGGCGGGGCCGAACATAACATCGCACGGGTCGTTGTTACAAACTAAGGCTGACGACAATCTTGTTATTTGGCTACGTGTCTAGAGAAAAGATATAATGTTCATCATGATCATAATCATGGCCATCGATTATGTTCTGATTGATTGATTGTGGGGTTTTAACGTGCCGACGCAACGCATGCGATGAGGCGCGCCGTAGTGGAGGGCTCCGGATTAATTTTGACTACCTGGGATCTTTATTGTGCGCCGAAATCTCGTACACACGAGCGTTTTTGCTTTTCGCCTCTATCAGAAAAGCGGCCGCCGCGGCCGGGAATCGAACCCGCGACCTCGTGCTCAGCAGCGCAACGCCTTAGCCACTGAGCCACCGCGGCGGGTTCGATTATGTTCTACACAGTCTAGATGATGATGATGATGATGATGATAATGATGATGATCATGAAAACAATATTTATTGTACCTAAAACGTACTATGCGAGTACGAGATTAGATACCGAGAGGTAGGACGAGCAATGAATAACGGCAAGCTTTTGCGTAATAGGTGGAGTGTGGTTCAAGGGCGGAGGTGTGATTAAGTACAGAAATACAGCAGTAGATGAGGGGTTATAAAGTAGAGCATTTGATAAGTAAAGCAAAGCAAAGAGCAATAGCAGATAAATGTTCTTGGCTGTCAACTTGGTACCCTGTGCACGGGCGCCACTTAGCTCACTCTGAATTTTCCCGGTATTCACTTAAACTACTTTTAAATACCCACCTCAAACTGGAACGCAAGTGCCGGCGGCGTGCGCTTCTAGGTGTGAAGCAGCCGGACAATCCTCTATGCTGGCTCAAAAAATGGCACGCTGTTATAGGATTAACTTTATTGTTATAGTATTAAGAATGTTGTCCCCACCAACTTGCGTTTCCACTCGCATTGATCATCGTCACAAAGTAGGAGTTCCGTCAGCGCACACCAAGTGTTTTCTGGACTAGTTTGGGCCAAATACTTCAGTATGTTCGAATCGTCTTCCTTATGACATTGTTGGTAAACAAGGTGCTGCTTTATTTAAAGTGGCTGTCACTAATTTTATTTGTACGTAGCCTTTAGTCCAACCCTGTATCAAGCGATGTTATTTGATTGAGATTTTTCTGTTGTTGTATTTTGATTTGTATGCAGTACATGTATGTACTCACCCCCCTCTGTAATGCCCTCGGCCCTTGAGGGTAAATAAATAAATTTATAAATAGATGTAACTTTATTAGGGAAGGGATGGCTCAGAGGCCTATAGGAATGGTAGGGGCGGAAAAGGAAGGAAAATACCAAAATAAATAAATAATGATAAATTAATTAATTAAAAAGATTGGCAATTGCATATACCAGCCGATTGCACGTGTTTTGGTCAACGCTTACACTGCAGATTTTCCGCTTAGGCGAAGTCCCTACACTCACACAACTGTAAAAGGGCCATGCAGACAAAATAAAAGGTTGTTTTAGTCGAAAGATTTGGCGTTTTATTGTGCACCCAGCGCTTGTGCGGCAGCAAACGATGCTTTATTCACTGAAAAATTATTCAATTGAAGGTAAAATTATAATTCTCCCTCCAGATCGTGTTTCTTGACGTATGCGATGACGCAACCAAGATAGGTCTTCAAGCGAACGTTAGTACGCTCTTTAGTCTGCAGCGAACTGCGGAATGCCTTGTTTACCCTCAGTCCTCCTAGATGGCGCCACCATACTGCGCAAGACCGCTGTCCGCCCTCGCTTTGTTTCTGACCGTGTTTGCACGCTTCGTTCTTGTTACGGTTTGAAGTAATCATTTCGTGATACATTCGGTATGCTCGACAAACAGGGTCACAATGTCGCTTACGCCACTCGACCAGTGTCGTGTGAGACAACCCCAAAGCGCCGTACTGCTGTACAGCTAAAACAAGCATAGTGCGCGCTGTACCAACAGCAGTACTCAGTGGTGCATCTATGTTTACATGTGCCTTCGTAACTTCCATTGTTTACGCCACCATTGTTACTTATAAAATGAACAGGCATTGCATTTAAGCGAAAATAGCTCGTTCTGCAAGCTTACTAGCCTTGCCTAACTTGCGTTTGCTTTCGCCTGCCTCAGCCAATCGCACAGCTGCCTATAATACGTCATAGGTTCTAGTGCGGGAAATGAGCTAGTGGGTCGCATGACCATTCTCATTTTCCCTAATTATATAGCTTATTTGAGCGGGGTTGCCGCTAAAAGTGATGTCAGTGTTATTTTAACTAGGCAATCTTTCGAATCAACCAAACTTTCATTTTGTCTGCATGACACTTTTGACAGCTTAACACTTTGAGTATTTCACGAACTTTCCTTTTAAGTGGTAATGCTCAGCCTTACCGTGCAGCGTCGGCCCTGCGATTGTGACGTTAGGTCCGCAAACACGGTTGAAGCGAACGAAACTGTTGTTTTATATGTTATCGCCACTGCATCACTCCTCACTTATTGGCCCCGTTACTGATATTTCTGCAACCTTCACATTTATCCTACTATTTTCCCCCTTCAAATATTTCCGCGTAAAAACCTGCAACGTCCATGGGACTGGCACAGATAGTAATTGCAATACCCGAGGCCGTTCTTATTTCCGTTTGAGTGAATAAAGAGTATGAGGTAATTGCTTTAATTTTTGAAGACCGCTTTCACTGCATGCGGAAGAAATCAAACAACCTTCCTGCGTAGTTCAATGACGAAGCTCACGTTCACCTCGTTTTATCAAAGGACTCCTGATACCAATTTTCGGCGTCAATATTATTGCACAGTTCACTTCCTTTACTCAACAGAATACCCTGGCTGAAATATTAGCGGCCTGCGACGCGAAGAACATACTTCAATTGGATCTCATTTATCGCGCCGACGGAGCAGCGTGCGGAGCGGCACTCAGCAAATGGACATCAGCGTAACATCATCTCGTGAGAGCAAAAACAAGTGACGCGACAGCGCTCGCCCAAAACTCATGACTTCACTTCGCGCGCGCGACCCCGCGAACGGTGAGCGGGCGCCGCCGCATTCACAAACGGATGGACGTAGTCAGCGCTGCAGGCGTAACCGCTACCCAGAAAGGCACTCTTGTAAAAAATAAGGTTCCACACACGGGAAAGGAAGCGATTATATAGCCCGGAAATCGCAATAGAAGTCACAATCAGGGCTTTTATTGAAAGCGGTCATCGAATTTTCGCCGCAATGGTAGGCCTAGCACCTTCAGGCAGCTCAGTCGTTCAGCTCCGGCCATGGAGGCTCCGGCGGCGGCGCGATCGAAACAACGCCCCCACCGGCTTCCGCAGTGTTTTTACGTTTTACGTCCGTACAAAGCGGGTGAGGGTCATGCCGGGATTCTGTCATATGCGCCTTTCGGGATGAAAGCGGGGGAATTTGAAACAAACAATTTTCAGGACGTTCAATGTAGTTAATTATCGCTCGCTGAAGTATTTAAAGTGCTATTTCGGGTTCGCCAGACCGTAAGCATCGAAAAAAGCAATAAAAGTGGAAGATAAAATTTTCGTGTCAGTACTCCTTTAATTGGATCTGTGCTCTTCGCACAAAACGTTCGGCTTAAGGTGAAATTTAGTGAGATGACGACAATGAACACACAGAAACTAGTCTCGAAAAATTCGAATGAGGCTCTTAATTTGCGCGGGCTCGTAAAATCTTGGTGCTGGGTGAGGAGGCTGGGAGAACAGCCGGCCTCTGCGTAGCGGTGCTTTTGTACATGAATCGCGGCATCTACCATTCAAAAACTTTATATTTTTTAACCTCAGCAGAAGTGTATGCCCTAAATAAACTGTCCTATTTTGACGTATGTGTTTTCTGCTTCGGCACGAAGTCCTCGCTCAAGGTAATTTTGTGCCCTTATAATAACAGATCAAGCTTTGCCTGCCGGAATAAGAACTGAGTTAGCTGCAATGCCGTCGTTGCTACTATTTTAACCTGAGCAAGGTGACCCCTCGCAAAATGGGTCGCATAAGGTGAAAAGTGGCATCCGCTTTTACGGCACAGTGACCTACCTCCTCGAGCGGATCTGGGCCACAATTGTGTATGTACAGAAAGAAGGGGGAGACCTCGGCACGTGGCCAATAAACATGGGATCCCCACTGGAACAAAGGATCTCCACAAGCTTAAGAGCTATTAGTATAAAAGGCGCATTGGCCTTACCGGGTGAACTGCCAAAAGGCAACGAGGGTGGGCTGATAGGTTTAATAATAGTATTGCATTTTTAAACCAGAGCACAATTGACACGGGGCCCAAAGCAGGTAGTTTTTTGTTTACTAAACCTGTTTGCTTTGGGTCCGGATGATTATTTTAATCGGAGCTTTGGCTTTAGCTTTGTTAAGTGTCACATCGGCGTCAAGTCAGACACCAATCATCACGCCTTGCTCAGGTAGGTGTGTTTTGAGTCACTTGAGTCCCCTGAGATGTGACTTGAAGAAAAAAGTGGATATGACACGTATACATGCGAATAGCTTTTTAGAGGAACAATACATTTCAATATGTTGAACCTGACCCGGAATGCGGAGTTGAGCCGCCGGTACATCCAGTGCAAATTGGTTACAGATGAAAGAATCCAAGTGTGACGCACGGCCCATCATTTACAAATTACCTACAGGCGGTGAAGCCTTAAGAAGCGCGAATGAATGTGGCGAATTTTGTCCCGCATTAGCACCTATGGTGCCTGAAAAGTGTAAGGGTGTTTTAATGGCTAAAATGGGAATTTTTTAGACATTAAGCTCTTTGTACGCAACATTCCAATACATAGCCATCTCGTCAAGTGCACAACAACTTGAAATATAAATATTCGGTTGAATAATTTTAAACTTAATTAGCTCAGATCACAACTTTCACACAAAGATTGAAGCACCCAGAAGGTAATGTCGCAACTTTCTTCAGCCTAGTTCAGCTTGACCTAAACTCAACGTTACGTTCCGAGGTGACTAAAACAAGGACAATCTTTGTACAAACTGACGCCATAGCACCACGTAATGCTGACATTATTTCCGAGTCGTCTGCTAAGAAATACAGTCTGTTCTTTAGTATGAGACCGAGCTTTTCTGTATTCAACTGCCCAAGAGATGATGAGTCGAGTGGCGACCCCGATTTGTGATCTCCCCGAACTAACCATGCCCGAGCTGTTTACTATATTATTCTGCTTGTGTACAGGGAGTCCGGAGAATGATATCGTCACCATCCAAAACGTCGCTGTGTCCAATGTCGTGGTCGGACAAGAAATGACCCTAGATTACGACATCCAGTTAAACCAAGACATCGATGGAAATCCCCAGCTCGTCTTCACGATGAAGTCCGGTGGCAAGAAGCTGCCGTGCATCGCAGACGTTGGATCATGGTTCGTATACACGCTTAGCCGAGCGGAAGGAATCCTACACTCTTAACGAAAACGTCGTGGCACTTATTAACAGAACACTAACCTGTTACTTGCCACAGTATCCAATTGGTACTTAGTGCTTTTAGATCTATGCTCGCCCCTCTGTCCTTCCTGCGTCTGTCCGGCGTTGTCCGCACAGCTGGTCATGCATCTCTCCCAACCTGCGGGTTGGCGCAGCGCGCTCTCACTCCGTTGCTAGGCGCCGGTGGGCGGCGCTAATGTGCAGTTACGCGTGACAATGTGGATCTGTATAAGCGTAATCAATACGATGGAAAACGCAAACCACGACACACCAGGGTTACAGGGGAGGTGGGCATTCAACTGGTCACGCACATATCTGTTGAACACGACATTACACATTCAACACGACAATAAAACAAAACAAATTGAACAAGAAAACCAACGGGATGCATGAAGAGAGCGAGAATTACTTAGGTACCTTAGAAATACATCTGCTATTTTTGCTTTTACAACCAGCAGCAGAAAATTATCTGATAGAGTCAGTGGGCTTGTCGCAAAAGTTTAATATTCTACCGAAAATTTTAGAATTAAGCGTTTTAACTTGCGTATATAAAAGTCAGCATGTAAATTTCCAAAACCTTTTTAATCGTGATTTGGGGTGGAAAAAGTGCTGTAGATATGACGTTCAATAATTCATAGAATTTTGTTACTATCAGTGAATGCTCAAACAAGCAGCAGTTATAAGTGCACGGTCTAGACTAGTAACGATAGCATGTATAGGTTCCGTACTCAGTGGCAGGACCTACGTACCGTTTTAGAGGCAGTAAAGTTTGTAAGGAGTTAGTAAATACAACCCGTTACAACCTTTTCACTAGCATTTTTGTTAAGAGTGTATAATTTCCTTGGGTGTAGCGAGAGCATCTCCCTCGCCTATTTTAGAGCGAAAGCTACACTACTCTACGTACAAACCCAAGAAACGCCTCGTTCCGGAAACCTGGCCTTTAAGCTCACTCAAAGTTGGATGCGGCAAGCGCCTCTGGTGGCTGCAGAGTAAAAACGAACAGCGGCTCAAAGTCAGCCTTTCGGGCTACCACAGACTAAGGTGCTGGCTGCATTTACTTCACTGCGCGTTCCCCCATGAGCGCCGACGGCGCCTAGCAGAAGCCCGCGTGTTGTTTGTGGTGCAGCTGTAGACGCGATAGTTTCTGCTTCGAAACAACTGTTCTTTCAGCCGCTTCACCCAAAGCAGGCATAAAGGAAGACGTTGATGTTTGGATTTTTATGCGCAAGGCGACTGAGGGCAAAGCAGCGCCAAAGTATAACATAAAGGAAGAGAGAAAAAGGAGTAACGCCAAGCAAGCAAAACAAGTTATCAGCTGGTCACACCTGGTTTAACCGCGTTTAGACATTGGCAATTTTTTAAAGATGGCTGCTTCTAGGAGGAGCCCCTCGCCTCCTGTAATTACGAATAAGCTACGTATATTTTTTGTACTTAGTTAAAGTGACAAAGTGGTTTTTATTTTGTTTTATTACGCCAAACTTGCCCATTAAAAAAGCTAAAAGGCGCCGACCAAATCGTGCCTTTCGACTTATTCGGTGCTTTTTAGCTTCAATGTATCCTTTAATTCCGACCAGGCGACCATTCTTGAAACCCTCGACTTCATCAACTTTTCCAGGGGACACTTAAAGTTCGAAAGGCTTGCTCTGCTGCGCAAAATGATGAAATCACCCCCGCTCTGCTGTAGCTTAGCGGGGAAACTACGAGTGGTGTTGACCGTAAACGCTCTCAACTAAAATAATCCCCTACTACATGTCATTAGAGAAAAATTCCTGGTGCCGGATCAATACCGTTACGCTTTGTGTTTACAAACTGAAATCGAACTTTCTTTGTGAATTCTTGATACCACGTTAAATGAGGACGTTGCAGGAAGCGTGGTACAGAAAATTGTGAGATGAGCTTACGCAATGAAATTACGCAATTAAATAACGCAAGGGAGTTACGCAGTGAGGTTACAAAATCAACTGCGTTTTCAGCACTCATGTTTGGGAACGTCTAATTACAGTGAGTGGTAAGATGATGGAAAATGATTGATGACGTGTCAGCGGAGACATTTGTCACGGGATACTTTGCGGGAGAATTGTAAGCGAATATTCGCAAATGTCACGTGTGGCGACCAAGTTTATGCCTTGGGTGCTTACCTAACACCAGAGAGCGAACAAAGCGGAAGTATGTCACGACAACTCCACGGCACATACGGCATTGCCTGTCCGCCAGTTGCCAAAAAAGTGTTGGCAACTCCCCTTTTACTCGCCAGGGTTCCTTACAATGAAAAAAGAAGGCTTCAAGGGAAGCGGTATCCTTATGTTGAGGAAAAAAAAAATCGTTGGATGTTACCTGGCGTGCTCCTTTTAAACAATTCCGAGACTGCTTGCACAAATGTCAGAGATGTAGGGACAAATGCGTTCATTTGTAAAGAGGTAACACTGAACGGAGTTAGTGGAAAGAACCTGAGAATTTTAAGCTGTATGTGGCTCTAAGCTACTTGCGGCCACTTCACGATCTGCCCCCTGTGAGGCAAACCTGTCCAATTTCATGTAGTTACTACTTCCAACATCCACTTGCAGGAACTTGTGATGGCTGCAGAAACAAAGATAGGGCAACGAGATTGATGCCCGTCGTACTTATCAAGCTCGGCCTCACAAATAACCTTTCCTCCACAGAGCCATCAACCCCATAATCTTGTAGAATGGGTTAAGTGGCTGTAAAGAGAAATCTGCAACGATTGTATCCTCCTGTTCCTGTGGGGCTTTTCTAGCACTATATAAATATACCGCGAGATAATGTGCAATTTCAATGCACTAGTTTTTTCACGTGTAGCGTCCATATATAATATCTTATCCCTGCCCAATTAAAACACACGAAATACTCAAAAGATATTTTTATTGAGTCTATGTGGAGCAATAAGAAACAATGACTGGGCTGAGTTATGGGTTCTGCATTTTCGATTTCTGCAACTTTTTTATTTTGTAGAAAAAACTTGCGTGTTCCTTTTCTGTGTTTTGCAAGCAGGAAAAAACAGAGGGTAAGAGATTTATGACACAGCGTTGCCCTGGTATCATGTAAAATTGAATCGCTACAGTATTCTGCAATTTGAACTTTTTTGTACCACATATTGAAATCTTGAAGGCAGTCTCCAAAAGTACAGTTTCTAAAACGCATCCTGTACAGATGGAGGCACATAGAAAATATTGAGTACTTGCCGCTTCCGTCGATAGTGTACACACGGTTCGCTCGACTGCGTAGGAAGCTTTTGATAAGCATGGTTGCCTTACAAAACGCTCGTAATGCAGCACGTACGACATGTGTGGCGGAACTGGCAAGGTCGAACAGCAAATTGCAGCACCATGGAACAACGAGTGCCCAATAGCGGCGGGATCATACTCTAACAGTATGAAAGCGAAGATTTCTTCGGTGGCGAAATCACTGATCAAGGTACGTGCTGCTCGTAGGAGCGACATTTATGTTCGCGTTACGACCAAAAGGCACTTTAGTGTTTATACTGCGGTAATACGGGCACCTCGAGCGTCATAGGTGGTAATCGGAGGAGCAAAAAAACTGTGGTTGATTCCACTTTCATAGGTATCGGTAAAACACCAAAGTGAAATGCGCAGCGAAATCTGCAACTGAGAATGATTTATGGGTCGACGGCTGTATAGTGGGTGTGCTTGGCGAGCGACGTCCTGCGGTTCCCTTAGGCAATGGTGCACTGGCGTCATTCCTGTGACGGATATGACGTCAGTAAACTCTTGGTGTATCCCGGCATAAAACACTTTCGTGTTAGAATATAAAACCCCAAAACGAACAACCCTAAGAATAAAGTACTGTTTAGTACTAAAGGTTGCTTCCCCGCAAGAAGACCCTGTGTGAAGGGGTGCACCCTTTACAGGCCGTTTGCTTCGTTGTACTCGTTTCATTTCCGTGCTCGATATGACGTCAGTGAAATCTTGGTGTATCCGGACATAAAACACTTTCGTGTTAAAAAGGTTCATGTGATACTACACCACATCCCTGGGTCTAAAATGTTATGCACATTCTTTTGGCTCGAAGTGCTATTTGTAAATCCACGTAGCACACCAAACAAAGCCGTACAAGGAGCAGCACCAGCTCATCCCCGTCGAGAGGGCAGCCACGGTCAAGAAGACAGATGGATTCCCGCGAATAGGGAACCACTTCCACATGATCTGCTGACCAATGCTCTCTCTCTCTGTCTCTCTCTCTCTCTCTCGGTCTCTCCTTCCTGCATTTCGTGCAGATGTCTTAGGCGTTATAAATTTGCGGCAGTTTTCATCTATATTGGCGTTGTGGTACCTTATAGTTAGGTTGGCCATATTCCTGGAGGTAGAAAACAGGACAGACCGGCGAGGAGGGGAGCGTACAAATGGCAGATTGCCGAGATAGGGCGAAAACATAATAATGCGATAACTGCTTTAATTTGGAACTTTACATTTTGCACTATGCCCTCACTGCGGCCGAGGGAACAATCCCTGTCACACTTCAATTACGTGCATACATTTCTTATTTCATTCATTCATTCGTTCCTTGGTGTTTTCTTTTTGGTTTGTTTTTGCGACGATTGAATTTTTTTAAGCAGGACTTCATCGCGCGAGACTCTGTTGCAAAATTTTAGCCTTTGTACGGAACGTTCTGCCTCACAAGCAACATTGCACGCAATGTTGACAGCAGGTTAATGCCCACCTCCAGTTCACAATGATAAAACCCACTCCATAGAACCCTGGTTCCAAGAAAACACATAGCCGGCTTCGCGGCACGAGAAATCTTATCGCAGTGTGAACACCCCTGTTGTCATCTCTTAAAAGATTTGCACCCATCTCTCATCAACCGAAATACCTGAAGATATACCTGAAGAGTTCGAATCTCCTAGTTTCTTGTCAATTTTTTGTTTAAAAATGGTCCCTGGGTAATATTGCCCTTCAAAGTCGTCTTTGGTAAAAAAAAAACAAGGTCGTTTTTCGCTAAGAATAGGTCTAAAGTTTACTTTCTTGGTAAATATTTGAAAGTGCTTTAGTTGATATTTCGAAAATATTTGTAGCGAGTCGGCACATTTTTGTCTTGTCAACTTGCTTGGCGCCAATTTTGAAACTATGCAGTCCCACGAAAACGGGACACGATTGTCTGTTTGGACAAAAAGACGGGACGGCAGGAGCGCGCGGCCTCAAAAACAGGACTGTGCCGGAAAAAAACAGGACGTCTGGTCACCTTACTTATAGACCAATTAAAAACAAATGTAGATTTACCGCAGCAATTAGCGTAGGCCAGACACAACTAGACCAGTTTCGCGTGAAACCAGAATTTCGTGATGAAGTGTCCGTTTTTTAGCATTCTTTCCAGGACAACAAAATTCACGTTCAAATCGAAGGCAAGAACGGCAAGAAAACGTTGGCGTGTGTGGAATTTGACATTAATGTCCAGACATAAAGTTATGAACAGTTGGTAATGCTTTGAATTTTCTCTGATACGTACACTACAAAAGAATTAAATGAAATATTTTCAAAGCTGCAATTTAGGGTGAATAAATGCAACTGTCATCTAGCCGAGCTTTCACACGTTTTTTTTCTAAAGGGCTGGCATTGTATAATTGCCGGAAAGATGTCAATCTGCTGCTTCCTTTTTCTTGGGTATCGGCAAAAGACGCTGCGCCAGAAAGCACATAAAGCTTGGCGTTCAAAACCAGAATTGGTTCTCAAGAACGAAGAACTCTGCGCTCCCCCCAAGAGCACACGAATAAAAAGTCACACGAAACACGACCGAGTTGCGTTTGTATTTTTACAGCGTCAGTCATTGACATCTCAGTGACCTGCTCCGAAGTGGGAAAATGGCATACAGAGCTACGACGTGGCGACGAGCCTTGAATGATCCTAATGAGTGCGAACAGGCAACGTTCAGGGAGACTCCAAAGCCAGTCCATTGTGGCTTGCGCCGAGTCCTCGGAAAGCGTCGGGCTTTCCAACCACATTCTTCATGAACGATGACAGGGGCTGTTAACAGTGGAGTTCTCGAGAGTACGCCCGTAGACGCTGATGTAACTTTCCCGGTACAGCATATATGGGCGCCATAACAGCTCACTCCATGAAGCTGGTCAGGGGTGCCGCATGTGGTCCGGTATATGCCTTCTCCTCTTGTAAAAAGCTGGTCGGAGGTGGTGTGACGTGAACACCCATGCCCGCGGTAAGAGCAGCGGTCGAAATCGCCGGTCACAACAGCGGGGATGTCCGGAGAAGCTTCTTCCATCTCCGAGGCTCAGGGCCGGAACCGTTGCCTATCTCGACTGGGGACCCCACCATTCCCCTGATTAGTGCCCTTACCAGTGGGGACTGGCAGGGAAAGGAGGGGCGCTACACGCCCGCGGAATGTGAGGCGCTTCTCCAACGGGAGGTGGCTGGAGGCGTTGGAACGTATGTTCTTGAGATGTCTGGCTCTGGAGGCGAAGCATTGGCGCATCGCCCGCTGCCGCTGGCGGAGAGCTGGGCGTCGGCGGTGGGCTGCCCGGGAAGACCGGGTGCGGACCCTGGGTATCTGGGGTGGCCAGATCTGTTACTTCCAGCGTCTTTGGCTAAAAGCGTCAAGTACGCGCAGTCCATAGCCTCGACCTTCTCTTCCTTCCTGTTCGGATCGTAGGCCCGTGGCGTGTACCCCAGCGGGGAATGGCAACAAAAAAATGACGATGCACCAGTAAAATTTAAATTACGCGTAAGTCGTATTCCTTCTGCTACAGGTCAGTTCAGTAGAAATCAAGCCAGAATTATTGGGTAATTCGGTTTTTTATCACAGTTGACTTTCGTTCATTGCCCGCCACTTTTTGCTTTTCTGGAAAATAAGTAGTACCTGTAAGCTCCAACAGGAGCACAGTCAGCCAATAGGCCCTGGCCCCCTTGTTGGTACGGGCCCAACACATCGAGGTCATCATCAGCAGCATCACATTCATCAACTTTCCGCCATGGTCAGGAATAGCAGTGCCTCCCGGCCTGCTACGCCCTATCCGGGCACAGATTCGCATAACAGAGCAGTTTATTGCCATTTATGTTCCCGTGGGCGGGGTGGCGTACAGAACTACGGCGTGAGAGAATGAGCCTTGAGTGACCCTGCTACTGCAAAACAGGTACTTTCAGTGTGACTCAAATCCATGCGACCATAGCTTCCGCTGACAGTCCTCGGAATGCGTCGGTCCTACCAGTACTGCTTCCGTGACGTGTGGTCGGTTCAGTAACCGATGGAGTCCTCGAGCGGATGCCCGTGGACGCTGTTATATGTAACTTCCGGAATAGCGTCTTCGTGCGCCTTTGGGGGTACTCCAAAAGGCTGGTTCTGGTCCATTCTATGGACAAGAACCAGAACGCCCGGTCCATTCTATGGCTCCTGGAGCGACAGTGTGGGCGGTGCCTTCGTGGGCCGGCACGAGACGAGCACGCTTCACCGCCTTCGACGTTTTATTGTCGTCGGCAGCGGCGTGCGTCGGCGAGTCTCGGCGGGCCGTGATTACAAGCAGCCGACAACCATCCGGGGAATGTGCATCGACCTCATCTTCAGCAACTTTAGGGTTCATCCACTACAACAGCCCTTGACTTTACATTTCACAGACCATAAGGCGGTCATAACCAAAGCGGAACGCCAACCACAGCTTGACGTCACCTACGTTGAACATGATGATGATAATGCTTAAATAAAGACAAACTCATACCACGTACAACGTCTCTCTCTCTCTCTTTAATGCCTCTCCACTCTAACGCCCCCACCCCACTCCAATAAAATTACACCATCTTCCCGTAGGGGAACCCTGAGTAGTATGCGAAACAGCCATGGGGTCAACGCAATTTCCCATTTCGTTGTTCCGGTAAGTGAAAAGTGTGGTAGTTACCATGGAAACCAAATGATAAATATAACGGTAGCTACGTACCTGAACCTCACGGAAAGGACGAACTGAAAACTAATGGGCACTTGAATCGACCCCATGGCTGCTTCGCATACTACTCAGGGTTCCCCAACCCGAAGATGGTGTAATTTTTTTTATTTTATTAGTCTGTGTTGTGATATAGTAATTGTTCTTCCACAGGAAATTCCCTCATACTCTTTATACTTGCATATTTTGTGAAGGGCAACGGCATGTGCCCCGTGCACGAAGTTGGGCTGCCCAGCCCGCTCACAAGCATCACTGCTGAAGTGGGCTGGAATCTCATATGTACTTTTCCTGTAATAAAGATTATTACTCCAGTAAAATGTCGTTGATTCGAACTCGGTTGATTCAAACTTCCGGTTAATTCGAACTCACACCCTGGTAACTGCACAACCCTGCATATTTCAATGGGGGAAAACTCCCGATAATTCGAGAGAGAGAGAGAGAGAGAAAGAGAGAAGAAACTTTATTGAGCCCAAACTGGTAAAAGAAAGGGGTGACAGGGAGGAGGTCACCTGGCCTTCCCCGTTAGATGGCGTCCATGAGCCCGTGGGCCCTAGCGGCATCTTCCGCCAGCTGGACGAGTAGTTGTGAGTCGGGGTGAGAGCTGAGCAAGGCGACCGCGTCGGTATCCAGAACGGTTAATCCGAACTACGATCTCCTGGTTTCCATCTCTCCTCGCTGATCTCGGCCCAGAGTGATTACAATGTGTTGCAAATCCAAACCGAAGCAAATTTACTAGAGATGCAAAGCAACGAAACAGAAAAACAACAGCGTGGCGCGCTAGGCTCCTGCAACAGCTTATCTCGGCTCAACAGAGGGCGCCGCGCCACCGGCACCAGTGCTCCGGCGCATGCCATTATTATTTACGAAACATCATTTAAGAAATCACCTGCCACAAACGTGTAGCAGCGCCTAATTCGCGAAAACGAGTCCAGAGGTGGCTTCTTTGTGTTCCGCCCGCGCAGTGTGGCGTGATTTCGATTCATTCTAGCACCCGCCCTTTAATTCGAACTCCGCTTAATTCGAACAATTTTATGTTCCCCTTTGACTTCGAATTAAAGGAGCCATGAAGAGAAAACACAAGTTTGGTTCATTCGAAAAGTTGCCTCGTTAGAACCATAACGACACCACTTAAACGCAAACTTCGCTCAAATAAGCTACATAATTAGGAAAAAGGAAATGACCATGCGACCCACCAGTTCATTTTCCGCAACAGAACCTATGATGTCACTCGAGAATGCTCTGCGATTGGCGGAGGCCGGCAATAGCAAACGCATGTTAGGCAGGGCTTACAGTTTGCATAGCGAGCTATATGCCCGTGAAACATACTGCACATTCTTTTTATGACAAAGAACGGTGTAGTAAACGGTTGAAGTACCGAACGAACACGCAAGCGTGTGCGCCAATGCGTACGAAACTACCGCCGGCCGAGCTCGACATCTCGCCGTCGCGCAGACGAATTTTCGGGTTCGACGCTCTTAGGGGCCAACGAACCGTTCCAGCCCGTACAGCCGCGACCTTGCTTGGTATCTTAATCCATTGACAGGAGGTTGGCCATCACATCGCCAACCAGCAAAGGTAAAAATAGAAACGAGGGGAGTAAGCAACAGCAAGAAGCAACGAGATAGTGCCAGTCGTCGCATAAGTTTCGAATGGTGTTGGCTTGCTGCTGTCGTTACGAGCTCGTTTCTAGTTTACAACCACTGAAAACTTCAGTTTGTTCGAGTACTTTACAATGAAATTTCGTTGCTGCGTTTTGAAATGCCCATGTAGTACGGGCAAATCGTCGAGGGAGTGCGACATCCCCGCCGTTGAAGAGATCTCCTCTCATGTGCTGCCAAACGACGAACCGCGGCGAAGCAAGTGGCTACGTTTTGTGAACTTTGCGAACGGAGGAGAGAGGGAGCTAAAGGAAGTACGAGTGTGCTCGCTTCATTTCCGACGAAGTGATTACGGCAGAGACCCTTACGTTAGCTCACTCCTGGGACATGCTGGCGCTTGTCGCCGACTTCGTCAAATCGCCGTCAAAGCGCTCTGACCTTGGGGGAAAACAATGCCGTACACACCGCGCATTGACGCTCGTATCTTTCTGGTAGGAGCAGAGAGCTCGCGCGAACGGCTTCCCATACACGACACCGGCCAACTGGCATAAGCGATACTGCTACTGAAATTGAACTATTATTAACCGTAATAAAAATACGGCCATACGTACCAGTCTGTATTCGTCCGTCGCGACGGGGCTGACGAGGCAGCGGTGCCGACGGCAGGGGCGTTCGTCTGTTGTGGCTATCGCGGAATGGTCGCTTTCCCGTCCACCGCGTATCCAACAACTCCTGCCGCTCGTGCACTAGAAGCATTGAGCGTTCAAGTGGTGTGAGGTTGTTAAATGCAAGCCCTAGCTCCTCGGCGAGTTTTGTTCTCCGGTCCCCGGATCAGGCGATTCCATGACTAGGGGCTGCGGGTGCACTAGGTTTTACTAGTATTTTTAAAACGGCCGCCGTCTCGGTTCGGCACGGTTCGGTTCCTGTCTGACTCCCGCCGGTGTGGGTGCTATATGGAGTCGACATACTAAGTATTTGTTTCATGGACCGGCTCGTATGACGCCATTGTTCACGTCACCAAATGGGCAATTGTTAGCGGGATTTAAAATTTTGGCTTAAATTGCCTTATTTCTCAGTGAATAAAGCATCATTTTTACTTCCGGGAAAGAGCTTGGGGTACTATGAAACACCTAATCTTTCGAATAAAACAAACTTTGTTTTCTCTTCATGGCTCCTTTAACGAGCTTTGTACTGTTTTATTACTATTTCAAAATGGGCATATTCCATAGGTGCAAAACACGTATGTGTCGAGCTTTACATCAGACATATAAGAAAGCCATCGTGAATCTCATATCAAGCTGAGATGCAGGACGCCTTAGCTTTAAATAAAATACAAGAGTTGGTTTAACAAAACAAAACCATGGCGATAATGTGCAAAAAATATTGGATTTATGACAGCAGTCTCGTTTCTTTGTCCTTTGTGTGCCTTTTTTCGTTCCTTTTAATGCTTGAGAACTTACCTACTCGAAAAGTTAGTGATGTTGTTTCTACCACCTGGTCTATTTTCTTCTTTGCTGAGCCCAAGGACGCGGGTTCGATTCCCGGCCGAGGCGGCCGCTTTTCAGATGGAGACGAAAAGCAAAAACGCCCGTGTGTACGATATTTAGCCGCACGTCAAAGGTCCCCAGGTGGTCAAAATTAATCCGTAGCCCTCGACTATATATACGGCGCGCCTCATCGCCTGCGTTGCGTCGGCGCGTTAAACCCTACAAATCAATCAATCAATTATTTTCTTCTTGTGTCTCGTGCACATTTTCTTGCGTGGCCGTAACTTTACATGTCGGAATTAATAATCATGCATAATAAAACGAATACACGTTCTACTCGGAAGCAGACGAAAAAAACATGGGCGAATCATTCTCAATTTCTCAAGTGCGTTGTTGACGCACCTGCTTATGTGTCACGGTGATCATGAAGTTGTGGTAATAAAAAAAAATTTAACCCGTTAACTATAGCTGTGATTACACGCGCTGCGCTTATTCGCATGGGTTAGCGAAAAAAAAAAGAAAAGAAAAGAGTAAGGAGAAGGTTCAGTGCACGCTTCTTAACACAGTCCAGGTAGTAAATTCAAAATTTATTGGTTGCGTAGAACCTAAAGAACCAAACATATACCGGCTGGTCGTCAAGTTTCAGGACATTTTTCGTTTTTCATCAGGGTATTTTCAGGACACTTTCGTTAAGAACGAAGTACATTTTCAACGCCACGCATGCATTTTGTAGTCATCTGGATCACCGCCATCTGTTCGATTGCCGCCCCCGTGAGCAACCGCAGCAGTAGGCCGCGGCACGAGAATACAGCCTTGTCAGTTTTATACGCCGTCCGTAAAGTAATGCTGGAAACTACTAACAGAACAGAGTGAGCGAAAAAAAACAACAAAACGACACTGGAAGTGGGTACAGGTATGGAACGCAGCTGGCAGTACCGGGAATGTTGTTTTTCTTTCGCTGATGGCGGACTGCTGGTGCCGTTCTCGTTTTCATGTGAAGGCCCCTGACTCATGCGATGTAGAGAGTGCAGACACATGCGCTACCTCGCACATGCGCACAGAGGGTAATACATAGTACAAACAGCTCGCTACAGCTTTTCTGCTTCCGGTGCCTCTTGCTCTCACTGCACCAAGAGGGCTTGTGCGCAGAGAAGTCCAAGCCGAACTCTTTAGCTTCTGTTCTTGAAGTATGGTCATCATGTTACTCGTCTTAGCGATAGCTGTGCTGACAAGCGCGCAAGCAAGCGTAATGCCAGGCGACCAAATGCCGATGCTGACGATGTGCTCCGGTAAGTGATGGCTGTTTCAATTAGTGCTGAAAAGGTACACCCTTTAGGCATACTGCGTTAGCAGTCATATAGACTCCAACTCACAGTATCTTCAGTGAAGTTCACCCATTGCAAGTTTTCAGTAAATGCTAACCTAAGGCGCCGTACTGGCGGAATGCCTGGGAATGTGGAGGCACAAGGTATTTTCATTGCATCCGGCTGCTCTGACCAACTATGGCGGAAAAATGTGACTGGTGGGCATTCGGCTTAGCATGGTGGCTTTACAACGTAGGGAGATAGCATGGTAAATATTTCCTCTGAAATATTACTGACATAATATATTAGAAACATTACTTTTTAAACGAATCAGCTCCCTAGAATGGCTGACTCAACCACCTACATTGCTGCCTTAGCGCCACCCAAGGAATTAGCATGGATCATCATTAAAACCACGTATGTTTTGATTGCATAAATAGCAAGTGGGGTAGTCGCCCTCTTTTCACCAATTTCTGGAGAACCGCGTCTCCCGTAACTGCTTCATTTACAGCTCGACAAATTAGATATCAGGGGCAGGGTCCTTGCGAATTCCTCGGCACCCACTTCCATTAGAGGGGCGTGGTTGGCGACTATTTCGTCCGCGCCTCGGAGGCGACCGCGGATCATGATGGTACGTGAGTCAATCGGCAAAGGTGACGTCACTGTGGGAAGCGATTTCACAGGAGAGCCTGCATCCAGTGATGGCATCATACCCAGTCACGTGAAGCTGCTGAGTAGCATACCGACGAATCACGAAACGTTGCATTTGCAAAAGAAAACTGTTTTTCTTTAAAGGTAGCATGAACACAGCTTGGCCTCGTAGGAAAAATCTGGCCCCTCATATTTCAATACGATTCTGTTCGATAGGAAGCTTTGCTACCATCAATGACGAATCAGTATCAAAGGGGCGTATTTGGAATGATTCGATTTGTAATACAGTAAAAGCTCGTTAATTAGAACTTCACTAACTCGAATTCATGTATAATTCTAACTACACGATTTGCTCTGGCCAATTCTCCATAGAAGTCTATGTTTAAAGGAGCACGTTAATTCGAACCCGTGCAGGTTGCGCCACGGATAATAGAGCGTTATCAACCGTTAATCTGTAATAAGATCAGGACATGTTCTGGGCTGTGTTGCTCATGCGCAGTTACATTTTCCTGTCGACTGCGCCAAACAAAGAGCCGCTAGCACAGCCCACTGATAAAATGGCGGCTCCCAGGACGAATAAGTTAAAAAGGTCGTGCCACTGCGTCGGCGCCTCGGTGCGTGGCACACGTACACCCTGTATACCTACACACAAGGCTTCCTAGAACGGAGAAGGCAGAATAGGGTAAAACCAACTGAAATCTCACAGGGGTTTTCGTTTTAGAAGACGCATTCTTTGCGAACTACGTTGATGATGACGCAGTGGTGTGTATGGTGCGCTGAGAGATGAGGTCGTCACGTCTCAGGTCAGAAGCACAGAACCTGTCGCTGCCAATGGCGACAAGGAGGACAGAGACGAGGCATAGTGCGGCCGTCCACTCAGAAGCCATGGCCGGACGGGATGCCGCAACTCACTCCTTCAGTTTTCGAGAAGTCGAGATGAGGCTTCCCGCTACATTCGTTTGTTTGAGCAAAAAGTGCTGACTGTGGCTTTTAAAGACAGAAGGCAGGCCGCAGTCACGAGCTTTTTAGAGTGTCAAAGTGTTGACATGCCTCCTTCCCGACTGCAGTATGCTGTTGTTATCGTTCACTTTAATTGTTCGAACTTTCGTTAATTAGAACTGAGATGGAGACCCCTCGCGATTCGAATTAACGAGCTTTTACTGTATCATTTGGACTGGACCCATGACGTACTTGGGGGGTATCCAAGGGCAAGAATTCTCAACGCCAGAACATACTCAACGTCATTGTCAAAAAGGTGGGAGCTGGAAATAAAAAAAAATATCTGCAGAATTCAGAGAACCATCTACTAATCCGTAGCATTCTTATGCCGCCTGTATTGAGTGTGAGTTTTCTCCATCAAAATTTTGTGAGTTTTCTGAATCCTGTCCGACCAATTATGTCCATTTACGCTATGATAACGACTACAGGTGGAAATTTCCCGAAATCTGCATTTTTCTGGAAATGGCATGCGGTATACGTTTTGACATTCACCGTATTTTTTAAATATTTTTCTTTATTTTTTAGTTTTTCAAAATTTCGTTTGACCAATTATCTCCAATTACGTTATTACAACGATTACATTTGGAACTTACGCGTAATCTGCATTATTCTGGAAAGGCAGGGCTTACACGGTTCGCCATTTGCCGTAATTATTTAATATTTTTCATATTTTTGTAGTTTTCCGAAATTTCGTTCCACCAATTATGTCCATTTACGCTATTATAACGACTACAGGTGGAACTCTCGCGAAATCTGCATTATTGTGGGAATGCAAGATGTTACACGTTTCGCCATTTTCCGTATATTTTTATAATGTTGTCAGTTTTTAGTTTTTTCAAAATTTCGTGCGACCAGTTATCTCCATTTGCGCCATTATAGTTATTACAGGTAGAACTTCCGCGATATCTGCATTTTTGTGGAAATGCAGGGCGTTACACGGTGGCTGCTGTGGGTGTACTCGGCAAAGAATGCTACAGCATTAAAAAAAAGTATCAACTTCGGAGTTTCTACGCACTGAAGCTACATCTCGGCAATGACACGTGCCGTATATAGGAGGACCAGCACTTTATAGCTGACCATCACTACCTATACCACTCCTGTTGAGCCGTTCTTAATACCGATTTGTGCAGTTTGAACGATAGCGTCGATTTCCAATGGGATAAGGTCAAAGGAGTGACTGTCAAGTTCTGTATTTTGTAAATTTTGGGAACTGTTCCTTTGGAGAGTGGAGACCTGTAGGGGTGAGTGTTTTGCAGTTATTTTCCCTGGGGAATCACTTGAAGGTAATATCATTTGCGAAGTGTCTCTGGTGCATAGAATGTATTGGTGAATATTTTGTTGATAAATATTTCTTGGTATCTGTTGAGCGAGGTTAAGTGATCCTTTGGTGTGACTTGGTTCAGTCGCAGTTTCTTGGGCTTGTATTTGTGAATGCGGGCTAATAAGGCAAACTTGAGCCATGGGGCGAAACTCCGATGGGCAGGGGGACTGGAGCGGACAGTCATCAAAGTTGAAATAAGGGCGTCCTATGCAGCTGCATGGGTCCCCCTGACTCTCCGATAACGTAGCGTAATGTCCAAGGGTCCACTCTATGCGGACCTGGGTGCCATCCCGATGAAGCGTGCTTGTCTGGCTTATGATCTGATGAATAAACGATCAGGAGGTAACGAGAAGGATAAAGAAGAATGCGCAGGAAGATTTGCGCCACTAGGGAATAAATGAAACAAACGTTTATTTCCTGAAAAGGCTGGCTAGAACTTGGTCCTTGCCGGTCCGAGGAAAAAGCTCTGGAGGTGGCTGCCGTATTCGCCCAGTAATCACATTCTTCTGGCTCTCTTGATCCTCGTCGACAAGCAGCGGCTTTGACTTATCAGCAATGTCGGGTTCACCGGTTGTGTGAGCGGGTGACAAGGGTTCTTCTGAGGTGTACGCATTACCTTGTGGTGCGGCAGTCAGGGTTGTTAAGGAGGCTTGGTTATCGTGAGGTGGCTCTGGATGGTGGTCCTCGCAAGGGCACTCCATGATCATGCATGAAGCACCACGGAATCAGCCGACTGCGCAAATCTGGAACTGTTGCATACGTCTCACATATCCTACACAATTGCCCAGAAGCAATTTATCACTATTTTCTCCAGTTTCTTAGTCCGTTTTTATTAGTTTATTTTATCTGTGCCTCATCCCCCCATAATTTGTTTCTGCAATCTTGATCAACCTACTATTTTTTACCAAGTTAGTTGCAGCAGGGTCCACCTTTTTTTTTCATTACTGCAGAGAGCCCGATGGGTATAGGGTGCGACGGTTCAGCCAACCCCGTTTGCTCTACTAAACGTTTATTCTCTCTCCAGGAAGCCCAAGTGTGACTGTGGCCAACCTAACCGTCGCCATGATGCCTGGGGGAAGCATGGTTAATATGTCGTTCACCATGGACGCTGGCATCACCTTGAAGACCAACTCGACGCTCCATGTCGCCGTTACAGACAGCGGAAGCACCTCCATGATACCCTGCATGGAGGGCGTCGGGTCCTGGTAATTCCATTTTGGGCTTACAGATATGACAGCTAGGTTAGAGTTGTAGTACGAACTATTTTCATACACAACCTTGACCTCTTTATTTCATGTAACAAACGATTTTTCTGGAAACGCGCGGATTTCACGCTGGATATCTTTGTTAGTCAATTATTAGGGGTTTTTACCCATTCATGTATCATGTAAACTCTTGGGAAATAAAATTCAACTCCATTAAACTGAAAAATCGTTTGAGACAGAGTGAGAAGCTAAAAGTTGAAACTGCCTTATTTGCAGAAAAAAATTCCCCGCATTTCCCCGAGGGGAAGAATGTGAAAGTGCGAATGCACGAGTTGAAATTTGCGCGGTTCGGTAATGTTCGCGAAAGAGAGATCACACCACACACACACTACAAAGAAAGAAAGATGCATTTATTCACAGACACCTATTTGTGTTGTCGTTGTACTTGATTGCTAGAGCGGATCTCAGCTTTGAAATTTCGTGTCAGTACTCCTTTAAGCGGGTGCATTAGCCCTTCTCACGCCCGATTCCTGGCCAATCCCCCACGTGGGTATGTGCCATGTCAGCGGCCAGGCAGCGCGCGCCCATCTCCCCCCGTTGCCAAGGAAGACGAGGAGCGCGCGCACCCGCAGCTGTTGCTATGTGGACAGACGGCGGTCACCGGAATTCAGGGTCGCTTATAAAGTGCATTCGCACTTAATAACGTGAACAAAATCCTCCGGGGTCAGGGCTCCCGTGACGTATCAAGGCTGCCGCGGTGCTGTTGGCGCGCGCTTTTCCGCCTTGTGCACCACGTCACAGTTCTTGGGACTCACGTCACGTGCGACTACTGCCGATCGCTTTGTTGTAGCGTCACTAAATAAAGGCTAAATGAGCGTAGCTTATAGTCCGTTCTAGCGCGCGCGCGCCCAGACCGGCGTCGGCTGTGGTGTGACGAGAACATTGACGCCAAATGCGCCTTCCCGCCATGGCGTCTGCCTCGGTGTTCGCGTCACCGAAACCGAAACTGTCCTAAATAAAAGGAGCTGTAAGCAATTATTTATGCTGCGTTCGACAATCTAATGTGCCATTATATGATTAGTGGGCTCGTAGGCATAGCCGCGAAACAATCGTAACACAAAAATTTCGTGTCAGTATTCCATTAACGACTCTAACCGTGCCCATAGCCTAGAAGACAGCCAACTTAATATTGATAAGATGCGGAACAGAGGGATCTTAAGAACTACATACCCATTAGACTAAATATACTCTCATTCGTATGCAAGCTGTTTACCACATTAAATACATAACCGGAAAGTAACATCCTACATTCTCATCAATCCAGAAAACAGGCTGGGTTCAGGAAAGGATACTCAACACTGGATAACCTCCACGTCATTAATTATGTGATAGAAAAATCCACAGAGCATAATAAACCCCTTTACACCGCATTGATAGACTACAAAAAAGCGTTTGATTCAGTGAGCACCGCAGTAGTGCTGGAAGCATTGAAAGTCCAGGGGATAAAGGCGACCTACATGAGACTTCTAGACGACATATATAACGGTTGTGCGGACAGGATAATCCGTTCACAAGTCAAGCGACCATTAAATTCCCGATCCGTAAAGGAGTACGACAGCGAGATACCATCTCGCCAAAACTGTTCACAGCTCGTCTCAGGTATTCAGGAAGCTTGACTGGGACGATACTTGATTACGGATAAACGGAGAATACTTGAGCCATTTGAGGTTCGCAGACGACATAGTCTTGCTAAGCGAGTTTGCAGAACACCTACAAAAATGCTTGAAGGAACTAAATACAGACATAAAGGCCGTGGTACTCAAAAATTACACCATCTTTCCAGTAGGGGGAACCCTGAGTAGTATGCGAAGTAGCCATGGGGTCGACGGAAGTTCCCATTAGTTTTCAGTTCGTCGTTTCCGTTGACGTTCAGCTTCGCGTGCCTTCGTTGTATCAGTAGCTTCTTGACGTATTTTGAATGAGTGAAGGACATAAGGCGCGTTCGTAGCACATGCTCCCGTCTAGGTTTGATCTTTGTTCGACTAATCTCCTTGCCCTTTGCTGTCTGTTAGTGTTTCTATTGCGTGGTAAGTGTCTTGTCTTCGAAAGTTTTCTTAAATTTCCATGCATTAAAGGAAAAAAATAGGGTTTGTAGCGCTTGTGGCAAGCGCGCCACGTACCTCCCGTTGCGGCCAGAGAGTCGTGGGATCGAAACCCGGGCTCCCCCTAACTATTTCTTTTTATAGTGGATTGCGCTGACGTCAGCCCAAACGCTGACGGGGCTGAAGAGACGCGCATGCGCAGTAGAGTGCGGACGGCGGACAAGGGAGGGAGGGACACAGCCCCGAGCATGAGATGCTCCGCATCTAAAATAATATGAATAAATCTAAAGTAATCTTTAATAAACATGCCGAAAGCGCCCTGATATGTAACGAAACACTAGAACAATTATAATTACCCCGGTAAGGTGATCTGTGCTGATCCAAACCACGAGAAAGAAAGCCGGCGCAGAATTGGTATGGCTGAAGTACATAACGGTAAACACTCCCAGGTTATGAAAAGTAAGCTACCTCTACCACTGAAAAGGAGAATATACGACCAATGTGTCCTGCCCGTGATGAAATATAGAGCTAAAACTTGTGCCTTACTAAAAAAACTTAGGTCAGCTCATAATGATCGGAGTAACACTTAGAGGCAGGAAAAGAGGTCTACCTGGATAAGAGAACAAACTAGAGTAGAAGATACCACAGTTCAAATAAAGAAAAGAAATGGACTTGGGCTGGCCATGTACGTAGCCGAAATGACAACCGGGCACAACCAGGGTGACAGAGTGGACGCCGAGAGACGAGCCTATAAAAACAGGCAGGCCAATTACTCGACGGAGGGACAAAATAAGCAATTTCGGAGGCAAAGACTGGACTCGAGTGGCGCGGAACAAAAGCGGTTGGAGGTCGATTGGAGAGGCCTTCATCCTGCAGTGGACCTAGTTGGCTGTTGATTATGATGATGATTTATATATTCGCTTATAACTCCGCGATCATTTAAAACCCTTTGTTAGGCGCCGGCTTTACACCTCTGTAAAGTACCCTTCATCAGGCAGAAGCCGCATATGTGCTAGGTTAAAAACAGACGTGCTTATCATTCGCTGGCAAAGCTGGCGAGTTCGTGAAAAGCATTTGCTCCGTGTGGCATGAAATTTGCACGGGACTGTCTTATACTAAAAAAGCACACGGACACACTTGCTGGGAAAGTAAGAAAGACGTAGTGGCTAGGCGACCACACCTGCAGCAGCTGTGGTAACCGCCACAATGGTGGTGGCCTAGTTGACCTGACAAAACGGTTGGGAGAGAAAGAGAGAGAGAATAAACGTTTAATGAAAACGAGTATATTTGATGCTAGATGGCAGGGGCACCAGCACTGTAGGGGCGTCCTTAGTCCGGGATGCCCTGGTCCTGGCTGGCTGCCCGTGTTCTAGCGACGACTTCTTGTTGCGTCGCAAGGTCCGAGCTGGTCAGCCGGTCCACCCACTGCTCGTAAGTAGGGTTGGGGATTGGAGATAAAAGAGAGTTTTAGTACAGCGGCAAGCACCACTTTAGCGTGCCCATAGCGGTAGCGGGCACGCTAACCTTCGCGTAACGAGGCGCTATCCGTTTGCGATTGCGGCGCGCAAACGTTAAGGCCAGAGCTAAAACGCTATCTCTCTAAAGACTGAGATTGCTGGCATTCCCATGCCAGGTGGTATAGGGTGCCAGGGGATGGGCAGTAGGCAGAGGTCGTGTATTGGGTAGGGTACATTTTATGGAGGAGGGTACGGTGGAGGTAAGAGTTTGTTTGCAGCCTTCGGAGGGTAGTTGCTTCGGGACGACTAAGGCGAGGGTGAGGGGGAGGATATCTGCGGCGGCTGAGAGGCGGTAGTGGGTGAGGAGATCAGGGGGGGTGAGAGGGGTGTCTGGGCAAGGAGACTGCCGGTCGGAGATGGCCTGGCGTGCATACTCGCAGGCACCGGCGTGCGCACACTTCAAAAGAACACCTGTCACACGCTAATACAACCGATGAACACGACACCGCTGAAAAGTTGAAGCCGCTGCTCGCCCATGAGGATCAGGAGAACCAGAAGAATGTGATTACTGGGTGAATTCGGCAGCATCCTCCAAGGTTTTTTTGGACAGAGGAGACTTACCACTATTCGCACCATCACTGCCACACAACATCTTTCGTACTTACCGTTTGCATACCACCAGAGTATTAGGAGTAAGAGTTCATGCTGGCCTGCAATTATTTCCCAGCGCAGAAATGTTCTAAGCGTGACGTCATCGTTAAATTTACGCCACGTGTTCTTACATGGGCTGCGACCATGAGGAAACTGTTGTCTGAAAGTTGTTAGATATTTCTTGACCTTGCCGTTGTCGCTAGCAAACTGAGAAAAAAATGTCATGCTTCATTCGTGCATCATTCGTAAGAACGCTGAATTTCCATGCTGCCTTCGGTTTTAGGGCTAAGCCTAACCACTTCTCTATCCCAATTTTCAATTTTCAGCATGTACAAACTTTGTGACGGAAATTCTAGCATGGAGATGCAAATTACAAAAGAATGGAAGAACACTTGTCCCATACCCGACGGCATGTACCCGGTCAGCATAGTGTGGGACCTGACCATGAACGGGCACCTGCAATCTGGAGTAAGTTTTCATCATTGATTTGCCGACGATGTCCTTCATTTGCACAATGCCAACGAGTTAAATACGACGGAAGCTGAAAAACAGCACTATAAAAATTTGCAGCGGGCCTCTGCTGTGAGCTGTTAGGTAACTGGGTAACTAATAAAACAATTAAATAAGCGCCCAGTCTGCTTTCGTCTAGCAAAAGAGAGAATTTGTTGTTCGCTTTTGTGTTACTAGTGTTAGCATCGCAAGATATATGATGAGCTTTGTGAGAAATGTAATTTCTGTAAAGGATCAAGTTTGCCAGTGAGACATTCCAAACCATGTTGTCTGGGTGGCGGTTTAGCGCGGAGCAAGCCTCCGATAGAAATATGTGCGTCGCTTTTGTATCTGTGGCACCGAAGAACAACCCCTTCCTCCTTTAGGCCCACTTTGAAAGCATAGAACATGCCAAACATAATTTTTATGAGTGAAATGAGTTGGAATGGTTAACTTTCTTTCTGTTATGTAAGCAAATCGAAACCGAGCCTCTCCAACGTATCACCAGATACAGATAGTGCTCAGGCATCCTGTTCATGTATAAGTTTTCTACAAGTTTTTTTATAAATTTCCTACCAAACTACGCGCTCCATGAAAAGATCCCGCATGGTGTAAGTGGCGCCCTCTATCAAAGTTCTACGTCCAATAGTCAGCTCTCGTGTATTCTACGTCGACGCAGAGTAAAATGTAGCATAAGTATTAGTTTTTGTCCGTCAAAAGGTTTTACTTGTGCTTCGCATGAGTGAATAAAAAATTGGGCACAGAATTTCCTAACTACAAAACCTTGCTTACTGCCATTTTATGGATCATCCCATGCATAGACTGTACCTGCCTTACTACGAAGGGGTCCACAAAACCAGAAGTTCTCATGAAGAGGACGTTTGCTTGTGTCAACTTGACCTCTAGCTGTTCGTAAAGGAACAGATACCAATGCAAAGAGATGCGCTGCGTGCTCGAAGAAGGCCGAGTATTCGCGAGAGTGAAGTGGCTTGAAAATTTCATTGTAACAGCACGGGCCCTTCTCGAATGAATGGGGACCCTGACGCGAAGAAACCGTAAAGTGTGTTGCACATAAAGGAGGATACGGAACCACATGAGGGAGTTCAAACCAGCTGCTTTAGGGGTGAAGCCCTTTAGGGGCTGGGGCTGCTGGCGTCTCCTGTCGTTGTCGTCGTTATCGTCGTTCGACTCATGTAGTCACGGTATTCGCACTTTCCAGCGAATATAGGTGGCGCGACGGGGTATCCAAAATGGAGGACGGGACGATGATCGGGACGTCGCGGAAGCGCGCGCGTCTGGAGGAAAAAGCCGATCCGGAGCCATTAGTGTCTCTTAAGACCATCTTTTCCCTTGCCGATGAGATACGAAGGTGCTTTGTCGAAGGCGAAGCAGTTTATAACGCCAGTCACACAGTGTTTTGCGGCATCAGGGAGGCCAACGATGACATGCTGAGCATCGATGGATTGTGCCTGCAACCGAATGGCGTCACCAGCCAACCGCACTGCGTAAACGTTTGTTGGCACTGCAGGTTCTATAAAGGATGCTACACTTCCATCCATGCTCATAAAATTGTTCAAGCACACTTTACGAATATTTATTAGGCGCCAAGGCTCGGTAGACGCAACCTAGCACAGCGTTTTGTTACTACCACCTGCGCAATTGTGTCGGGTGAAGTCTGAATAATGCGAGTAAATTACAATTTTGTGGGCTGTTTTTACAAGGAAAGATCCAACGGTGTTTATGCAGGTTACAGGTAATAATAAAAATACCGAAACTAAATATCAAACGCTGACATTTCTACGGCAGGGCCTGTTACATCAGCTGTGCTGTGCTTTCAGCGCGCTGTCGGAAACGACGATAGTAGCAAGTTTGTTTATTTATTACAAATACCCACATTGCCCATTCCTGTGGGGGGGTTTCAGAAAGAAAAAAAAAGCACCAAGTTCAAAACAGTAATCACACATAATGCTAAAAAGAGAACAAAGCACAAACAACCCAACAAAGCACAAAATGCAACTGGAATGCCATATTTATTAAAAGAAACCAGCACGTTAATAAAAGGACAATGACGTTCTCCTGTTGGTTCTTGGCTTCACTTTCTTCTCGTGCGTGCGCAAGGGATGTTCTGTGGCGGCACGGCGCCTTTCTTACCCGCGGTTTCAGTGGCTGCAGAGGCTGCATTAATAAACGACACACTGATGATGATTGTAGGGTTTAACGCGCCGACGCAACGCAGGCGATGAGGCGCGCCGTAGTGGAGGGCTCCGGATTAATTTCGACCACCTGGGGATCTTTAACGTGCGCCGAAATCTCGTACACACGGGCGTTTTTGCTTTTCGCCTCCATCAGAAAAGCGGCCGCCGCGGCCGGGAATCGAACCCGCGATCTCGTGCTCAGCAGCGCAACGCCTTAGCCACTGAGCCACCGCGGCGGTAAACGACACACTCAACTTGCACGAAAAACACACCATCAATAACGAGAGAGCGAACTAAACTTACAACTGCAGTAGTGATTTCACGAAAGCTTACGGCAGAAGTGACTACTGCAAACCACATTGTGTTGCTGACACCTTTTCCGATGCGGAGCATAGTTATCCAAACCTTCCCGGCTTTTTCATCTCTAGGAAAGGTATGAACGCTGGCTTTTCCCGGCACTGAGCGATTTCTATACTGTGGTGCACGGTACACAGCTCATTCGATTGCTTTTTGGTTTTGCGTTCCCTCCGTTTCCGAACGATCCGGCTGCCTTCGCCCGGGACGCCGATCATCTACAAACAGCTTCGGAAAAAAGGCGCGCGGCGGCGCCACCATTGCTGGAAAGTGCGAATACTAAAACACCGGAAAACTCGTTTACGCCTCGCGCTAGAACGTAACGCGTACTAAAAAACACCGGGACACTCGTTTACGCCTTGCGCTAGAGAGCTTCGCGCTTCAAAGGCAAGAGACTTTTTATAGAAAAGCAGTATACCTGTACCCCCACCGGTTTCATCTGCGTTGGCAAAAAAAAAAAAAAAAAAAAAAACGCCACGGCGCCAGGAATACTTATGCACTGCATGCTTCACCCTCAACAGATTTCACATGAGTGGTGATGGCTCGGGATTTTTTTTCCTGCGCACGTTACTTGCGTTATTTTCTGAAGGCAAGCTTCTCGGATGTGTCAGCCCTGAATGGTGCACTGAAGGCGTCGCGTGAAGGCCGCAAGAAGAATTGAGTATTCTTGTCAAGTGAAAGCACTAATTTACAGCCTTCACAAATTTTATTCACAAAGAAAGTTTCGATTTTCGCATGCTGAGGTGACGTAAAATGACGTCCAGCGATATATACGTCAAAAAAAATCTGTTCGAGCATTTAAAACACAATAAATATCCTACGTTTAGTGATGCGTCGGGCTTTCTTTCTGGTTCTGCGACAAGAGCCCGCTTTGCAGCTAAAACAATGTGACCCACCCACTTGTCTAAATTCTGGCCACTCTCATAATTTCATATTTCAGAGCATGCAGAAGATGTTCAACTATACTTTTATGGAGGACGGCAAGATGGTGGGCTGCGTTTCTTTCCCCGTCGACCTCTCAGCCGTCATGCAGTCATCGGCAACTTTGCTATCTCCACTTGGCGTGCTCTTCATGCTCATCATGAGCTCTGTTGTGTTGAAATATTAGCACAGAGAAGCCATGTAAGCCTAGTGCATGCCTAGCCTTACATTGCTGTGTTAAGACAAAGGAAATCCTTGGGGAGTTGTGCTTTACGATGTTTCCGAATTCCAGGTCGTACCCGCAACATGCATAATATTTCACCTCAGTCCTTTTTTGTGCTATCCTGCTTGAACAACTTGATCGAGCTTGCAAGCAAAAAAAAAAAAAAAAGATGTAATCAGGCACCAAGAACTGAGGGTAATATGGGGAATAATGGACAATTCCCAAGAGTATGAGCAAAAATTCGTCTACGAAGAAAGTGTTTCGAACTTTGTTTGGGTGGACTTCGCGCTTCTAACTAAATTATTTCTTCGATCCCGACTGCACTTTGAGCAACCCTGAGGACAAACTACAAGTCTGGTGCACTCGAATGACTATCGCATCAAAATCACCATTATGTAAATTTTAGCGCGAACTTGGAGTGAACTAGAACTTATTAAACCAGGTGATGAAGTAGACAGACGGAGTGACGAATCAGCCATTAGTAGTAACAGAGTCCTTCAATGTTTGAAGGACTCTGTTAGTAATTACTATTAACTCTATGCCATCAGTATCACGCACTGCCTCTTGACTTCATGGATTAGCTTGTGCAATTTGGCGACCGGCGGTGGACCGACCGCTTAAAGGAGCCATGAGGACAAAATACCAGTGGGGTTCAATAAAAAAGCAGCTCTTCCCCGGTAACGAAAACTTAGGAAATAACGTAGATACGACGGAAAACATATGAAGCAGTGGCGACACCCCAGACGTCCACTTTCTGGCGACTGCTCTATCACGTCAGAGAATCTTGTTGCTGTAAATGACGGCCGCCTGCTAGCCATTATAGAGTTTTAGCATAGCGACTAGCGTACGGTAGGGTTGGCGGGTAGCGAGACCCGACTGCACACGCGCGCGTGGGCTTGGCCAACCAGAATGAATTCGCGGGCTCGGAGAGGCGGGCCACTCGTTCCCATGGAACGAATGCGCACCTGTCCAATCGGGTCCCGGTACCCACCGATCGTAGCGTAGCGTTTGCTAGCCGCTATGCTAGAACTCCCTCTTGCTATCACGTGAACGCTAACGTGCAGTTACAGCGCTGATAACCATATTTTTAGATACGTAATACGTCACACCTGCCCATATTACATCACTGCAGTGAGACATTTGAGTTTTTCAATTACTGCAGTATTTTCAAATAAAAAATTATTTCAATGCTGGCATGTAGCGGAGTGTATTACCAAAGGCTAGCACTTTGATATTGATTTTTTCTTTTCGCGAGAGATTGCCCTAGCTACGGCATAAGAGAAAGTTTTCAAAGGTACAATATTACACCCGTTTCGCGTAAAAATTCAAGAGAAGACCGGTGTTCGGGCTCCCATATCCAACGCTGAAGATCTGTGGTCTCCTAAGATGGAGCCCTGCGCCTCGGAGATGTTGCATTTGGGCGTCTCTGAGACCTGGGCAAGCCACCAATAGGCGTTCGACGTCTGCTTCTGACGCATGCAGGCATGAACAAATCTGTATTTTCTGTTCATGGCCTCTTTTAAGGCCAATATAATTTTTCACACGAACCGCCCTTGCTTTGCTACCACTAATAATATTGGCAATAATGTCTCTGCTGATGTTCAGTAAAGTGGGAAATTTGAAAGTTTTTGAGCATTTGTTATGTTTGTTTGCAAAAGCAACATACTTTTGAAAGGCTAGTTCTTCGACAGAACAAGAATGTATTTTTCTTTATGTGCTTTTAAATGTCACCTAAGTGCATTGACCCAGGTCGTTTTACACTCTATGTGTATATTCTTCGTATTTTCACTGCACGTCTTTGTGGTATTCTGTACTTGATATCGCTAGTTTTCCAGCAACATGTAGCGATAGTGTAGACATTTTTAAGAAAAGTGCAAAACTGGTGTTGTTTCTGGAGCAGCACATACGCAAATACCCCCATTCCGGGTTTCTCATTTGAAACGTGAGCTTCAGGATGCACCGTGTGAAACATTATTGTTGGAGAATCACCATCGACTCATCGTTGTATGTCAACTGCTGCTGCTGAGATAGGCGGTCACCTATGTATTCTTTTCATAGAAGTTCATAATTTTACTTTAGAACAAATATGCAGTGAAAATTTACTACCCTAGTCATCACAGCTCCTTATGGGCTTTTACCGGCAAGTATTAGAAAAAATAGAAGAATTCGAAGCGAATTCCAAGAATTAGAAGGAAACATCATTGGACGCCTTTTGTGGAATGTGTGGTTGGGATGGCGTGCGAAGTACTGCTGTCGTGCGGTGAGCAGCGTACCGGCGAGAGAGGCCGATGTCTTAAGGACCGGTTAAGGGAACGCAGATTAAATGTTAGCAATCACGGGGATGGTCACTTGTCTATTCACTGCCATGATTGCGGCTGCGTGCCCTTGTTGAAGTAATGCATTCTCCGAGTGAGACATTATAGAAGCAGACTTCATTATCAGAGCACGGTCAACTTGCACAGGTGTGCCGTTGATAAGTCTAACAGATAAAGAGTCGGCATTCCTTCGCATGGCTGCAACCTGTGGACAGTGGCGGTGAAAATGCGATAAGTGTGTGAATATGTATACACTTGTCTTCAAATAAAACTAGTTGAAAGTTAGCGTTTCATCGTGTTTCTTCTCTTCTTTGTCCTTGTCTGCATGTTCTATGAATTTTTCAATAGTGCAACACCATGCAACTAGCCCAGGAATCTGTACTCGAGAGTTAAAAGAAAAATGTTTCTTCATATTCGTTTGCATACAATCTTGGTGAAATAATTTTAAGATTATTACGTAGTACTTGTTTTTCAAGATAGAGTATTCTTGGAGCCCGGTATTTCAAACGCACAAATAGAAATTCTTTCCCATTTGTTGGGCATGATCAAATATAAACTCCACGCTCTATAATTTGAGACCGGCACTTATTTACCGCTCACAGCAAGCTAAGATACATTTTTGTAGCTTTGGTTTTCAGTTGTGATAGAGTGTAATCATGCTTTTTTTTTTCTTACACCTTATATGTGCCTAATGTTCAAATGCATGTTTTACCCGACACTGTTTAGTACATTTCACATTGTTTTGCCCATGTTTTCTTAGATGCTTGTTCTCTGAGCCTTTTGTTGTCATTGATAACTGTTGAAACACATATGCTGTATATTAATACAGAGCATTTATGCCCTCTCCAGTACATGTTCTTTGTTAAAATATCGTGCACTCTGAGTTAATGGCAACAATACTGGACTACCTTTCATGGGTTAATGGTGTAATCGCAATAAAGGAGAAATAAAATGAAAATGAAAAGAATTACAACGTGGTCTGAGTACTGATAGTTCCCTGTACAGCTTCCTTGCTTCAGGAAATGAGCATTGACCATTTTCACTTTTTACTGGACGACAGGAGGGCGTCAATTATGCTGCTAATTGCTCTTTTTCCAAATCAAACAAGAAGACGCAAAATTCAAGCACCAAACCCTGCAAGAGCTTTGTTTCGTTTTTCATCCTTTTGGAAAATTCTTTTTCAAGCCATTTTACTACTAAGATCCAGGTTCAATGTGACCATGAATTTAACAAGTTTCAAGCTGTGTTACCATATCGATCTGATGAGCAACAATTACTAAGCTGAGTCATATTTGTACAGGTCAGCTTCAATACATGTACTGTTTTAAAAACAATTACTCTTGGTATGGAGTTTCGTATTCCGTATCAACGCTAGATGTACTTTTATCAGTTTATGCGGCCGTACAGTTTCCAATCTGTTGCAACACAGACGATAGAGCTAATCGGACGCTGTCCACATCAAGCTGTACGTTCCAGAGAAAACAGCGAACCAGCAACGAATGAGACATGCAGGCATATGCCTTCTGTGTAGTCGCCTTTATTTACCGTTTTGTACTGTCTCACTAGCTATTCGTTGTAGATACGTGTCGCAATGTATTATTTTGTCTATATCTGAAACAGATAGTAATAATGTAATAGAACACTAACACACCTTGGAGCTGAAAAGCATCATCCTGCACAGCCATATTAGAGATGCTTTCGAAAAACGTTTGGCCAAATGACTAGGTAGCTTGTTTATGCCAGATGCTTGAACTCTATACAAATTTAGGTATCAGGATCAACTAGGATAAACATTCGGCAGCCCTAGTCCTGCTCAAAAAATGACATTGTGAGTGCGCAGAACCTGAAAGTTGGTAGTTCGAGTTGACGAAGCACCGTCAATGGCGCAAGTGTAGAGCAGATGCTTTTCCAACTAGCCTCGTAAGTACTATACTACCAAATGTGGTGCCACTCTGGTTTTTGTCCTAAATTCAACCCGTGAGAATTTCAACCGGAACTCAGCTGTAGCTCACGTTTTGTGAGACAAAATATTTCTGGAATTTCTTGTACATAAAAATGAAGCTCAAAAGACAATGTTATGCAGTGCTCCCTCAATCTCTCCTTTCCTGCCATTTATGAAATGGTAAAATAGTCAACAATCCTCCTTTTCCCCCTGTTTAATAATTGTTTAAATATTTGACACTCACATTGATAGACATGCTTTTTGATTGGCTCCACGCATGTGCATTTGCTGTCTTTTCAACTTCTGTGCCAGAACATGTCAATTACAAGACCACTCACAATTCACCTCTCCCGTCCTCTCAATTAATTAAAGGAGCCATGAAGACAAAATACAAGTTGGGTTTATTAGAAAGACTGCTTAGTCCCGATAACAATGATACCAATATCATCGCGATCTTAGAACAAATAACGGAGATATTAAAGAAAACATGTGAAGCAGTCGCGACCCCCTAGCCAATTTCCCGCAACTTTTCTACGACGTCACGCAACCTTGTTTGTGCGATTGGCGGCCGCCTAACTGACCTGTCGCGACGACACATGACTGGACGTCTGTAATGGGGCCTGTAGTTCCATTTGACCGCATCACTTGAATGCTAACGTGCAGTTAACGCACTGAAAATTATATTTTATTGTTGGCCCATATGACGTCATTCTTGCTCATAACACATCACTGTGGCGCAAAATTTGAAAGTTTTTAAATACTTTCTTGCTTTTTTTTCGTTAAAAAACATCTTTTGTGGCTCTAATGGAACTGAGTGAGATACTGAATCCTAGTTCTTTCAAATTAAACGAAGTTGTATTTTCTCTTCATGGCTCCTTTAAGGGTTTTTCTGTATTTTCTGTATTTTCTCTTCATGGTCCTTTAATAACTGGTCTTGAAGACATTTGTTATTTTTGAACCAATCTCCTTGAAATTTGCACATTAAGTGTGTTTTAACATCCTGAGCACAAATATGCAGTCAGTTTTCATCTATATAGTCTAAGTTCAGAGTTTTGCAACATGTTATGTCATTCCATTTCGGGCAATTTTTAATTATCTGCTTATGATATACTTGAATAATTCTTGTTCCTTTGTGCTCTCGAAGGACCAGGGAGTGCAACTATACCACAGCAGTAATTTTATCACTGTTTCTGCAATTGCTCTGAACTTATGAAATGTCAGGTCATCAATTATCAATGTTTTCGTAAAACAGAATGCATAGAAAATTGTACTAATACAAAAAATTTTTATATTTTTCTGGTTTAATTGCGCTGTTCAGTTCTTAAGCTTTCAAAAGCAGCAAGAATGACGCGAATCTGACCAGTACATCCCAAGATATTGTACCCGACAGTTGACCTCATGGGAAAAAAATTGGTTTTGAGAAAACAAGGCACAAAGTTCGGAAATGCAGGGGAAAATGGCCATTTAGCCAACTTCAAATGGTGACAGCTTTGTAAATACTTATGGTACAGCTATAATATTTTGCAGGTACATTCTTTGGGACCTATGGACTGCAAATAAAATTAATACAGAAAATTTATTTTCTGGCAAATTTTTGGTCCTCAAGACCAGTGTCCCCCCTTAAAGGGGCCCTCCAACCTGGTTGACATGACGCGTTATCCTTCTTTCTTGCCAGTTCTTCACAGCACCGAATAGTAGTGTGTGATTTGCACCACAGCAGATGTTTTCAAATGCATAAGCATTCCAGTGTAGACTCGGGAAAACCTGCCTGTCCACATGTGACACGATTTTCCAGTTTCTCCACATAAAGAAATGCAATATTAGAAGAAATTAATGTAATATCTACAAATAAACCAATTGGGGTATAAAATATATTTTCAACATTTTCAAGAGAAATAATGCTCACTTTAAAGGGAAACAAAAGAAACTTTATTGGCTCATGTCCACGTTAAGGTCAAGCACGGCTGAGTGACCTGTTTTGCTCCCTTGCTGCCCAAGATCGATCGTTGGACACTATAAGGTTGCGTGGCTACAATTGATTGCGTCTGTTTCCGTAAGCAATGACTGGTGCCAACAAGCTTTGTGTTAGAGCAACGATGGTCATGCAAACCTCTCAAAAATAAAGTTCACAATATCTGCCAACGAAGCTCAGCTATCTACCTCGCTGTGTAAACACTGGCACTCAAGAAGACCCATTGTATCAACCACGTGCCTGCTTTTCGCTGCTGACTTTGGGTTTATTTCTTGTGGAAAAGAAAAGAACACGTCAAGCAACTGACAGCCAAGCACTGGTCAAACATCACTGTTGTAATGAAAATTAGCTGCTAATCTTGAACTGTGCTATATCAAACTATTTCCAAAAAATTTTAGAAGCTTCAAACTTAATCCAAGTAGTTTAGTTGGACACATGAAAACTAAAAATGCAGTGTATCCCAACGCACGAGACTCATTTAAATGCTGCAGTAGAGAGCTCCCAGAAAAAGCAAAGTAGAAAAAAAAGAGAAAAAGATAGAAGCTTGGCACTATTTTTGCATTCCAGTGTATTATACAAGATCCCCTCTCAGAAAGTTAAGTTTGATACAATGGCAGAGCAAAGCATAGCATGTTCTTAGAAATAGAATGCCCGCAGCTATTGCAGCTTGTTATAGAGTTGGCCCAAGACCATTTTCCCCAGAACATGAAGGCAATGACGGACGCTCTTTGCAATAATTTTCTCACATGCATGAACAAACCAAAGGTGTCTTAGTGCTTTAAAGTGTCATTATGAGTCAAAAGATGCAACGGCACCATTCGGTTAAAAATGTTGCTCAGTCAGACTTTCCATATTTAGTGTTAGCTGAAAATAACTCGTTGAAATTTCTTTGTCTCTGTGAAACACGCAATCCTCTTCAACCACAGCAGTGAGCACTTCATTACACACCTCGGCCTCTACTCAAGTAATGGCACGTATACATCACATCAAGGTTTACTTTTCTGGTATGTCATTGCACGGACATTGCGCGCCTTTTTAGAAATGGAGCCTCTATTTTTCCAAAAAAACATATTTCCACCACCACGTCATACGCTGTGGGAAAAAAACACACTTCCAACGGTGCGAAATCAACTCTGACAACAACTGTTCTGCCGCAAAGCTGTCCATTCTCAGCTCCTAGCTTAACGACTAGACACTATTGAATACAGTACAGCCCACTTAGAGCAAACCGGGTTTTAAGAAATCCCGGCTATAACAAACAAATATTCGTTTCTCATTACCATTTGTATACATAGACTTGCTGTCCAGATACAGTAATACCTCGCTAACTTGAACCCGCATATCTCGAAAAATCGGCTAAACTTTCTGCGGCACCGAACCATTTCCTATACGTCCCAGGTATTTGTTGCCCTTTATTTCGAAGTATTTTTGGGCCAAACTGCGGATATCTCGAAATCTTGACTGAGAATGGAACAAAAATTTTGTGCCACAGACCGTTTCACAAGATTCGCGATGCTGCTCGCGTAAGTCCCTCGATTTTTTTCTCGTTTAGCCGCGCCCACCACAAAGCTGCTGTTTTCCCCGAGCGTGAGATCTGAGCCTAGAGGCATATCAACTTCGTCAAACAACCCTGTCGCACGTCATGTGACCCTAGAGACATGAGCAGATGTACAGTGTACTAGAAGATAGAGGTGTGTCGCGCGGGGAAAAACCCAATGGAAAGCACAAGTCCCTTTTGTGATAAAAAATTGTATGGAGCGCAGGCATTCCACGGAGAACTCGATAATTCATGGCGATTCATGCAACTTCGCTTATCTCGAAGATCCGCTTATCTCGAAATATTTCCCAGTTTTTACTACTTCGAGTTAACGAGGTATTACTGTATAGCTAAAAACGGATACAACGAACTGATTTCCGCTTCCCGACAATGTGTTCGTTACAAGCGGGCTGGACTGTATCGCCAAGCCAGAAGCAGCAGCTGAAATTCTCCACAACCAGCACAGTGACAATACACAACATACTTACAATGGGTTTTTTTTTACACATCTTTCTCCACATTGCAATTACAAGGTTGGTGCACTCACACAGCATCTAGAAGATGGTTGTCCACCAATAAAGTCACGTTAAAGGTCAGTTGCTGTGACAACCTGTGGGTGCACGAACCTGTCGAAAAGAAGACAAGTAATATCTTCATCTGTTTAGCGCAGCACTTCTGTGTCACTCACATGCCACGAGAATCCCATTGTAGGCACCTGCAGGTTCGAAGACATCCTCAACCGGACGTCCACTTCACCTCACACCAGGAGTTAGCAGCTATAATAGATGCACCATACAGTTGCGGCAAGCACAGCTGAAGCTAAGCCCCACCTGTATCTTAGCAACCTCAATTGGCCCACCACTGGGATCGGAGCCGCACACACACACACACACACACACACACACAGAGGATGCACACAGGGACATCTTCAAGTTGCGCCAGAAGTCACCAGCTGTTGCCATTCCAAGTGCGTGACACACGAAGAGCACAGCCGGAAAAAAGTACATCCCTTCTGTCTCCCAACACTCCCTCGCAGATGAACCAGGGCAGGACAGCAGCCCCCACAGAAAAATGAGATGCCTGGATCAATGTCCACTTCCAATCACACCAGGAGTAGACTATTCCGAGAACACGGCAAAGTTGCTACTATAGCGGCCTTAGCACATACAAAAGAAGCAAGCCCGAGCATTGCTTGCAACTTGTGCCAGAAGCTGACAGCTGGTGCCATTTCAGGTGTGCAGCGGAGATGTCGACAGCATTGCTTTAAAAGACACGTCCGTCTTGCGGTGCTCTCTTGTGGATCTACTACTGCATGGGGGGCGGTTCCTCAGTACATCCACTTCAGATTGCCTGAGTTCACAATTCAAGGTGCATTTACCACCGCGGGGGTGCTATGAAGAGCCAAACTGGACGCCCTGTGAGTGTCACTTCAGATCACACCAGAAGTTGACAGTCCCAGTGCACTCATAACCTGGCAGGAGTGGTATGAAGAGCCAAACTGGACGTCCTGTGAACGTCCTCTCCAGATCACACCGGGAGTTCACGATTCGAGGTGCACCAACCACCGCAAAAGTCGTACACAGAGCCAGACTGGGCATCCTGTGAACGTCCTCTTCAGATCACACCACGAGCTCCCAATCGCAGGTGCACCCACAACCAGGCAGGAGTGGTGCGCAGAGCCAACTGGAAAACTGGACGTCCTGTGAACGCCCTCTTCAGATCACACCGGAAGTCCACAACTCTAGGTGCACCCACCACCGCACAAGTGGTATGCGAAGACAAACTCGATGTCTTGTGAGCGTCCTCTTTAAATCACACCGGGAGTGTCCGATTCCAGGTGCACACACCACCACAGAAGCGGTACGCAGAGCCAAACTGGACGTCCTGTGAATGTCCTCTTCCGATCATACCAGGAGAAGACAGTTCCAGGAGCAATGCACAGTTGCCACTCCTCCTAACCCTCCTCGACGGTGCCACCTCCTCCTGGAGGCACAGCAGGCGGAGGGGGAAAGTCCAGCTCCCTGGTGTGCACGGTCAGGTGGATGTTGAGCTTGTCCTTGCGGGCGAAGCCGCGGCCGCAGTGGGGGCACACGTAGAGCTCGGCGTTACCCAGGTGGATCTTGCGGTGTCGCACCAGGTGGCAGCGCTGCTTGAAGCGCTGTCCGCAGTGCTCGCACCCATAAGGGCGCTCCTCCGTGTGGGTGCGCAGGTGGATGTACACCTGCTCCCGCCGGATGAAGCTCATGGCGCAAATGTGGCACGAGTGCGGTTTCTCTCCCGTGTGTGACTTCTCGTGCCGGATGACGTCTGCCCTGCGAGGAAGAGGAGAAGGAAATTTACTGGCGTTGGGATGGCACTTGCCCGGTGGGAAAGTGAGAAGGGAGGAAGCTGTCGTAGTCTTAACTATGGCTGCGTTCCAATTCGCAGACAGCTTGGAAGACAGCTTATGAAGCAGTTTAATTAGTCGTCTGAAGCGAAAGAAAATTTCGACATCCACCTTATTGCAGCCATATGGCTACAAAGGAAAGCTAGACCAGGACGAATCCTGGTGCAGGACAAAGGAATCTTGGAGCAGGACGAATTTGTCCTCAACTGCGAAGTTTCTAAGAAAGCTGTAAGCTTTCCTTTGTAGCCGTACGGCTGCAATAAGGTGGATGTCAATATTTTCCTTTGCGGAAACTTACTCCACCTTGATGATTTCTCCTAAATCTGGTCAATTAGGCATATAAAGGAACAAGAATTGGAACGGCGTAGCGGTCACCAACGCAGACGAAAACCTCGTAGCAGATGAGTTGACAAACGAAAGACGCAGGTTTCGTAAACAACATTTGCATTATTTTTATAAACATTACGTAATTTAAAAGTACACAATGACACCTTCACCACTAGCAAATTATACGAAATATTTCAACAAAGGAACAAGCTGGTCTGTCGCAACATTAGTACACGAAATGGTAGTGCTGGCATCCCTTTTCAGTTTAGACAGGAAAGCAGCCTGCATTGTTGCTACCTTCGATGCTGTAGCCGCAAAGCAGTCAACGTTGCCGGCTTCATTCAAACTGGAACAGCGCTGAACATGGCGGGCTCTTTGCAAAGATGGCAACGAAGCCGTCTAAAGGGTAAACTGGAACACACCCGATGGTGATGTGCAAGTGAAGCGTTGTAATGACAACAGTTTCTCGTTTGTCATAAGGGTCGTCCATTCCCCTAAAGTGGTCACGGCTTGTGGACCATCTCTGTCGCATTAGCATTGCAAATACCTTGGAGCACATGCGAGGATATGCCAGAGAATTGAAATAAAAGACTTCAAATGTACATTAAACAGGGAACCTAACGTTTGGAAACCAGCTTGGTTACTTCCTCAGGGATGACAGGGGCCACGCTGCAGTGGCTTATAAATTTTTAGCGCAGTCAGTAACTGGAGCTCTTCGATTCACACTCTCGGACTTACCATGACCTCCCACAGAAGCAGACTGGCATTTCGTTTTCACATATCCAGTAAAGCCTCGGAATAACAAACTTCGATATAAAGTCGAACCCCGCAATAATGAATCCGCCAGGGAAACCAAAAAAAATTTTTATTTTTCAAAGAATGCACCCCTAAAGGTGGCACCGCACAGCTAACATGTAGATAATGAGCCTTCCTTCGCTGCTTTAGTTGCATCTGAGTCGCCAAGGAAACGCAGTGAAGAAACACGGGCTCCATCTGTGGTCTAAAATTTACCCGACCGAATCCATGCATTTACGTGGCTTTTAAAGGGGGACATTGGCTCTTAAAACTATTTCTTTTAATTTTTAAGTAAGCTCTGTGAAAATATTCCGTCTTGCTGCTTTTCCCCCACTGATTTCAAATATGGCATTATTTTTTTAGTTGGTAAATCAGTTCCCGAGATAATTAGAGATAAGTAGCCATTTTTGGAGGAACAGTAGATCATAGTTGGTCATAAGTTGGTCATAAAACTGTAATCTTTACATTTTCCAACACTATGAACCCTGGTAAGTGCAATAAGAAAATCAGTTTTTTGATGCATCGCTTGGAGCTAATTTTACAGCTCATTAAACTTCAGTGTTTGAAATGGGCACCAAGGTTTAATCACTGTAAAATCAATTTCAAATGATGCATCAAAAAACTGATTCTCTTATTGCACTCACCAGGGTTCATAGTGTTGGAAAATGTAAAGATTACAGTTTTATGACCAACACTGTTTTGTCTATTGTTCCTCCAAAAATGGCTACTTATCTCTAATTATCTCGGGAACTGATTTACCAACTAAAAAAATAATGCCATATTTGAAATCAGTATGGGAAAAACAGCAAGACTGACAAGTTTTACTTTAATTGAAAATTAAAATAGCTTTTTTAGAGCAGTGTCCCCCTTACATAGATGTCGCGATACGTCCGCAACATTTCTTCTACATGAGTTCTCCCAGGAGTGACAGGGAGTTGGGTAAAGATGATTTAGGGGTTTTATGGCACGAGGCCGACGAGGGCAAAGAGCGCCATGACAATGGTGGGATCCTATGAGGCGATATTAAAATGGAATCTGTAAAAAATCCACTACATCAAAATTAAACTATGGAAGTTGGTGTATGGGGCCAATAATTAAAAGTACGAAATATGTGGTTTGCAAGGTGTTAAAAACCCCCACAATACCGCCATTGTTTATGACGGAACATGAGGCCAAGTGAGATCATGGGGAGTATGTTATGTACTTCAAGAAGTCACATCGCAAGGTAATTAAAGACTCTTCTGTAAGAAAACATGGCACTATCTGCTAAAAATAATGAAGGGTGCGAGGGTATGCAATGAGTGTATATTTCTTGTAAGTGACATTTTCTCTGTGTTGCACATCTTGCATTCAATAAGCATGTGAAGAACTGAGAGCTGCCCCCCACACCGATGACAGTGTGGCTTGTTTGCGTCTGTTAAGAGGTATGAGTGTTGTGATGTGTGTGTGGCCAATTCTCAATCGGCATAAGGCTACTCCACAAATCTGTCATGTTTTCAGCAGGGGGCTTTCTATTTTGGGTTAACGACATGTAGTTTATTCTTGCTTCTCGTCCCATTGTTGCTGCCAGTGGTCCCCGCAGCTTCCTTTTTACAAAAGGTTTCAGATCTTGATGAGTTGGGTAAAGAGGCAACGCGAGTATACTTGGGCGTGGCAGGCAGTGTGCTTGTGAGGTCGCCCGAGTTATCTCAGGGGTGGCAGTGGAAGGGTCAAAAACTGAAACTGTGAAGTTTTTTCTGCACGTGGAACTACTCTCTGCCCACGCCAATGTGCCATGGCCATGTGACACCGTGGTGCCACAGCATTGGTCACTGCTTGTCACAATAAAACTCCCAGGGAAAATGAGGCTGCACATGCAAAGAAGAGAAGGATTGTGTGGAGGAAAATTGCAGTAGCGGCTGTCAGCTGCGCAGCTAGTGGAGGCGGCAATCAAATATATGCCGTGATTCTGACCCCACCATTCCCTGCATGGAGCAGCCCCAAAACATTTAGTTTATCTGAATTCTCTCTAACCGCAGGGTTCAAGAACTGTGTGGTTGTAACAGCGAGTGCACCTAAAGAACGCGGCAGTGTGGTGGAAAATAAAGGGGCTTCGTTAGCTCCCCTTGAACTTGGCTACTGGAAGAAGGACGATTATATCAGCCTTGAAGTGCCGGGGGAAAAAAAGGGTTGTTCCTGATAACGTCACTTTGGAGGACTCCATTTACACTGACTCTTTTGTCGTTGCTACTAAAAAAATCAGCAGTGGCTTACCTCGGCTATGCCAGGATACACGTAGCGTGAGCTAAGGTTCAGCTGGTTATTCTTAGCTTTCCTGGTTGTCTAGGATAGCTTATCATGCTTACCGCTGATTCAATGTCATACACACGGTATACACATTATGTGACACACGTATATTTATCAAGCGGCTCCGGCGCCGCGTCACCAATCTCCCCCGAGCTAAGCTGGTTCCACAGGCGCACGCTGCTGTTGCTGCGACGCACGAGCCATCGGTTCCACACCCGGCCACCCCTCGCATGATCATCAAGTGGACCGGGCCACCACGTGGGGAACGGAGGTCGGCGAAGACGCTGGACGCGTGGGGTGTGTGAGACGCGGGCAGCGAGCAAGTTCTGTGCGCCGTGTGACGCCACTGCTCCTCACGCATGAGCAGCCCGGCTATTCAGGAGCCACGCAGAACTGCTCAACCTTGGCCAATGCAGCTCACGCTACAAAATATGATGGACAACTCATAGTGCCGGTTATGTTTTGAAACTCACAAGAAAACCCAGGCAGTGACACTGACACCAACCGAAAAGCCCAAAGCTACCTCAACGAGCTCGCTTTGCGAGATAAACTGGGGGCCACAAGATGCGCCACGAATGCAGTGTCAGGCCACCTCTGATAACAAAACAGGCACAAAATAAGGACACAAGTTACTCTCAGATAATGTTACGGTGCGAAGGAAATTATTTACAGGGACACAGGGAAGGTAGTTCGTTGAAGGAGACGGGGTCTTGGAGAGTGGAATCAGCGCAAGCTAACCTCTCCCTTCTCTTTGGCCGAAGACATGCATCTTCGACGAGAGATTGCTTGCCATAATACAGTCGAACCCCGCATCAACGAAAACCGCCTTGGAAAGACAAAAAATTTACTTTTGCGGAAATTTCGCTGCTGCAAGAATGAAACATACTAAACGACAGGAAAATCGCCCACCTAACCCGAAAATTTATTTCCGGAAGTTGGTTCTATTACTTCACACTAGCCTTACCTTGCAGTAACTTCACAGCTAAGCTCTCACACTGCGAGAAGTGTTTCATTGCTAGCCGTGCGTGCCTAAGAATGACCGAATCGTGTCAAACGCACCCAAAACATCCCGCGGGTTCACCTTCTCTGCATGTTTTTCTCCCTGGTTCTTGCAGTGGGTACGCCCAACCATGCGAGCGAAGTTCAGGTTCTTCTGTTGACAAACTCTGCCAGACAGTAGCACCTTCAGGAGGGTTTCAAGCTGGGCTAGTTGGAAATTTGACATTCTTGGATAAAACCAGCGCTAATTCAGACTAAGATGAAGAAAGTATACCACAAGAACAGCCGCTGGTCTAACAACTAAATTTTAATGTCAGAAAGGGTGAATATAAATACTGAACACAGACACAAAAGTACTAAAAAGACACTGCACATGAGCGAAACAAGTTTGCAAAGGTCACGTTGATACCACAAGATATCACACACCGCCTAAAAAAAGTAGGCCATCGCTATGGAGTGCAAGTGGCTATCACGGCCCACAATAAGTTGCGTTCTGTATGTGGCAGGCTTGACAGAAAGATAGAGCAGGGAAGTAAGAAGAAAGGGGTTGGTTGTGTACAGTATTCCTTTGCCTTGTGGCCGAACCTATGTTGGGCAAACTGGCCGTTGTATCAACGTGCGTTTGAGAGAACATGAATTGTCATTGAAAGGCCCTGTATCATCCCATCTTTCTTCGCATTGCGCTAAACTCAGCCAATGCGAACCTAATTTTCCTGCCACTAACATTTTATTTAGGCACCATAACCAAACAACCCGAGAAATCATGGAGGCATTCCACATAGCTGAACGAGGTGATAAGTGTGTAAGCCAAACAAGCGTGTGTCTCCATCCGAAAGAGATTGCGTATCTGCGTGTGCCTTGATTGTAAAATGCGTGCAACGTCTTGTGGTATCAACGTGTCCTTTGCAAACTTGTTTCGCTCATGTGCAGTGTCTTTTTAGTACTTTTGTGTCTGTGTTCAGTATTTATATTCACCCTTTCTGACATTAAAATTTAGTTGTTAGACCAGCGGCTGTCCTTGTGGTATACTTTCTTCGTCTTCGTCTGAATTAGCGCTGGTTTTATCCAAGAGTAGCACCTTACTGATCCAATGCTGTCCGCAAAACCAAGTGAGGACCCTGGACCGCTTTGTTGACGTCTAGAAAGGCTACAGCCGTCACTGTTTTGTTTTGTTGGGGTCCTTTCTTTTCCGGATGTTAGAGTGAGCTGCAGACGGTGTCAAACTCGTCGGCGCTACCCTCCCTTCTTCCACATGGGCCACTCACTTGGGCAATGATGGCTGCCTTATCTTGTAGCGATAAAAACTTCCGCATTTGATTGACAGCAAAAGTGCCAATTGACGCGCACACAATGAACGCACACGCGCTGTTCAGCAGTAGCCAACTAGTGTAGCCCAAGCCAAAGCCAAAGACGTGCCGTGTGTCACCCCCTGACGGTGTCGCGGTGAGGCTGCTTCCACAGCCTGGCTGAGCACGGCCGCCTGTTGCACAATTTTTCTCGAAAACAGGCGCGGAAAGACGTAGACTAAGTGTCAGACACAGGGTCAGACACGTAGGCCAGACACGTCAGACACGTAGGCACAGGGGCAAGACAGAAAGGGAAATAATGGAAGCATGGAATATCAGCCGGGAGGGGTCAATGTGCGTGAGTAAATCTTCAGTCAACGCACGTCTGCAAGAAGCAGAATTGGCGTTTCTGGAACGACACGTGCGGTAATGGCATATCATGGGTTGCACTTTTATGTCGGGGGAAACTTTTGTTTGATAATTTATGTATAGGTCTTAATCAGTGAATTATGTATAAGCCTTAATCAGTGAATTATGTCGGTTGGTCTCCCTATATATTTCTGTTTTATAATAAATGTTTAGGCTTGTGCGAATAGTGATATTTTAGTTCGAAGCGAATTCGAAGCGAATAGTCCTAGGGGTCGAATACTTTCGAAGCGAATTCGAATAGCTGTCAGGTGTCACTGAGACATTCCGGTAAAAAAGTTCTAGAGTAAAATCTCGATGATACGAATATCGCGGGACAGCGAAAAATATTCGTATCATCCGAAATTCGTATGAACCAACCCAGACCAAGAAATTGAGCACTGAAAAAAAGTTTTCGTTTAATTCTTTTCTTACTTTCGCAGGGAAGAAATCCGTGACGTTTTTCTGCTTGTTCTTAACCTCCATGTCGCCGAGCGGTAATTTCTGGACTTTCGTTTATTCCTCGCGGTGCCCAAGCTCACTACAGGAGCGTTTTTGCACGCGAATTCATGCGCGTCGGCGTTGCGCGCGCAATTTTAACGCCCGCCTCGGCGATCCTCGCGCTCGCGGTCGGCTGTGCCTCTGTCAGAAAATGACGCGCGTGGCAGTGGGAGGAGCCTGGCGCCAATGGGAAGGTGTGCACCTCAGGGCGGCAGTTTCGAAGCGCTCGAGACAGCTGGCTGGCTCCACAGGAGATGTTTAGGCTTAGCACCCCGGCAGATATTTCATAGGCGCTTTCACTCGCGGCGCGGATGATTTTTTATAGTACCATTTTTGCCCACATTGTTAGCTCGTTTACCGCACAAGAAACTTCGTGTGTGCTTTGAGCGGTATCTTAAGTAGCGGTTAGAAGAGGTGGCTCGAGCGCCCCGCACCACTTCGCTACCGAAGGTGCCGCCTGGTTGCCGCGGCCGGCCGGCAGCGTGCGGGTGGTTTCGCGGCGGCGTCAGCGCGCCTGTGGAGTCCGCGGCGCGTTTTCGCGAACAGAAAACAACAGCCCGGCCGTTCCTGGAGAAAGAGCCCGTACGTCACCGTCTCTCGCTCGTTCGTCAGTCGGGCACCTCGCCGGCTCGTTTGTATCATCCGCCGGGCCGCGAAGGCCCGTTGGCGAGAGCCGAAATTTTTCCCATTGTTGCAGTGGGAACAATTTCATTGTTTGAAACAAGGAAACAGGAGTCTCGACTGCCCTGCCGAACATGCGCGAAGGCTGCGACGAAGCGACAACGCTTTGAATGTGGCTTGGCTTGTCTTGGCTCCACATGTAGTCAAGATGTAGGACTGATGTCGATGGCACTGCGGCTTGCCTAACGAAACCGAAACTTGAACGAAGTTTTGATATTCGTTCATCCCGAATACTTCGAAATATCAGAAATTTTAAATTCGAGTCGAAGCGAATTCGAATACTGTAATATTCGTTCGAATATTCGAAGCGCCCGAATATTCGCACAAGCCTATAAATGTTGCCAGTTGCTAGTAAGCGCGTCGTCCTGTGTATTACTCTTCTTAGTCTACGTCTTTCCGCGCCTGTTTTCTTGATGAATCAGCACCAACTCGCCCAACTTGCCATCCTGTTAAGCACAATTTTTGATGTAAACAAATATGCCAGTGGCCTGTGGCAAAAGTTTATGCACTTTGAGTAAAAAAGAAATGCATCTGATCACTTTTTCGATATTGTAAGCCTCAAATGGGTAAATAAAATGCCAACCGTACTTGCAGCGAATTTTGTTAATGCGGGATCGCTTTCCAAGAACATATCGGTGCCTTGAGATATGAAGAACACGAGCTCCTATGAACGTTCGCCTGGGATCCGAAAATATTTCGTTGCCGTGGGAATTTTGTACTCGCAAGATTTCATTATCGCGGGGTTTGACTGTACCACAAAAGCTCTCTTTGCTGCTGTCTCCCATTGACTAACCAGAGCAGCAGAGTTTTGAGTGTGACAATTTAAGGATCTTCTGAATAAGTCGTTACAACTGGAGTACATTGGTGATATTTCTGAATGCTAGGTGCAGAAGTTTGATGCAACAAAATGTAAATGGAATGAAGTAAAGGGCTGCGTTTCAAGATTTCGTTATATTGAGGTTTAACTGTACCATTATCATGCAGCCTCACTTTAATGGCCATGTGACCACCTGGTCATGTACAAGTCACCTGACTTTTTAACTCTTTTGTTACTGCGCCTATTCAAAATCGTTCAATTTAAACAATACTTTGGGAGCGCCTTTTCATAGCATTCCAGGTGTTGCTAAAACAAGTAAAGCTGCTTGGAGTTAGATCAGAAAATGGCCTTTCAAAATCAGTTTTGTTTTCATTTTTGTAACAAAAACATGATTTTTGACAGGTGTTTGAATCACCTGGGTGTGAAAAAGGGGCGTGGTCATCGCGCATCACTGCTACCAACGAAGAATGTGTGCCACTTGTAATTATTCTGCATCAGCGTTTGTTTTTTGTTATCAGGGCATGAATGATGTACCAGCAAATAATTTTCAATCGTCAGGTTTGCACACTGACAGTAATAATCTCAGAAATCAGCTGAAAATGTCAAGCAGCACCTGTTTGCAAAGCTACTTTATGATTTTAGGCAGTCTTATATTGCTTTTCTGCACATTGCTTTAAATCGTGTTGTAGTTCTACTTACCACAGGACCATTTGCAAACAGTTTACAACAGCTTCCGTTTCGTTTCTACATCGCCAAATTCATATTGTACATATTCTACATCGCCAAACGTGTTTTCCTTCAAGACAACTGCGTCGTCTCTGGCTTCGTGACAATATTTGGCGCTACTACGCCAACTTCAAGCCTACCTGCCATGGCACCTTCAGCGTCCGCGACTGATCCTCTAAAGAAGCATGCCACTCCTAATTTCACCCAACCCTAACCAAATTTCTGTGTTATGAATTTCCGATGCAAGTCAACAGATAACACCCAGTTGCCAGATATCTGTTCCGACGAGGACAGCGCTTCGAACCGCCCTTACACACTGCCAGCTGTTCGTCTTCCAGTTTCGTTTCCATGCGAGGGTATATCCGGGTGTCTAATGTTGCTGCTTAGTTGAACTGTCTATTCGGACGGAGTCTCCGATAAGTTTTTGTACTGTTTCCTTTCAGAAATGTTAGGTGACACTGGAATAGAGGAGGCTCGTTGTGCTGATCTTTTTTATCGCGCGACAGCTACCCGGCCAAAGTTTGCAGGGCACGATTCTAGCGCATCGCACCTCATTCCTGCAAGCAAGGCTACGATTGTGAGTCAGAAGATGATAATAAAGCTCAACTTTATGTTTTGAGAGATAACTGACCGTGAACGTCGACAAGCATCAACCACGGAGTTCTGTTTTCAACTTCATGCATGTTTTTTCCGCATCGCGTGCTTGTCCCAAATATTGTGCTGGCTGTAAATGCAAAGTCAGTCATTGACAAGATGGTTTTACGTTATGTAGGGGCAATTGGTGCCTCTGATAATGTCAAACCGCCAGATTTCTTCCATGGAACCACCCGAAATTGCACATTTTGAATTGGAGGTTGGGCTTCACCGCATGACACGAGCACCGCGCTTGCTAACAATTTTTTTTATATCTGAAAAACTGTTCCACGCCCTCGTCATTTTTTCTTGGGCGTGTTTTTGAAATGTTTCCCCAGAAAATGTATATTCTAATTTTTTTCTACTACCGGTGGTTTGTTGTACACAACTCTTTTTTATCATTTTTTTTTCTACATTTTGACAAAAAATTTTGATTTTGACATTTTTTTTGCAACTATGATATATGAAAACATTTTAAAAACTGGTGTTATTGGAAAGGCGGTTAAATAATCTGCATTTTGTGTTCCTGTAATTATAGTGCCGAACCAGTTTTTCTGGCTGTAAAAAAAATGTTTTCCTGGACCTCTAAAAATCGGTCAATTTTCGCGCGGTAAGAGTTAATAAAAGTTTAACTGTAGGACTGAGTGTACTCCTCACTTTGCACAGTAAAGAGCTCTATTATGTCACTTGTTCTACTTTGCTGTGTTCTTCTGCCCCTGGAAACTTCTATGTAGGCCTCGTACACTTACAGAAGGCCTTGTTTTATTTTCTCAAACTGCGAGCGCTGCCCTCCTTATACAGTGAACTCCTGCAATGTAGGATGGTTGCTAATGTTTTCAGCAGCTATGACCACTTCACTTACAAAAACAGCCAAATACTGCTTTCACAGTCCTAACATGTGACGCTTGGACTGCACTACTTTCAGAGGCATCAGCACTCGCACTGTCAGGGGTCAAATAGCATCAAAACAGCTCACACCTCTGCTAGATACACCTCCTTCTCCTGAGCAACGTGATGATGACTGCACTGAATAGTGATTAAACAGAAACTGCTGATTCAAGCTGGGATCCGTATAAACCGGGTGTTTCAAACATGCGGCTTGCAAACGTTTCAATTGCAACCCGGCCCGCTCATGACTGTCTTCCTTATCATTTTTATTTGTTTTTTAAAGGCGAATGCATGAGTGCACAATTTGCTATGGCAGCCAAGGCTGCAAATGGCCTGAGACTGCTCGAAAATGCGTTGATATTGTCTTTCACGGCTTCACATTTCTTTTTAAAGGGTAGCGAGAGCTGGCATATTGTTTTAGGTGCGGAGTACCTTAGGACTGCACAATGTCCATCCGCGTCCGTGCGCATAGCATTTACAATCGCAAACAGTCACCCAGGCCCCGGCAGGATTCGAGCATGTGTCTGGTAGACCAGACAGAGTTAGTGTCAGTCGTCTTACCCATTAAGCTACGACCGCGAGTTAGTACCCGAGAGTCAAACGGCTTACTCCCTCGCCTGTAACGGTGCGGAGCACCTTAGGACCTCCCAATGTCCGCCTGTGTCCATCCGTGCGCACACAACCATCAAGCAAAAACCAAGAGAAATTCTATTTGAGCCGTGAGATTAAGTTTCATTTAGGCAATAATCAAGGTGCAACTCACGGCTCAAATCGAATGACGGTCGGGGCGCAAATCGGATGTCACTTGGGGCGCAACTTAAATGTCATTTCGAGTCCCCGTACTCCGCACCCTCGCCATCGCCATCATCCACGGAGTGGAGATGCTGCCCCCCCCCCCCCCCCCCCATTGCCCCCCTTCGTTTCAGCCTTCTTCACTGCCTCAGCCGTAGTGGGACTGAATTTCGCCAAGCCAAGCCAAGCCAAGCCAAGCCAATCCAATCCAATCCAATCCAATGCCCCTCGCGAGAGAGTGTTCGCTATCGGAGAGGAGAGGGGGTGAGCAGAGGAGAGTGCGGACACCGACGACAATGACGACGACGACGATGGACGCACGCAAGAAGGACAGGGCCGCCGACAAGAGATGCTCTCAGCGTCGCATCTAAAATGAAGGACGCTCACACTAACTCTTTCGTTACCGTGGGAAATTGACCAATTTTAAAGGGTCTAACAAAACATTTTTTTTGTGCTATACATATTGATTAGGCACACATTGCAGTGGCATGAAATGCAGATTATTCCACGCGCTTTCGAACGACACCAGTTTTAATAATGTTTTCCTATATAATGATAGGGAAAAAAATTATCGAATTCGAAATTTTTGTCCACGCGTCGAAGAAAATAAGAAAGAAGTAAGTTGTGTATAACAAACGACCAGTAGTAGAAAAAATTTAGAATAAACATTTTGTAGGTAGACATTTCAAAAACCCGTCCTAGAAAAAAAATTGAGTTGCGCAGTACAATTTGTCAGATATAAAAGAAAATGTTAGCCCGCGTGGTGCCCATGCCATGTGGTGAAGCCCAACCACTATTTCAAATTTTGCTATTTTGGATGGTTCTCTAGAAGAAATCTGGTAGTTTGGCATTATTAAAGGCCCAAATTAGCCTCCACGCGATGTAAAAACACCTTGTCAATGATTATGACCGGCACAATATTGAAGGCAAGCAAGGGATGCGAAAAAATCCGCTTGGAGTTGAGAACCAAACTTTTTGGTGGATGCTTGTTGACGTTCTGATGATCACTTATCAGTCAGAACTTTCATTTGCGGTTTATTATCATGTTCTGACTCACTATGGTAGCCCTGCTTGCAGGAATAAGGTACGATGCGCTAGAATCATGCCCAGCAGGCTTTCACCAAGCCGCCGTCGGGCTGCGAAGCGAGTTCAGCACTATGAGCCTACTACATTGCAGCACCACCTAACAATATTGAAAAAAAAACAAATACAAGGCTGTTGGAGACTTCGTCAGAATAGACAGTACTACTAAAAAGCGACACTAGACCTCCGGAAATACCCTCGTATGAAACCGAAACTGGCCGGTGAACAGCTGGCGGTGTTCAAGGCCAATTGGAAGCGTTCTCCTCGTCTGAACTGATACCCGACGACTTGGTGTTATCGTTTGACTTTCAGCGGAAGCTCTTATCGCAGAAGCAAGGCGTAGATAAAGTGGAAGCGCGAGCGGCATGCTTGTTTTGAGGAGCAGTAGCCGGCAACGGAGGCGCCATGGCAAATGAGCTTGTAGTTGGGTAACTGCGTAGTAGCGCCAAATATGAATTTCGCACTGCAAAAACGAAACCGAAACTGCTGGAAACTGGTTGAAAATGGCAGGCACACTTGCTAGACATGCGGGGGACCATCAGAAATAAGCTTTGGGAGAATAAAGCTGCCCTTTGTCCGAACCAAAGATCATTAGTGAATAGCTGGGCCATTTTCAAGTAATTATCACCTCTCAACGCCGTCGGATTACAAAGCTGACCGCATTATTTGGTATTTGACTTGCCAGGAGCCTTTTGACAAAAAAAATATTATGGTAATGCAGCCTAACCACGATCTGCATCCTTTTTTCTCAAGTGCAGCAGCCACGCCCCCTTCTTCAAAAACACACGCACCTCAGCTCGCAAAAAACGCCGTCAAAAATCTCAATGTCGCCGGAGCGGGAAAATTTAAACTGATTCTAAAAGGGCAGTGCCTAGACTAACCACTGGCCGCATTAGGTGTACGAGAAACGACTACAACATGTTGAAATAGGCATTATATATCATCGATCACCGGTGATCGATTTGAATAGGCGTGGTAACGAAAGAGCTAACGTGCAAGACTTGAAGGTAGCGAAGCTTTACACAACCTCTCTCTGTGTTTGATTTCATTCTTGATTCCTAGTGCAATGAGCCTCGAGGTGAGCAGCCTCATCATCAGGCGTGCGGACGATCCGTGGGCGACCCATCCCAGCGACTGAGCCGGCGCACTTCCGAGACGGACTATTATACTAACTTCTAGTGCATGCGAATGACAAATGCACACCTGTATATCGTGGGCACGACCACAACTAGCGAGTGACAAAAGCAGTGTGATTATGATTACGAATGTATTGCCATGGTTGCAGCGAACGCTGTATGTTTAGCTCGACAAACACATGAGCCGGGGGGACACTGGATGGTCGCCGCTTGGCGGGCACACACGAGCGTTGTGCCTTTTCTTGTTTTTTTTTTTAACTGCCGGGCAGTCGCCGCAACGCCCCTGCTCATGTGCGCTTGGCATTTTCTCACTATTTTGAACTGCGGACATAAAAGTCAAACGATTTGCTAAACAGCTCCACTGTTGAAAGGTTTCACATTACACATAGGCTTTTACGGTACTATTGTGTTAACACTACTTGACAGCTGAAACAATGTTCCAGATTTATCCTTGACAACACATGCCACAACGTACACATACTGCCATTAGCAGACACCCAAAAACAAGAAAGCAGTCAGGCTGGAGATCACTGCAAGCAACTTAATTAAACAAAATAAAGTCATATGAAGCTGTGGGGTCGGAATAGTTGTTCATTAGCTTAAAGAAAAAAACGGCGTAACTGAAGGACGAGGCAGCAGGCAGCACTGGTGTTTGCAGCCACTTCCTCGTGCGTTCGTTCCCTGTTTTTGCTCCATGTTTTTGCAAAACACTCTTGGATGCCTTCACACACGGGCTTACTTTAGCTTGGCCGAGTAGGAGCAGTAGCTGCACTGGAACCGGGCCTGGGGCCGCTCGGCGTGCCTCAGAAGCCAGTGCCTGTCCAGGTGGCCGCGGGTGGAGAAGCACTGGGTGCAGGCGTCGCAGGAGTACACCTGGTGCGCCACCAGTGCGGACGACGTCCCCCGCTCAACCCCTGGGGAGGAGGAGGCGGAGAACAGGCGGTGTGAGGGAAGCAATGTGACGTGGGCGGTTCAACAAATCGTCACGGGTTAGCGCACTGATTCAATGAAGTATTTCAACAAAGTGTTACTTCTTTAACATGGTTCAGCTGCTTTTGAAAACTTCAGAACAAATCAGATTATGGCAACGAGGTGACAGGATATTGTGTCGTTTAAGGAAATGAAAATAAAAATTTACGGTGGATCATAATGTAAGACACGTTAAAATGCACCTTGCTCGTCGTGAAAATCCCCCCCCCCCAAAAAAAAAGCTCGTGAGATGGCCTACACATGTTAGGCATTAAACTGATAAGGTAACAAGAGATTAAAAATTTGCTTAATTATCCCTTATAAAACTTATAAAGTCTATTGTCCCAGCAATCTCCTCCCGCAAGAATTATGAAAATCCGTTCACTATCACCGAAACTACGCGCGATGAGGAATCGCGCATAATTGTCCCCTCTCAACTCGACCGCAGACAACGCGACGAAAGCTGTGCGCTCTCTCCCAGACAGGGAGGCGGCTCGTGGCATCCTCTTCGGTGGCCTTCGATATATCACCGGCCGGGGAGTTTTCTCCTTTTCTCCGCAACGTGGAGGGGTCTATTTCCGGTCTGGTGCAACAAAAAAGCAGGCATGGCTGCCTGCTCGCTCCGGCTGGTAGGGAGTTTTTGAAGCAATCAACATTCATTGTCGAGTGGTCTCGTTGAGAGGGGAGTATTTAGTTCTTTACTCAAACTCCGCACACGCTCAAAACGCAAAAGAAGCGTCAAAACTGTTCGTACAGGTTCAAACTTAGAAGAGGTTGGTGCACAGCCCTGACGATGGTGGATTGTCACGGGAAACGCAAGAAATAAGCCATGAAATTGACCAGCGACAGCTAATATGACAGCCATGACCACAATGAAATCGTTTAGGCCATGCCAGAGGTGCATAATGAGGAAAACTGAAGAGAGCACGGTTGGTTTTTCCACGTCTTTCAAAGCGATTTGTGCGCCCACTGCTTCACGAGCAGGTGTAATATTTGGCTCAGGTATTCCTGGCAGTGTAATCTAAACGTCACGGAGGTTTATCTGCACTGCTCAAGGCTGTTGCGGAGTTAATCTCACGTGCAGTTAGAAGTGTGTTTCCGCACAGCACAAGGTGATGGTTGCCAGTATTCCTTTTGACAGTACACGTATGGTTGGTTGATCTAAACATTCCGATTTCAAAAGTTCTAGGGTGCTATCAAGAAAACTGCTTTGGATTAAGGTGCTTTAAAAGCCATGAAGACAAAATACAAGTTGGGTTTATTAGAAAGACTGCTTAGTTCCGATAACAATGGCACCAATATCATCGCAATCTTCGAACAAATAACGGAGATATTAAAGAAAACGTGTGAAGCAGTCGCGACCCCCTAGCCAATTTCCCGCAACTTTTCTATGACGTCACGGAACCTTGTTTGTGCGATTGGCGGCCGCCTAACTGACCTGTCGCGACGACACACGACTGGACGTCTGTAATGGGGCCTCTAGTTCCATTTGACTGCATCACTTGAATGCTAACGTGCACTGTTAACGCACTGAAAATTATGTTTTATTGTTGGCCCGGCCCGTATGACGTCATTCTTGCTCATAACACGTCACTGTGGTGCAAACTTTGAATGTTTTTAAATACTTCTTGCTTTTTTTTCGTACAAAAAACATCTTTTGTGGCTGTAATGGAGTTTAGTGATATACTGAATCCTAGTTCTTTCAAATTAAACGAAGTTGTATTTTCTCTTCATGGCTCCGAGATAATGAACATATACTCGACAAAAATCAGTTGCCTGTCCCTCTAAGGCATGAACAGTGCAAGTCCCTGCCATGAACATCAATGCACAAGTTCCAGCTCAAATTGTCCCTGTAGAAAATTGCACAGCACAATACAATGCTCCAGGAAAACACAACATGCACTCAAAGCCCATTTTCTCTTGATAGCATGGATTTTTTTTTCAGTGAAAATTACTGAATCAGCAATTCTATTCTATTCTGCATCAACTGTCCCACACAATGGACCTGTGAAGGGCTTTTCCAGTACACACACTTTCAGTCCTGTTAACGTTCCACATAAAATAAAATGTGATCTGAAAAAAAAAAAATGAGTCAATTCAGAGACATTATAAGTGACACACAATCTTTTGCAGCAACAACTCAACATCCTTGTGCAATGACAGATTGCACAGCTTTAGAAATGAGGAACTCCTTTCGCGTTTTTGTCAACGTAGTGTAGCAATGGCAACACTCGGCAGAAGAATCCCTCGGGATGTTTTTGTTTTCCTTACGCTTTTCTCGCTCTTCTATTTCCTGAAAAAGAAAAGAAAAAAGGAGACAGAAACACTTAAACGTGTGCAAGAAGCATCTCGGCGTCATTTCACGCGCGCACGACTCACAGCACTGCCGAGTTTGACTGAAGTTGTGCTGAACAGGCTATAGCAATCCAAGCCAAAAGGCGCAGGAACTGAAGAGTCGTACGCACCTGTAACGTGACTGGAAATGATTGCACCTGTTTTTAAAGCGGCCATGGAGACAAAATACAAGTGTGTCTTAATTGAAATACTTCGTGTTTTGTAGTGCCCCCAGCAGCGCTTGTCCGGCTGCAAACGATGCCGTATTCACCAAGAAATTAATTTAGGTTAAAATTTTGATTCTCACACCAAATCGTGCGTTTTCGTGACGTCTGCCAGGCAGTCACAGTGTCTTCTTACTTCAACATGTCTCCCGACCAGGCGGGTTTCCGTCAAACCCTCGACTTCAGGAAGCCAGAAGGGCCGGTATTCAATGAACATCCAGTGCAGTGGGCTCTGCAGCCTTGCTTAACGTCAGTCCTCTCAGATGGTGCTGCCATACACAGCTGCTAACTGTTGGCCACCGTTGCTTTGTTTTTGACCGCATTTGCACCTGGCTCGTTTTTTTCTTACGGCAGAACATAATCGTTCCGTGAAACATGAGGTGTGCTCGACAAACCGGGTCACGTGGAACCACATCGCTTACGCCAATCAGCCAGTGTCGTGCAAGACAACTCCAAAGCGGCGGACTGCTGTACAGCTAAAACAAGCATGGTGCACCCACTACCAACAGCAGTGCGCACTCGTACTTCTATGTTTACGTCTGTTTTCTTAACTTTCATTGTTTACCCCACCATTCTTACTGTTGTAAAATGAATATGTATTACGGTTAAACGCAAATAGCTCGCTCGGCAAGCTTATACGCCGTGTCTAATTTGCGTTTGATTTTGCCGGCCTCCGCCAATCACAGAGCTGGCTGGTATGACATCATAGGTTCTGTTGCGGGAAATGAGCTAGTGGGTACCATGGCCATTCTCTTTTTTCCTAATTATATAGTTTATTTGGGCGAAGTGTGCACTAAAAGTGGTGCCAGCATTATTCTAACGAGGCAATCTTTTGAGTGAACCAAATTTGTGTTTTGTCTGCATGGCCCCTGTAAGGTTACCACAGCTGCAAGTTAAAAAAACGTCACCGCTCTCTGCAGTCTACACACCGCTGAGCGAAGAAGCAAATCAGCGTGCACCATTTACTACGCACCAAACATATTTCTCCTTCAACACCCAAGTAGTTTCCTCTCCCCACAGCACAACAAATCTAGTGCCTCGTTTTGCTTGTCCTAGGTTTCACCACCTTTTTCCCCACGCTTCTACAGATTTAAAACTCACCTTCCCTTTCTGGGAACAGGATCACTGCAAGTGTGATTCCCTGTGGCACACCACGTGAATGTAACTGCCGTTTCATGACCCCTCATTTGTCGCTCTCCATCTCACTCCGTTTGGCAAAGTCTACTTAGTGTCCACCATAAAAGCTCACCACAGGAAACCATTGCAGTGAATGAAAATGAATGATGGGGGACAGTTCGACAAGCAGAGTAATACTTCCCGCTGTAGAAGTAAACGCGAATATAGATGATAGCTAAGAGACATGAATGCTCCGATATCAGTACAACTATCAGCACTGCAACATAAAACAATTCAAGTTGTTCACTACATCTGAAAAAAAAAAAAAGGCTACCATTGATTATAAAAAAACAATAAATGAAGTCTGGAAAACACCATAAAAAGTTCCAAAGAATTTGCAGTACTTAAATCTACGAGGCTGTTTTTACTCTAAACATACTATTCCTGTGTCCAGAAAACAGCAAAGGTTCAAGAAAAAAAAAAAAAACTGCATTTTTTTTCTTTTTAGATTACAGGTGGCTCTATAAAAACAGGTAAAAAGAACATCTTCAAATGCCGCATAATTTAGAGAAATGCAAAGAAAACTGAGATTGCAGGCCAGATGGCAACAATGAAAATAATTACCTCTCTAGTATTAGATGTTTAATTACGGCTTACTTTCAAGCTAACACTCAAAAACATTCACTTGCCAAACAATCTTGAGTACACCCATTAATACTCACAGGGCCTCAGTGCCCAGGCTGCACCAAAACCCTTGCACAGGTAATAAAAACACAACAAAAAATGGCCGCGTATCTGCTCCTTTCGTTGCTAATGTCGACGATAGCTTGATATTAGGATCGATAATTTGCATATTCAACGCAAACAGTTACCACATGTATTGTGATTCTAATAGCACCCCGTTAATCTCCATTTGCTGACAATACAATTGACAATTTCTCTCCAAGGTGGAGCAATTGAATAGTTTGAGAACGCCAATGATTATCGAGGGGATCCATTAGTGTGTCAACTCATATGTAGAGGGTTATCTTGCGTTGGGCTGCAATATGTGTTAATTTCTATGCCTATTTCCCCTTCTTCCTTTTTGTATTTCTCTCTCTCATTCAGTGCTCGCCTGAGTCGGCATTTGCCAAGTAAACTGCACTCTTCTCTTTCCCGCTCACCTGTCCTGCTGTTCCTCTCCGTCTCATTCCTTCCAAGATAACACGCTAGAGGTTTGCTCAGCCAATTTAAATTTACCGCGTTCCGCTGCTCCAAGTCGGGTGTCTCGATGCCAGCGCTGCCATATGGCGGAAGATGTGCGTGAATTGAGGCACCCCACTACAATGTTTATATAACCGCATTGCCCTACTCCATGGGCGTTATAGCGGAACGTGGATTCCATCTAGTGGAACCTTTCGTACTGTTGCCGTTTGATTCTTAAGATGCCACCAGGAGATAGCGCTGGCAACAGCAGGCAACGGGATTCTGCCGTTGATTTAGTATCTTATTTCCTATCGCAAAAACCAATCATCGATGAATTTTTCGATAAAGGAACACTGCGAATATCACTCGTGCATTGATTTTCTGCCTTATATTTGCGTAATGTTTTGTTCTTGTTCAACAATGTTGACAAGTATGAACACTGACACCGGACTTAGACGTTTACATTTGGCTGTGAGTATATAAGACTATTGCGAAGCTTTCGTTCCACTTTGGCCGGGTGGCTAAAATCGAATCACAGAGAGACAGACAGACCAAAATTTCTGCGTTTAAGTAGCCCAAGAAAGACTATCGTCTTTAAAAAACAACACAGTTGGTATAAATCTTCCTTCCAGCAGCCACACATAATCACAAATGACTTGATTTGCTCAAAAAGGATACGCAATGCTCACACAAACTTGAAATTGCTGATTTCATGTTTGTTGCACTTTAGTGTTGGACTGTAAAAAAAAAAAAGAAAATTAGATGTAGAGGTAGTAGTGATCCTCAAGCAAGCTCAAACACTGCTCCCATCTTGCAGCATTCACTTGGGAGGATGGCCAGCAACTCAACGCAGCCACTGCTTGCATTACAAGGCCATTGATGCTGCAATAAAGAAATGAAAAGTGTGTTCACTACCATCGTGCAACAAACCACCCAAATAAGATAACAATTTGTTGCAGGAGCGTGAAAATATTCGACTTTCAAAGAGTATCTTTGTGGAACAGCTAGCTTCCCTATTCATGTGCCTGAGAATTTGAAGTTTGAAAAGACGCTCCTCCGGCTATCCCCCCCCGAGAGTGGCGAGGGGCTTTCCCGCGATACTCAGGTGACGCGTGGCTAAGCGGAAAAAGAAAGTTGCTTCTGGGGAGCACCTCTTATCTCCACGGGCCATCAGGCTAACGACCCCCTCAAGCTTCTAGAGCTCGCCTTGTCGTCATAGCTCCATTTCTGAACCCAAGATGAGCCCACAGCGTGCCCTCGTAGCGCCTGTCGTTCCGGTTTTTGTAACCCGGAGGCTTTGAAAAGCCAAGCGGTTTCTAGTCATAATTCGAAACTCCTGAACCGCTGGCGCTTGTCATACATCTCCCCGTTGTTTAGCGCAAATAAAACTGCAGGTACATCTGAGGCAAAATATATGTAATTAACCGGCAGCGCCTGCATTCGTTTAGTTCTGGAACGCTCGTTGGGTTGGTTTTTTACAATAGTAAGCGAAAAAAAAGTGGCAAGTGCAACGCCCCACGTGCGGGAGAAAAGGAGGAAAAGCCAGCACAAAAAGAACAGGAACTCCCGCTGGCGCAGTTTCAGGCAGGGGGCACGCGAGCACTGCGAAGGCGGGAAATCTGAATTGCATTGGGCTGGCTAGCAGTGAGTGGATAATGGCACCACAGCCCGTTATGGCGAATCACTTCCTGCACTTCCGACAGCTTTCACGTTGATTGGAACGGCTTTAATTTTCTGATAACCGTTGTGACACTCAAGCTCTCATGGTATCAACTTGCTCTAGTTAAGAAAGCCCAGCTACGTACCGCAATGTCGCTCAGAACCCCCCCCCCCCACCAGTCGGGGCTTTTTCGAATGATGTGTAAACTGGATCTCGCGGTTTTAAACCTGAAAGTTGTTTCTTTATGTGACAAGCAAAACAATGAACCTGCATAAGTTCACACTCTTATGCACTGAGGTACTCTTGACAAGAAAACGTTTTGACCCAATGGCACTCGCAAAGCTGGTTTGTGGACGAGACTGACCACGCATCCCAACTCCTTTTACAAGATGTATTAGGTTTATACATTGTATTAAAGTAAACATGCTAATTACCTTTCCAAATGTTCTTGAAGCTGCTTTCGTATTCATTGCCGTCGTGATCTGCCAACTGCATCCAATGGACCAAACTCAAGGAAAACAGCCTCCTGGTGCTACGACTGGTGACTTATTACTGCTGGCTACACTATGCCATAGCAGGCCACTGCACAACTAAATCTCTTGATTGGGTAAAGTCTGATTGCAAGTGGCCAAACAATTATTGCCCGCGCAAGGCGTGCGTTGCTGGGAACTGGCGGTGAAGTGGAGTGTTCAAAAAGGACTCCCCAGGGTGTCGACCAAGTTGACATTTTCAAATTCCCCGAGTTTTCCAGGTTTTCCTCGAGTCTTTCTGATAAATTCCCTCAGTGACACAGAACTCTGTTTTACGTCAAGACGGGCTAACACTACTTCACCAGGTGCTGTCACCCTTTGAAAAGCATTTTATAAAATAAAATATGTTTCAAACATAATGAAGTTTGAATGCTAACCAGTAATTTTCATCTCATCCAAAAAGAAAACTTAACAGAGTGGTAGTAATATTCACAGTGGATGAAATATCGAAAGAAATGGTAGGACCGTACTGCCATGTTTTCAGCTAACGCTCAATGCCTCAGGGCTGTACTTCACTGCGTCAAAGAGTTTATTTTGAATTTGGATGAGGGACACCTGCTTCTTAAACACCGTCACGTGAGGCGCCCCACTTCTAGCACCAAAGCACTGTGCAGGATAAGCAGGAAAAGTTTATTTGGAATTCACATTGGACATCAGAAACACCTCAACCACACCCCACTATGGTGACTCCATGCAAAGTTTTCTCCGCACGCAGCGAAAGCTACGGAGCCGAAACATGCTCTGTCTTTCGACAGCCAGCGGAATATAGTGCCGCTTGCAGTTAAAAGTAACTCTTAAAACGGGGTACAACAATGTCTATATTCGATACTCAAGACGTATTCTAAACACGGCTGCGAACTTTTAAAGTTGAAAATTAAGAGAAATGTGTTTTTATTATTACGCCAGATTCACAACTCAGATTCGCAACGTGCGTCAACTAACTAGCAACCACAGTAGATGGTGCCAGGTGTTCCAGCATAGGACTCAAAGGTACTACTGCCCCTGCCTCTGTAGACTCCCTTACGTTGCCACAAGCTATCGCGGCGGGCGTTTTCTTCCGCATTTCAGGAGTCTGGGAAACACGCCAGAACACAAGGGGAGTGTACAAGGGGGTCGAGAGTGTGTGTGTGTGTTGGGGGGGGGGGGGGGGGAAGTGACTTGCAAGCTGCATAAAGCTAATTCTCACTGGAACCAGCGACTTCAGACAGCGCCATTAGCGACGGCTGCCCACTTTTGAATTGCTGTTACTTGAGCCAGCACTACCGTGAATTTCGCTTCCTTTATAAAGTACACCTAATACCTCTGTCACGGGGCACTTTCAATCGCGATCGAGTTTTCAAGCGCGCTTGACGCACTGCCGCTGCTACACGGCCTGTTTCAATCCCGATCGAGAAGTTGCACCGGTTGCACTCGTGTACGCGCTAGATGTACTTCCAAAGTCGTAATGTAACTATGTAAATGTTACCGCACCAGGGTTCGTACGGGCTTCAAAAGCATCTGGTAAGGGTTTTATCTGCGCGCGGGTATACGTAACTATGTAAATATTACCGCTGTGACGGCCTGCACTTATATGTGCCTGTGTGACTGAAGTTATTTTTTATTGACACAATTAACTGAGTAGCATTTGCAGTTGAGGCTGTGCACCTTCGTTGTGCATCATATCAGCTCAGCAAGGTTGCTGCAAGGCAGGATGAGTACATCTCACGCTGTCATTTAGATGGAACATGCACTTGGGAATCGCCTCTGCAATGTGCCTCGTATAATGAGAATCCACAACTCGCAATTTCACGCAATACACTGAAACTTGATTGTTACAAAATGTTCTTTACATTTGTAACACCTAAAATTCACGACAAACACTAAATTCTTGTGAAAAGATAGGGCCATTGGTTCTCTCCAGAAAAATCAGGGTTTTCAAGGACCCTTAAAACTTCAGGACTTTCCAGGCCTTGAAATTTACAACTTCTAAATTCAAGGGTTTTCAAGGTTTCAAGGACCTGTGCGAACCTGTGCACGCTTATTTGGGTCAAGTTATTTGACACAATTTGTAGCATTAGTTGAGGCTGTCACCTTCTGTGCCAGCAGGGACGAGAGTATCTCCGCTGTCATTTGATTGCGCTTGGAAGCCTCGATCGCGCTTGGGGAGTCAGGATTTAGTTCGAGCGAGGATCGGGCTCGATCGCGATTGAAACTGCCGTGTAGCAGCGTCCGATCCGGATCGAGCTTGATCCGGATTGACTCAATCGCGATTGAAAGTGCCCGTGTGACAGGGGTATAATTTTCCCCCATAGAAGCACAAATTCCATGAGCTTTCCCCGAGTTTTTCCAGACTATTCAAAATCTCCGAGAATTTCCAGTTTTCCCTGTTTTCCAGGTTGGTAGACACCCTGACTCCTTTTCTTCGAAATTCATGCCATCAGCCAGGTGATCGATTCATGATGAATCGATCACCTGAAGCAGCCATCGTATGTTCATTCAGATGCTTTGTCGAAGAGCAGTATCTGACATGCCGCTATGAGGCTTGGCTTGGATATTAATTGTCCAAGATTTGCCTGATCGGCTTGACTGGCAACCCCATTCTTGCTCCCTCACTGGCTTTCATCACTCGGACTCCAGGGTGTAGTTTGGCTCGCACGTCGGCCCAGAGAGAACCTGAATGAAGAAAAAAATTGAGAAATGTGAGTGTACTACTGGTCTTCGTTCCTTTAAAAGCATAAGGTGAACAACTTTGATTCCCCGGCACCTTTCAACATGGAATAGATTCATGTTTAAAGCGGAGACAGACGATACGCAAGATGAGAACAACGCAAGCACTTCCTATCAACCGTTAAATAAATAAAAAACACACACACACATTTATACTCAATCGTTCATTCACAATACATGCGCAGTGAAGATAGCTTTTGGTTTTATGCGTTACCATCCCGCGTAACCCTCTATTGTTGCATCCAAAAATTTGGATGCTGCAGCTAGGTTGTGCCATTAACAACCCCAGAAGTTGCCAACCCCACAACACTCTCCCCCACGATGTCTGCGTGAAGTGCGAAAGCTGGTATTTCAAAGTCTAATACCCGTGCCACACGTACACGAAAAATGACAATAGGTGTTTGAGGCCTTAAGATAACAAATGCCATTATTTGGGCGGGCCGTGCTACACGTGGAAACGCTAAAGCATTAAATGTGTTAGGCATGATGGTGATACTGACCAAAAAGTGGAATTCACTCATACTTTAGAAGCCGTTAACGTAGAGAAAAACGTCTTACAAGGGTTAAAACTGTTTTTTGTGAAAGAAAACGTTACGACAAAAAGTGTTTTCTTAAAAATGGTGCGAGCCATTTCTAAAAGTGGCTTCAGCAGCTGCCGTGGCTGGCGAGGGTAGCCAAATTCGAAAAAATTGAACATGAAGAGTAACTGATGTTTTTCTTTTTGCCGCTGTTCTAGTGAATTTCGTCTTCTTCAATGCTTTGCCACTAATTGTGCCCAAAAACTCGTCTTATTTCGAAGTTCAGCTGCGTTTCCGCGTCAACACACTGGTGCGGAGAGTTTCGTTGGCTTCATTTGGTGCTCATCGCGTTCAAGAATAGGCAGAGTTAAGGCATTCGCGAAGGTGAATGAGTTGTGTGGAACTCCTTAAACACAAAAATGACATCAGAGCGAATGACATTAGATTTTTCGTGTAGCAGTGGATTAATGGAATTAAAACTTTAAATATTAAGCACTTAATGTCATTTTTCGTGTACATGTGGCACGGGTATAAGCTTGTGCGGAATTAAGCAGCAAAAAGAGCAGGGCACTAAACAGATGAAGACGAAAATACTTGCCACGAATGACGCATACAAGCGCTGCACATGTCGTGTGTGCCTACCTTAATCTTTGTCTGTTTAGTGCCCTGTTCTGCAGAATTGAACGAACTATCTCAACAGGTTCCGTTTAAAGCGCAATTAAGCGTGTTGCAGCTCTCTTCATGCTATGAAAAATGGCCGCCCCATGGTTACCAGCCAAAAAATCCCGAGAAAATATATAAAGTAGCTCTTGTACCCACATATTTTGAGTTAACCTTCCCAGCACAATCAGTTTCTCGTCGAAACGCGCATGCTTCGATTTTGACCGCAGAAAGATAAAAAATCGCGCGTGTTCACTTATTTTTAGATATTTACAGTCCCTTACAAACAGAATTTATTATAATACAGTTAGCTCCCTCCTTCCAAAGAATTATCACTTCACAAACACAGCAAAAACAATACAAAGCCGCTCAAAAAGCGGCTGTGTATCACGTAAACAACAAATCCGCACTGAGTGAGAGCTACTGAAGACTTCCTGAGGTTTTGTCCAAAAAACTTGGATATCGTATACAAAACGGCTCTGGCGAAAACACACCTACGACCGCTAATTCACAGCAGAGCTGTTGTTACTGGCCGTAAGTTTGCCGTTGGAGGGAAAAAATAACCACAAAATGCCGAGCGCTCGTGAGCGCGTGCCTCGCGGCGACCGCCGAGTGCCCGGCCCACGCAGTGGCTTTAGCAAAAAAAAAAAAAAGAGATAAAGAAAGAAATACCTCCAGCGCTGTCGGGCTTGCAAAAAAAAAAAAAAAAAAAGAAAAGAAACGCCCGCCAGCGCTGATGCTAAGGAAGAAACGACACCCTGCTTGGGAAGTTATCGCGGCCATTAGGGATAATTAGAGAGGAGGGATAATTAGAGATATGACTCCGAGTGTGCCAATACTTAACGAGACGACTTGCAGATCCCGCCAGCGCCGCTACGAGTCGGTGACGAAAATCTGGTGGAAGTCTACAATGCTGAGGATGACTTTGCATCCACCACACGCTGAGAAGAAGACGACGACCCCCTCGATGCATATGACGACGATTACTAGCACCGCAACTATGCAAATAAACAATGATTGTGAAACTTAATTGTGTGTCCGGCAATGTTCACCAACAACAGCTCCGCCATACACGTCCTGCGCGTGAATGCAAGCCTTCGCTGAATTTTTACTCGTTAGACACATGTTCATGTCGCTACAACCGAATAAAACTCGTTCGTTTTCGTTTCCACTTCACTTTCGACATTGCATACAGCGCGTCTATACAAACTTCAGCAGGGTTTCAAATGACGCCGTTATTCAACTGCACATCCAAATCTCACAAAAGTATGGAAGTACTTACATTGCCGAGTTGTGGTAAAACACAAAACGGCGTCAACCGAAAAATAACAACAAAACAACAGAAATCCCACTCAAAACGCACCTGCGGTTGCGAGCTTAGCCTACACAGTCGGTTCACCTTCGAGACTCCGGTAAGGCCCCAAAAAATCACCACGTCACAAAAACAATATTATGGGCGATTCCGTGGAGATAATGTTGAACGTCCGGAGAGTTGTTTGCAAAACTGGTAGGCGGTAAGAAGTTACTTTCGCAAGTTTTACGCATGCGTGCGATTGCTTCAGAACCCGCGGTTAATCACGTTCGGCCAATGATGATGATGGCGCTGTTCTAGTTTCGAAAAGTGACCGGGGAAGAGATTGTGGAGACTAAACACTGAAATGAACTTTTCAAATAAAGATAATGTAGTTTGTAGCGTTTCTGAAATACAGGTTAGTTACGCTGTAATGTCATTTAAAGGCGCATTCAATACAAAGAAGTACCTCCTACGTAGTCACTACTTAGGCGCGAATTCTGAAAATGCATAGCAGCTGCTTCTTGTCGCCGCACATAACCTAGGTCGCAACAGCTAACGTAAGTACAGAATAACGGGCGCAGCTAACTAAACGACTCAACCTGCATCTATTTTTAGTGTTCTCTGCACCTTACTCATGCTGTTTGTTAATATTGTGTGATAGAATTGGGGCTGCGTTAGCAGTTTTGTTAGTGCTGACCCACATAACCGAAAAACCGATTTTATTCTCGCTTTTGCTACCTGCTGACCTAAAATTTGAGGGAAGACGGTTCGCACTCGAACCCTCGGTTCTATCCACGAAGCATAAAAAAAGACGGAAAATACGTGGTCGAAGCATAGCAAACGAACACTTAAGTTTTGTAATGCTGATACACGCAACCGCCACATTAACTTGCTTTCTACTTATTGAACAACTCGCAATTATATTCTAGCCACTATAACTCACACAAAAAAAAAGGACTATGCAGTAGTGCTTCCTGCAACAATACGACCGCCTCAAAGCAAGCGCCGAGAACCCGCGTCGGTGGTATAGTGGTTAGCATAGCTGCCTTCCAAGCAGTTGACCCGGGTTCGATTCCCGGCCGACGCATGTTTTTTTTTTATTAAGCATTGCGATTGATTACAGTGTTTAACACGCGGACGCTACACAGGTGATGAGGCGCGCCGTTGTTGAGGACCCCGGATTAATTTTGAACACCTAGGGATCTTTAACGTGCACCGAAATCTCGTATACACACTGGCGTTTGTGCTTTTGATCGCCTCCGTCTGAAAAGCGGCCGCTGCGGCCGGGAATTGAACCTGTGTCCTCGTGCTCAGCACCACAATGCCTTAGCCAGTAGCCACTGAGCCACGAAGGCGGGTCTTTTAAGCCTTGTGGAATAATATGCGACAACATCTGCGCAGCCTTAGAATTGATGCAAGTTTACGTATTAGCTAGCCCAGCCCTAACATCTATTCTTCTAAAACCTCCTCGTTAACTTAACCTCCCCAAGAAGTTCTAGGCCTCTATAGTATAGTGGAGGAGGGGTGGACGGCATAGGATGTGGAGGCGAAGCAAAAGCATGTAAGAAAGTGCTATAGGTTATGCCATGTTGGTGGCCAGGCGTCGATGCTATACCGTAGAAGCGTAGCTTGCTGGGCCAGTTGGCTCATTATGACGTTATTGAAAGAAAACAGCGAGAAAACACGAAAACACAGGTAAAAGAAAGGACAACACACGCGATAATGTGTTGTCCTTACCGCTCATGTCAGCCGGATTTTAATTGAAACATTAGCACTGAAGCGGAGTGTGTTCAAATGTTCGAAGTGCGTGGGTCGAAAGCCGATTCTATAAAGATCTGCTATACAGTCTAGTCCACTTATAACAATATCCAAGTGCCAAGGAAATCCCATCGTTATAACCGATAATTGTTGTAAGCGGGTTGCGAAATAAAAAAGACGGAACAGAGCTCAAAACATTTTATTCGCATGCCAGCAAGGTCGTGCTACTACTAATTTGCGGAAAAGAAGCCACAGACGGTCACCTTTGTTTGCCGCTAGTGCAAATCTTTTCCAAGAGCATCTATGGGTGCTTCACCTAGATGAGGTCAATGTCGTTGGCGGAACCAAAGTCCCCGAGGGACTGGGTCACGCCTTTGGCCTCCTACGAAGACATTACCCGAGTAGGATGCGCAACCGCGTCGTTAGAGTCATCACTGTTGCACGTTTAATTGGTGCACAATATAAGCGAATTCAATCGTTATATCCGATATCGTGGCACTAGAGCATTGTAATAAGCGGTTTATTTTACCACAGAAAGAATACAAAAGTTGACGGTGCCATAGCTGCTCATCGTTATATCTGATATATTGCTATAAACGGTATCGTTTTAAGTGGACTAGACTGTATATTGGACACATTTGAATATTTATTCTAAGTTTCGGTCATGGTCCGGCCTATGTCAAGAGTAACTTTCGGCGTAATGCAGTTTGGTCGACAGAAGAATGCATACACAACATAAACGACTAGCGGATGAACGCAGATTCTCTCGTGTACAGTCCGTTTCCGCGCCCTATTTCAGCAAAGGGGGCATCGAAACAGATGTAAGAAAAAAGTGGAGTAAATTAAAGAGACGGGGAAAAATAGGGGTACAAAAAGTGGACAAGTCGAAGGGAGAGCAGAAACAAAGAGACAGAGTGTTCACGCGCGTTGCGAAGGAAACATTGAACTGTCCGGCTCTTTCTTGTGTTACTGCGTCGGCTCAAACTAGCTGGTTTAGGCGTCAACTAGGCGCATGCGGTGAGTGTACAGTCCTCTAACTGTCCTGAACACTTCCTTATTAGGTGAGTGCGTGCGAACATTTTATACCTAAGACGACTGGTGGGATACCTGAACGCGGGAATTTCTGTCTGTCTGTCTGTCTGTCTGTCTGTCTGTCTGTCGTCCGTGTCCGTCCGTCCGTCCGTCCGTCTGTCTGCCTGTATGTCGGTCTGTGTCTGTCTGTCTGGTTGTCCGTCCGTCCGTCCGTCCGTCTGCCTGTGTCTGACTGTCTGTTTGTACGTCCGTCCTTTCGTCTGTCTGTCTGTCTGTCTGTCTGTCTGTCCGTCCGTCCGTCCGTCCGTCCGTCCGTCCGTCCGTCCGTCCGTCCGTCCGTCCGTCTGTCTGTCCGTCTGTCCGTCTGTCTGTTCGTACGTACGTCCGTCTCTCTGTCTGTCTGCCTGTGTCTGACTGTTTGTACGCCCGGCCGTCTGTCTGTCTGTCTGTCTGTCTGTCTGTCTGTCTGTCTGTCGGTCCTGTCTGTCTGTCTGTCTGTCTGTCTGTCTGTCTGTCTGTCTGTCTGCGGCCTGCCTGTCTGTCTGCAGCACGATTACGCGGTAAAATTAAGTCATATTAGGTAAACATACATTGCTTATCTCACGGGAAGACCGAGAAGGACGGAAACGACGTCAGTTGTGGGAAAGATGAGAGAGTGAGTGACAGGAATGACTCTTGAACAAACCTGGCCGCCTATAAATACCCATACCACACTTGTACTTGTAAAACCGACTGTACTTGTAAATCCGAACTACAGCTGCGGTATATCGTTATATTAGGGCTGCCGTAACAGGGATCTAAGCGATAGCTACCCTCAAAGAAATAAGGCAAGCAGAACGTTGTAACCTAACACTGATGGGTACGGGAAGACATGAGAGCCGGCGTCCGTCTGAATTTGCTCTGCATATATATGTATTACAACACACTGCACGAACTTTCGCTGCAAGGGAGTGCTACATAAAAGATAGCTCAACCTACTGAATTGTGAGCCTGATTTTGGATTTGCACATGTAAGGGGGGAAAGCGCGCGCGCAGTCCCCCCCCTTACGAAAAACTGCATGCCCCATCTACCCCAGTTTGGGGAAGGGGCAGGGGTCAACACGAGCGCAGTGCAATGCACGTGCCTCACCCTGGGAGCCCGGCCGTCCGGATCAGCGAAGTTCCGTCACCAGGTAAGCATGCCACCAATTGTCCGCCTTTCTGACGCCACCAGATGGAGCCCAGATGGGTGCTCCGGAAGCTTCACTGACACCATCCCATGCATGTTTGAAACAATTTGTGGTATTCTCATAAAGTTTTTATAAAACTACGCTTGGCCTTCCTCAGCGTTTTTAATAAAACATTTGTTCAGTATGAAACATAAAAGTGTAATGCTGAAAGAGAAGTAGGACCGTGTCGCGGAAGGACACCCCCCCCTCCCCCCCCCCATCACCGGTAAGGGCATCAAACCGAGCTGCAGGCACTTTAAGAAAGCTGGCTCTCTCTCTCTCCTCTCTCTCTATCTCTCTCTCCGTCTTCTCTCCCTCTCTCCTCTCTCTCCTCTCTCTATCTCTCTCTCTCTCTCTCTCTCTCTCTCTCAAACTGTACAGTAGTAATCCATGGGTAAAGCAAGGCTGCCAGGAAAGGGCTTTTTTTTCTGTAAAGAATAAACTGTCCTCCTTGCAAAAAAAAAAAAAAAGGAAACCCGCTTTCTCAACAATTTTCTGGGACGTGCCGCCAAGAGTGCTGGAAAGAGAACTACCAGAAACACCACATGGTATCAAGTGTTGGTCCGTTGTGAATTACGGAGGAATTTATTCGACTGGACGTGCCGGCACCGTACCGTTGGCCCGCCCTCACGAGGGCGCCGGGGGGTCGGGGCGCCGGGGGGACTTGCCCGTTCTCACACGGGTCGCTGAGGTGAGGGAGGCTTGGCAACATAGGCCCCGGCTGAGGCCCACCGCTGAGACTCCAACGCCTTGGCTGCTGGGCCTCCCGCAAGGGGCTGAGCAGAATAAAAGTTTCTCTCTCTCTCTCTCGACATGTTCATGCTGTTGGGTCATCGAAGCCTGTGGAAGACTAGGATGGGTGCGCACCAGGCCGATATAATGGCAGGCAAGTTCACTAAAACCCCATTGAAAATACGGGGAAAATGCGAGAAATCTGCGGTATTCGGAATCTTTATTGAGTGACCTCGTGTCATGAAGCGATTTTAGAGTGGCAATGTTCAGCTTGGTTTGGGCTGGTAACTTTTAGCTATTGATTAGTCTGTTGTGTTTGCCATGTTTAAGCAGGCCACACACACACACAAACAAATCGGTACTAGTGTTCGCGGAAAATTTCTGCATTCAAACCCAAGAGACCGAGTTTCAAACCTGAATATCGGTGAACCTTTTTTTCTTAATGAGCATGTCTTGGGCGGCGAACGTGTGGTACATAAAGAGTGAAAGTCGTACAGAGGGGTGTTCTTCTGGAGATCACAAAGAAATTGTTGACATTTAAAAACAGTATCGTTTTCAACAGAGGCCAGAAGCATCGGGAGGGGGGCTCCGGCCTCCCAGTTGTTAAAAAAGGTCTCAGACCCACTGCCCTTGGCAGCATTCGATTATTCATGGCTACATGGTTGATTCCTTTGTCAACCCACCGCGGTGGCTCAGTGGCTAAGGCGTTGCGCTGCTGAGCACGAGGTCGCGGGTTCGATTCCCGGCCGCGGCGGCCGCTTTTCTGATGGAGGCGAAAAGCAAAAACGTCCGTGTGTACGAGATTTCGGCGCACGTTAAAGATCCCCGGGTGGTCAAAATTAATCCGGAGCCATCCACTACGGCGCGCCTCATCACCGGCGTTGCGTCGGCGCGTTAAACCTTACAATAAATCAAATAAATCAATCAACGTTAACGTGCGCCGAGATCTCGTACACACGAGCGTTTATGCTTTCAACCTCCACCAGAAAAGCGGCCGCCGCGGCCGGGAACCGAACCCGCGTCCTCGCGCTCAGCAGCGCAACGCCTTAGCCCTGACCACCGCGGTGGTTTGACCAAGGAACAACCATGTTGCCATGAATAATCGAATGCTGCCAAGGGCAGTGGGTCTGAGACCTTTTTTAACAACTGGGAGGCCGGAGCCCCCCTCCCCACTTAACCCCCCCCCCTCCCGATGCTTCTGGCCTCTGTTGAAAACGATACTGTTTTTAAATATCAACAATTTCTTTGTGATCTCCAGCAGAACACCCCTCTGTACGACTTTCACTCTTTATGTACCACACGTTCGCCGCCAAAGACATGCTCATTAAGAAAAAAAGAGCGCAGCTCCTTAGCCACTGAGCCGCCGCGGCGGGTAAGATTAGTTTTGAGCACCTGAAGATGTTTAACATGCGCCAAAATCCTGACTCACCGGCGGTTTAGCTTTTTGCATCCATTTAAAAACGAACCCGACACCGAACCCGCGCATTGGCGCTCAGCAGCACAACCGCGGCATGATTTGACCTTGAACTTGCACGTCATCACTTGGACACGCATTGGAATTAACAGTTACCAGTGGTAAGCACCATTTTTTAGGTCAGTGCAAAGTAAATGTGAGGCGCTTTTTTTTTCGAAATCAGCCAGATCCCGAAAGCGAAACTAAGTCGGATAAAACTGCAACGAGAAGAAAAATTCCAGAAATCTCCCATAAAAAAAGAGGTGATGTGAAAATAGTTGAGATAGCGGCCTGAAAGCGTGCACGCAGATGGCAGTTCGTATCGAAAAATGAGCCACATCCTTCTGGCTCACGGGAAAAAATGAGACAAATCCATTTCCCCAATAAGGCTTTGCTTTTGGCTTGACTGTTGAGACTGTTTCGTTGGTGCTATGAGAAGTTTTTCTCTCTTTCCCTTCCGGGGCTGAATTATTAAGGAGCAAATGAATGAAATGAATTAGGATTTCAGCCGGCAATTAGGAGATCGGCAAAAGATATGTCCCCAGATGTCAACGACGAAGGGAACCGGAGGAGGGAACGACATATGAAACTGCGATGCGTCTCACCCGTCCCTACGGAATAACTATGGTTATGTTAATTTTTTACTCCCATATTTACCATATTAGTGCTTAACTAAATAGCCGCTGCTTATAAGCCCTGACAAATCTGCGCCCCCCCCCCCCCCCCCCCCCCCCTGTGAGAGTATACGAGCCACTTCATTAAGGTGAAGAAGATATGAGCGGACTTCTGCTTGTGCTTGGCATTATCAGTGCCGGCTCTTTTATCATTTGGGGCTTCATAAACTGGATATGGCCGCCGCGATGTTTGTTCTGCTCTTCTGCGCTTCATAGAAAATTCCAAAAGTTGCACAACCTAATTCGTATCTTATTCTGGAACTTCACCAGAGCCCCCCAAAAGCATCCTCCTTCCTCTCTCCTCCTTCTTCTTCTTCTTCTCTACTCCTCCTTCTCCTCCTCCTCCTCCTCCTTCTTCTTCTTCTTCTCTTCGTCTTCTTCTTCTTCTTCTTCTTTCTTCTTCTTCTTCTTCTTCTTCTTCTTCTTCTTCTTCTTCTTCGATTATTTTTTAATTTTATTTAGTTTTTCCAATATTGACTAATTTCCAAACTCGATTCCTCAAGCACAAGAAGAAAAAAGCTTCCAAAATTTTATAATTTTCCTCGAATCATCCACCTAGGCAGTAATCTCATTCGAATTAACGACGGATGTTTGGCCGATCCCCTGATTGGGTATGCGCCAAGAAGTTTAAGGAACAACAACAACAACAACTTCTTGTGAAGCGTTCTGGAAAATCATGGCAAAGCAATTCAGAGGTCGCTCACTTCGTGAGCGCCGCCTTCAGGCGTGCCGACGAAAATTATCCCAGCGAAGAATTCGAAAAAAGGCTGCTAATGGTGCGAAGAGGTCTCACCTTCTCTCCGTGTCTTGAGGCCCTGTTTCCTATTTTTAATGCCTCTTCACCAAAATTCAATCGCACCCTGCTTGAAAGTGAATTTAAATAAAATTTTCACAAGAATGGTCATTAACTCGAGTGTTGCAATTCAATATGAGTCAAATTCAAACTTATCAACGCAAGATTGCTCAAATTCACGGCGTAATTTTTAATTCCTTGTGGCCATAAACTTCCCCTATAGCTGACAGGTAAAATATGTCATGTAAAATATGTCACGCACCGACGCAACGCAGGCGATGAGGCACACCGTAGTGGAGGGCTCCGGATTAATTTCGACCACCTGGGGATCTTTAACGTGCGCCGAAATCTCGAACACACGGGCGTTTTTCGCTTTTAGCATCCACCAGAAAAGCGGCCGCCGCGGCCGGGAATCGAACCCGCGACCTCGTGCTGAGCAGCACAATTAACGCCTTAGCCCCTGAGCCACCGTGTTGGCCGGGTAAAGTATATCATGTAATAGCTTTGACAGCGTTTCATTTAGGTCCGGTAACAGACTTCCGCTTGTTTCTCAAATTCGCGTTGGGTGGATCTGGTTGATTTCGAAAAAAAAAAAAAACGGCTAATGTGTTTGCGTATATACATTTTTTGGACACGATCGCCGTCAACGCTCACAACAAAGAAAATTTCGTCGTAATGCGTTCGACTAAATTCTGTGCAACCTATATGCCGTGTGCTGAAAATTTCGGCTCGTCAGCCTTTTCGCAAAGCGGGAAGGGCGATTTGGTCTTTAAATTTGGTTTTGCACTTCTCTAATCCCGAAGCTTGTATCACTCAGTTTTTTTAGCGCGCCTTACTGCTGCGCGCAATCAGTTTTTTTTTTTGTAAATACTGCAGACGAAAGAAGAAAAGCTTGCACCCTTAAACAAAATGTGTTTGAAGTAACGACCATCGTTTTTCATTGCTTTGAGTAAATTTTATCGGTAATGTAGCCCCTTGTTTAGCGTTCGTCAGAATCGGTGTTCTTGCGCTGGTTTAGTGGCTAAGGCGTTGTTCTATACTGAGCCCGAGGACGCGGATTCAATTCGCGGCCTCGGTGGAGCTTTTCTGATGGAGGCGAAAAGCGAAAACGCCCGTGTGTTCTTGATTTCGGCGCACGTTAAAGATCCCCAGGAGGTCAAAATTAACCCAGAGCCATCCACTACGGCGCACCTCATCACCTCTGAAGCGTCAGCGCGTTAAACCTCATAGTCAATCACAATCGCCGTACAAATCCGTCTAGCTTGCATGCGAGAGTATTGACGCTCTTATTGCGACCCTCTGCCACTACATCTTAATGTCTTATCCGGGTTGTAGCTAAATAAAGCCATAGATACGTCAGTAGTCACTGCGGTGAACCAATTTTTCTGTTTTCAGTCTGTTTTAAAGTCGGAACATTGGTCGTGACCGAGTTCAGCCTCTGAACAGGGTCCCCTCTCCAGCCAGAGTTCCGGGCCGCATGCAATGGGCGCGCTACAAACGCAAAAAACAAACAAAATACAACAAACAAACTGTGCGCAACAAACGGATACTTAGCAGACGATATTCAGGTTACGCCCCTAGATGTAGGGAGAAGTGGGCGGTGTGTAACCCCGCATCTGCTGCAATTTCTGTTATTCGAAGAATTCCCTGTTTTCAGTCCCTTTTAAAGTCGTAACATTGGTCGCAACGGAGTTCAGCCCCTAAACAGGCTCCCCCCTCCAGCCAGAGTACCGGGCCTCTTTTCCGCATGGAATGGGCGCGCATCAAACGCTACAAACACAGCGAAAAAGACTGTTATCCAGGTAGGCGACTCCACGGATACTGCAGCAGACGATGTTCAAACGGTACCCAACCAACCAGCCGATTCTCCCGACGAAGACATCATCTCCGCGCACAATTCAAAAAACGAAGAAAACCGTTGCGGGAAAGCGTGGTGTCCCTAGATTTAGGGAGAAGATTCGCATCTGGCGTAATTGCCGTTATCGAAAGAATAACACAGGGACAAGTTAGTCAGACGTCCTGCCGCCTCCGGGCTGACGAGACGTGTCGGCTGCACCGTAAATATATGCGTTTTGGAGCTTTTTGGATACTGCGTCCTCGGTTGCCGGTGAGTTCAACGGCCATTTCGCCTTGTCTTTTGCTTGAATGTAGTATTGGCGGGGATGTAACGGGTTATCTAGTATTCGTCTGCGGAGCGGTTTGCGAGGGACATATACGAAGCTCCGGTAAGAGAACGTGTACGCAGCTCGTCCGTGCAGCGTTCTGTGTCCAAATAGGCCTCACTTTCTGCAGTAGCGGTTCCTCTCTACACACGGCGTAGTTACAGGAGATGCAGTTTTTTTGCGACGTCTTGCTGTTTCTGCACAAACCAGCGCTCGCTTTCGAGCCGTGGTCAAGGTTTGGGGTCAGGCGGTCGACTCGGCGGTGGAGTTCTCCTGCGGAATTCGCGGCGCGGTCCCGGATATCGCGAACTGTTGTTGCAATACTTTTACGGGTAAAAATGAAGTTGCGCTTGTAGTTTCTCCAGTTCTCAGAAACACGGGGGCGCGCTAAAATTCGCCCGGAGGACTTGTCAAAGAATTACTGCGAACCCAGACAGCTCAGTCCGCAAAAGCGACTAGGAGGTCAGTGTGTCCAAGATGGCGGCGCGGCTTCCTGATATGTCGGGGAAGGAGGCAAGATGGCGATGCGGCCCCTCCGAGGCGGCCGTAGAACATTGCACTTTGTACTGGTAACTTCAAGTAGAGGAAAATCACTTGGTTCGGACGTTTTGAGGCGCATGAGTGGTTTAGCGGCGCTTGTAAATCGTTTATCCGTTAGCTTTGGTGACGGCACCGAGGTACCTGGGCAGTCGAGGCGCAGCGGTTAGGAGGAGGAGGCCGGCCGGTCGTCGGCTCGTCCAGGCGGCCATCTTGTGACATCGTCTCCCCGACGAAGAAGGAAGGGGGGAGGAAAGGGGGGACGCATTGGCGCGCTCAGTACGCCATGAAGCGTTGCTACGCGGTGACCAAGCGAGTTTTAATCGTACCTTCGCACGATTTTCTTCGGGTTTTGCCTTTTCGCTCCATAGCGCCGGATTTCTTACTGGCATCTCCAATCCGGAATTTATTTTCCCTGAGGTGCTGAATTTGCACGGTCGGAAAATGCTGGGGCCGTGTTTTACAGACCGCGGTGGCTTATATATTGGTCGTGGTTTCATTTCGTTCGCTTACATTTCTTGTTTTCTTGTTTGCATTCTTTTTTTTACCAGCCGTGTATAATTACTCTTGGTACGGATAAATGCCGACAAGGGCCAATTATGTGTTTACAGAGATTAATTTTTTTCGTTTGCTTTTTCATCTTTGTGTTGCTGCGTGAGGGTGGTAGATTTAAGAAACCTTCGTGATTTCATTTCCTTAAGGTAATATTTGGATGATTTCTTCCTTTTTTTCGTTTCTATTTCCTTAAGCAGTTCATTATTTTGCTGTTGTAATAAATACCCTTAGTCAATTACGTGTTATTTAGCTACAAGGCCCTACACTTGCTGCGTTGTACTAGGCTCCGTTTCTGTTCGTTTTTTTTAAACTTCATTTTAATCGCGTAAGTACCGCAGATGATTGAACACTGCGATTTTGTTAGTTCATCTTTAGTTTTTAGGTCCTTGCTTTTTGTAGTGTCATTTCCTTGTAGAATTTTATAATGATTAGGTGAATTGAAGACGCCATGAAGGACAAAATGCGAATTTAGTTCATTAAATCAACTTCTATTTCGTTAAAATAATAAAATGATGGCAATTGATCGCGAACTTCAAATCAGATATTGAAGAAAATGCTAACGTGCCACTAACTCATTGATTACGCTGTTTTATTATTGCTGGCTAATATTACGTCCTTCTTGCCCATATTACGTTAGTGAAGGGCGAAATTTGGAAGTTTCAACACTCATTGCGTTATTTTCGTTTAAAAATATTTTGGGGCGTATATTTCGAATCGAACTTAGTTGTATGTAGTCCCCATGGCGCCGAATTCGGCAAGGCGTGAACCTAACTCCCGGCCAAAGAAAAAAAAAAAGAAACCATTGGAGGTCAAATTGGACCTGTCGAAAACGACTGATTAGGACCGATTGTGTTTCCAAATGGTTCCAATTGGTTTAATGGTTTTTTCAGCCGTTGTAATTAGACTTCGAATGTTTTTTGTTTTTCGACTGGACGGGCCGATTCGCGGTGTTACGCCGTTGGTGCTCTTGGAGAATCGGCAACGGTTGCTTGGGCAATTTTGTTAAAATAGTATGGCACCGTAGTTTTTTTTTTCTCCACGTGACTGGATTGTGAGTTCGAATTGCATTTTTTTTTCTTCCGCAGATTCAACTTCGGACTCCTTCACGCCGGCTGGTTCACCGACTTGTGCCCACTGCTTCGTGCAGTGTCGCGCGTCTCGACGAACCCGTACATTTTCGTCCTGAGAAGCTCTGTGGTTCAGCGTGCGGGTTGTGTCCTGCGCGGACATTTTGGCAGAAAGGACCCTGGAGATCGGCTCGCCAGTGAGGCAGGAGGAACGAACGTGGTGCGCCGTGTTTCAAGAGCTCGGTGTGGACTTGTGATGTGAGGTGTGCGCGTGTGAACGTCTCGGTGACTGGACGTGGTGTGCTTCGGTTGTGGGTCGTCCGCCGTGCGTCGTGTTTCAAGACTCGGTGTGGACTTGTGATGTGAGGTGTGCGCGCGTGTGAACGTCTTGGTGACTGGACGTGGTGTGCTTCGGTTGTGGGTCGTCCGCCGTGCGTCGTGTCGTCGGGCCGTGAGTAGAGTCGCCTGCCTCTCTTTCGAGGCGTTTTTTCTTTCGTTTTAAAGAGACAGCAAAATGCTGTGTGCTAGGCCGGTGGAAGTAGACGTAGTAGACGTAGCTCAAAAAAAAAAAAAAAACACACACACACACATCAGCGTGTGTGTGTGTTTAAGTACTAAGGACAGCCGCAGTGGCGCCATGACCATATTGCCGCGAACCGTGCATTCGATTTGTTTGTTTTTCTTTTTTGTTTGTGTCGATTTGTTTTTGTGCGAGATGACACCTTATAATGCGTTAAAGCTGGTTCCTCAACACTGACCTCACCAAACTTGCAGGTGAAGTCGTGTTTAGCATAGTTCAACTTGTTAATTGCAAAACATATTGTGACGTTTTCAACTTGTGTCGCTGTTTTTTCAATTCCCGATATTGTACGTGGCTGTAATTTTTTTTAGTAAACCAAGTCATTGTTTCTCACGAAAATATTTTAATATCCTTAGTGAGTATAGTGTTTTACCCAATGATAAAGTGTAATCTCGATTAAAAAATGGTCATGGTGTCCCTTTTTCTGCCCTTATCTGAAACCACCGAGCACTACTATTCATAATGGGACGCTAGAGTGTGCAAACGAGTTTGCCGTTATCAGTAGATTACAGTGACGGGAATGCAAATGTACCATTCACGATAACGGATGTTGCTTATTACCGCAGAAAATGCCGAGGGCGTTAATACAGGTACCGACGCCTCCATTCACTTTACCGCACCGCGAATTTGTGACGCCACAAATCTCTATTGTTGAAGCGCCGGCTTGGTGCGGCTTGCCAAAGCAGTTTTCTGGAACGATCACATGCAATAAATGCAAAAAAAAAAAAACTTCCGAAAAACGTAGTCCGTGTGTTTTTTCCAGAAAACCGCTGGGCCAATCTGCACCTATATCGCGGTTCCGGATTGAAGATTGTCACAAATTCGTGGTGCGGCAAAGTGAATGCAGGCGCCGATACCGGTTTCCGCGCCTTTGGCATTTTATGCGTTATCGACAACAGCAGCCGCTGCAGTGAATGGTATATTTGCATTCACGGTACAGCAGCCTATACCATTGGTGGTCTAGGCTTCGCGTACTCGTGCAGTCCGTAGACGTCCCTGTTTTCTCCCTTTTTTGTTAGGTGAAAGGCGTTTTTTGACGCTCGTCAATCCGACGTCAACGTGATTTGATGTTTGCGGCCAATTTCAAGCCAATTTGTTGTCTCCCTTCAACGCCACGGAAGTCGACTTCGGTTCAGTCGATTGTTCGCCATATTATGGCCAAAACAATGTAGCCGCAATTATGCGTGGTCGGATCGACGTGAGTCGAGTGTATCAGCTCTCTTGCGAGGCTGCACGGGATGGAACGGAGAGCTTTGCTTTTTTACGCCAGAAATAAAAAGAATACCAGTTGGCGCGCACCAGCGCCTACCTGTGTTGAGCGAGTACACGTTGAAGGGCATCACTTCATCACATTCGTGTGGGTCTTACTCATTCACTACCAAGGGGCTTATTAAAAATCATCTTACTGGAATAGAAAAGGTATTGCAGATGTAGGAAAAATGTCCCAACGGACTAGTTGCTTATTTTATGGATAATGCACTTCTGTACCGAAGGGAAAAATAAAACTGGCCCTTGCGGATATGCAAGCGCAAGCTATTGCCAACTATGTCAACAATTTAAATTTCTTTTTAATTTTGTATTTCATTAAAAAAATTAAGCGTTTTTACACTGTGTAAACTCTGTCGTTAGGAAAGTTTTTTCGTGGACCTGTTAAACGGTGGGTGAGGGACCAGCAAGTCCCAATGGAATGTGATCATGTAGTGCCCCTTATCGAACCGCATTGTTGAACCAACTGATTAGGTAAAGCACTCATGTGCCGTACATGTTGAATGACAAATGCGAAGTGTTTTCCTATGTGTTCAGTCTTTATTAATTTAGTAATGCCAACCTGCGCTTCTGTGCAACATAAAAGCGTTCACCAGTACTCGAAAATTTTCTGTACCTGTGGCTGGTCTGGTGTGTTACCGTTGATACCCACTTGGTTAAAAAACAAAAAAAACAAAAAAAAAAAAAAACAAAACAAAAATTATTGATTGAACTTTTGAGAAACCCAGCTTGCTTGTTTTAACGGAGGAATCGGCTTTTTCTTTCGAGGTATTTTGAGACGTGCTTAAAATTCAGTGCGGTAGCGGTCTGCTACAGTTTGGAGAAAAGTTTCGTGGATACTGGTGAACGATGTTAAATCTTCTTTTCGGGTGCTTGTTTCACGGCTTTCGGTGCAAAGGCCATGAAGGGTCAGCTGAGCGAAAAAGTCCGAGCACACCTAGGCGCACTTCTTGTAGACTGAATGTGAAAGCGGAATGTCCAGCTGAACGCCCTAAGTTTCCGCTTCGCGTATTCGAAAGGACTTAGTGATCTTGCCACCGGGGACGCTTTGCCAACTGCCTGAACGATTTCGAATGGCTTCGATCTGTGTCTGTTTTTTAAGAAGGCCACATTTTCCTTGCGGAAATTGATGGGCAGCGCCAGCATGCACTCATTGGAGTTAGGTCCTGCATCTAGGTTGTCGTTTAACGACTTACCTTTCGTCGTGTGTAAAGAGGCGTCGAATATCGCGCGAACTTTTGTCGTGACTCAGTCCTCTCCAATAACCGCGTGCTGTGTCATGTATTTATAGCGCAGTAGGCGGTTCCGAGGATTCTTGAACCTATATACTGCGACTCCCAAAGTCACATATTTTGAGATCACATGGTCGTAGTGACGCAGCATGGCTTCGTATATCGTTAACGTTTTAGTAAGTTGGAAGAGTCTTCATCGCATTTTCCTTATTGGTCTCCAAATTAACACCCTTCCCCTGCGGCAAGCTGAGTTCGTAGAGTGCGTTTAGCTGCTCCATGCTCCCCTGAAATTGTACGATTTCGGTTACTGGAGTATACCAACTGTGTAATCTTAGGATGCCAATCGATCCTAGGCTCCAAAACGTCTGCACGCCTTGTTGAAGGTCTGCTTAAGTTCCGCAGCTCCAACTTTCAGAACCACGAATGCTTCGTTTTGCGTTTGTCTCGTTTTACGTTTCTCCGAAGGGCTTTGCAGTACCTAACCTGGAGGCGTTTCGGCCGCCGTCAGCCTGTCAGCCTGCTGTAGAGTAGGTGTGTCCTAACAGTATGAA